>JBBJLR010000139.1:21720654-21739854 GCA_037577145.1 Brachypetersius gabonensis | reverse complement strand
CTCGTGCAGTCTCTCATTCTCTCTCATGCACTCTCTTTCTCTCGTGCTCTCTCTCCCTCTCTCTCATGCATTCACTCTCTCTCGCTCTCTCTCTCTCTCTCGTGCACGCTCTCTCTCCCTCTCTCTCATGCAGTCGCTCTCTCTCTCTCTCTCTCTCTCTCGTGCACGCTCTCATTCTCTCTCATTCTCTCTCATGCACTTTCTCTCTCATTCTATCTCATGCTCTCATTCTCTCTCTCTCATGCTCTCCCTGTCTCTCACACACTCTTGTGCGCTCTCTCTCTCTCTCATGCTCTCTCTGTCGCTCTTTATTTTTATCTAGACAGTATCTTGATATTTTGGGTTGATAAAATTCTGTTGATACCTGGAAGCCCAAGTGTCAGAGTTTTCATTCTGTGCCAAAATGTTGACCACTGAAATGATTTTCCCAAAGTGGTTGGAAGCAGCCTTACAGTTTTAATCCAAAAACCTATAAGGAGAAATAAAAACGTAACATCCAACAGATCATTTAAATTCTAATGTAAATGAGTAACAGGGATGAACCCTCTTTCCTTTGCTCTTCTGTGTTGGGCAGTACAGACACCTTCAAACCATTTCTTTCTACATCAGTCATGGATGCATCATTATTTCAGCTTTAAATAGGTTATTATTGGTGCAATAATAGGAAGTTAGTAAACAAGGACAAACTTGAATTAAATGAAAAGTTGAATGAAATTTGCAGTTAAAATGAGTTGCGTTCTGTAATAATGGTATACAAATCGTTAAAACCTGCATATTAATAATCTGGTATTAGTATGTCATATTGTAAACCTGTAGTGGTTCCTGTTTGTAGTATCAATTTCTGCTTGAAGTTAGGGGCCAACCCAGGTTATTCTGTTTGTTTTTTCCACAGATAAGGATGATGATGATGATGAAGGCCTTGAAGACCTTTCAGACATGAGCAGTGGTGACGATGATGCTTCTGAGGGAGGAGACTCGGGTCAGTATTTTGCTTTTTGTTTATCGTATAGCACAATATTTTGCCGGCGCCTTTCCATAAGGAAAGCAGCGCCTTGCCTGACTGTTAAAGTGAAAACACCTTTGTTTTGAGGAGTACAGTATGTGTGTGCGTGCAGCCTTGTGATGGGGGAATACAAAGTCCTCCATAGACGAGTGCAATTCCCTCTGGAACCTCTTTCCATTCGGGCTTGCGGCTTCTCCTGGAACTTTTACGCAGCATTAGTGGGGAAAAGCCTTTCATTCCTGCCTGAGTTTGAAGCAGCTGTACCTTAAAGCTTCTCAGCACCAAAACTGGAAAAAAAGCAGTGTTTCCAGTTCAGTGCCGTTCGCCTGTTGTGCTCAGATGCCATGTGAATAATCAGAGATGTTGACGTTTTGGAGCGAGCGCCTTGCAGAATCTGATTGCATTATGAGGTCTAAATGTGAGTACAGTGTAGTTCAGTTTGAGTCCCCCAAGCTTGCCTTCTAATATCATTAGGCTTGATATTACAGGACCTCCTAATAAAGACCAGGTTTAAAAGAGTTATCATGTATATTAAACTACTTCAGAACAGTGTGTACAACAAAAATATGTAGCCATCAGTTGCCCTGTAATTGAGAGGATCATAGAACTGATCTAGAGCAGTTAGTGAAGCTGGAGAAAGAAACTGACACCATGCTCTACATGGACTGTATCTTAAAGCAGTGTTTGAACCAAGCGATATGAATTAAACATAGCATAAAGACATTAATACACGCCATACAAGTCTGTGCGCATTCTGAGGTGGTTTTAGTTCTACTTCTATGGTCTTTCCTTTCATGAACATTGAACCTGACCTGTCCTAATTCTTACTCCAGCGATGAAATTGAAATTTGTATTAAAACTTTATTTGATCTTTAAGCCATCTCTTGTCAGTAAGTTCATCACATTTCAGTGGAGTTATGCTTTCTTAACAGAAGGCGGTGAGGAGAAAGCTTCTACTTCTACCAGAAGAGCACCCAAGCAGGTGTCTAATGTGGATCTGCAGGAGCTAGCAGATGGAGATGAGGACATGGTGGAAGACCTGGAGCTTTCTGACCAAGACTGAGTGTTCACTAATGTAGTAATGCAACCAGAGACTTGTGGCTAATGCATTGTGGATGAAAGTTTGAGATGACTTTCAGATGAAAGTTTTTGTATTTCACAACAATAAAGACAATATATTGTTTGTAATAGGAATCAATCTCACTAAATAGTTTTTTTTTTCATGTTTCCTCTGCTGCATGTTTTGTATTAACAATATATTATGAATTATGTATAAAATCACTGCAGTTGTCTTCCCATTTTGTGACTTTGTATGTTTCTATTTGTTAGTCAGGATTTATTTAATTTTGGCAATATCTCATTTTCTAGGGTCCAAAGTAGCATTTATGCATGACATGTTAATGTTGTGAGACTTCTGTTCCATCCTATTATATTACTTGGTGAATGAGCACCAGCGACGCTTTGAGTGAGCATCTTGGCTCTGTATAAACACACTTTTTAGAAATACACAGATGTTATACTTGGCTGTTGGATCTGACTTCCTTTCACAGAAGACCCTATAAATCCAGCTAGCAGATGACTGAGTTTATCTTTAGGTGGCTTTTTTTTCCTCTTCCTATTTAATTTTCTGAGTTTAATTTTCATTTGACAAAATCAGTTCATGGTTATTCAGCCTATCCCATACATCAAGAGCTCGGGCAGTTTCAACAAAGAGTGGAGCAGCTTAATCAGAACGTAAATCTTCCAGATATTGATATCATTCTGTGCTAAAGTTGGTTAAGCAGAAGATTCCACTATTCCACAAAGCTGTCTTGAAATCGTTTGTGTGCGAAAGCAGCTCTAGTTCAATTACTATGTGATAAGGAATCCACACCATTTCTCTATGAAAAAAACTCAGAAACTATGTGGAGTGCCCAGCGTTTGGACACCATTTCAGAAAGTCTACACTATATGGATAAAAGCATATCACCTTTTTCAGGGTTTAGGCAACTTTGTGGACACAGTTTGAGGAAAATCCTTTTCTATTCCAGCATGACACAAAGCTAGGAACGTAAAAACATGGTTGGATGAGTTCAGTGTGGAAGAACTTGACTGGCTCGCACAGACTCCTGACCTCAACCCCATCCAACACCTTTGAGATGAACTGGAATGGGGATTGCGAGCCATACCTTCTCTTCCAACATCAGTGCCTGACCTCATAAATGTTTTACAGAATGAATGAGCAGAAACTCCAAAATCTTGTGGAAAGCTTTCTAAGAAGAAGCTATTCTAGCTGCAAAGGTGGGACCGACTCAATATTAAAGTAATGTATTTGAAAACAATTTTAGTAAAATCCCTGTTGGCGTAACGCTTAGGCGTCCCAATACTTTTATCCATATAGTGTATCTTTCATTGGAATCATAGACCCCAAATGTGTCTTGTAGATGTAACAGTCTAGCTTCTTGATTTTATTCCCTGCAGAACACAAAGTTCAGAAGCATTCACATGGTGTCTTGCATGCAAAGTATAATATATTCAGGTCTGATGGAGAAGTCATGATGCTTTATTGTGTAAAGATGATTTAAAAGTGTTTTGAATTATTGTCTCATTTTAATACTGAGCCACTTTTCATCTTCAGTTTCTTCATTGACTGCAGGATATTACCTTCAGAAACTGCTGATACTTTTTGTGTAGAGTCGATCACTTTTCTGAGGCCTGACAAACTCTAGTTCCTTTTAGGTTTGAAAGGACAAAATATTTGCTGTTAATGTTTAAACCTGACTTGAATTAAGGTGTTATGGGTTATGCAAGTAATGACAATATATGCACTGCTTTTGAAAATTTTTTAATATACTGTTTAAGCAAATGTATCAATATTTTTTGCTTGCAGTAACAATTCGAATAGTATAGAACATAGCACAGGTATCAAGATTGGTAATTACATTCTATCTTAATCCTGGTGATGGTCAGTCAGAGCTTGTCAAGTGCTGGTTTAGCTATGTGAGCTGATTGCTAATGTACGCATGCTCCCCAGTAGTTTAACACTCCAGAGAATTCTACAGCAGTTGAAATGACTAGAGTTTTGATGCCACTCTGTGGTGCGTGATTTGATGGGTGGTATTGGAGTAGCCTGGGCCTCCACAGACTGAGGTAGGAGGAGGCTCAGGGCTGGCTGGAAGCTCTAGTCTGCCAGGCTCTTCTTTGATCCTCTGCCAACCTGCAGCACACAGGTGGGAGAGTAAGCAGGGGAAGGAACACAGACCTGGCTGTTCTCTCGCCAAAATGTCTCCCCTGATCATTACTTTCACAACTCCTTCTACTTCTTGCCTTTTTTCCTGAACTACTGCAGTCATAAACTTGACTCCTAGAAAGTAGGGATGTTCTCACCGTGTTGAGCTTTTGGATTATTTACACCTTAGAGATCTGCAACATGCTTTACTGTTATTCAGAACCAATACTAGATACTTAATTAGATGCTGATATCAAAACCAGATTTCTCTCTTTAATGGACATGGTGTCGTTGATATAAATCCTTGCTCTTATGAAGCACAACTAGCCATTTGAGTGCTACCCCTTCTGGTGCATCTGCAGCAACATGAGTGAGTTATCCATGGGATAACACTTAAGGTGTTATTTCCATTAAGCCATCACACTTAATAGATAGATATGCCTTTATTGTCATTGTACTGAACCAGGATGCTACTGTAGGGGCTACTTAATGGAGCAACAAGTACAGACAGTGAACATAATGCAAGTTACTTGTGTTATGTTTATTTCAGGCTGCTGTTGGATATTGTTCTAACCCTGGGATTTTACTGTGATTTATATCATGTGCTACAAAGCAATTTTGTGAAATTTCATGGAGGGCAACAATATTGAGTATCTCAGTGATGCCTACTCAAATGTACCTGCATGCATTTTTTTTTAATGGGGTACTTTTTCTGCCTTCATATATTCTGTACTGATCAAAACAGCCAGCGGAACAGTTGAAGACCAAAAGAGTCTCAGCCGGTCAGCATTACTAAAATTCTTTGGCTGAAAATATGGCATGCTTAAAGTGTTTGTGTATTTAAGTGTGTATATATGAGTGACATTCAGCTTTACCAAGTTCTCAGCCTAAGCCCAGTCATCAAGCATGGCACCGTGGGGTCACAGTGTTCCGCTGGGCATCCCTGAAGGTCAGAGGAACTAGGTGCGAAAGAGGAATCTCAAAGGCCTCAGCCTGGGACTGACCCACACGCTCTGACAGCTGTTTTTGACCCGACCCAACCCCATCCCCCCCACCACCGCTCGTATTCTCTCTGACCGGGGTACTTTCCGTCAGGCCAGCCGGGCCGCCACTCCCTAACCCGACTGCAGAAGAGGAGGAGGAGGAGGCTGGAAATAAACACATTACTCAGGAGGAATAGAGGGAAAAGCATCTGGAAGTTTTCCATAGGATTTATTTCACCCAGCGGTGAATAGAAAAATAGGATAAAAGACAAAACATTGACAGAAAATCTAGAGACCGTTTTTTAATTCAACGCTTAAGTCTTTAAAAAAAGAAAACAAAAGAAAAGCCATTTCAAACATTTGCATAAAGAGCTTTGTGCCTTTAATTTCCCTGCAACAAAGACAAAGAAAAAAGTATTATTCTTTGGGATTCATTTAGAGAACGATTTATTTATACATTGTATTTTGTCAATCCAGCTACAACAAAAAATCCTATAAATAATTTTTATCCCTTGTATTTATGTGCTTAAGTAGCATTTGAAATTGGAACTCTCAATATTTCAACTGGAATACATAGCAAACAAAACAAAACAAAAAAAAATGTGAACAAAAGTGCCACCAAGTTAGCCAGTCACATCTTGTTCAGTAATAAAAAATGCGTGCAACAACACTTAACAAAAAGTACCACTTATGTAACCTTCACTATATTCTCCTCTAAAGCATGTTTTTTTGTACAATTTAGCGTAACGTTCTCCCGAAGTAATAAACATGACCTCTGAATGACCTCTCTCCATTTAAAGATCATATAACCCTCGAACATTGAACCTTCATAAAGCAAAGGAACCAGGAAATCCCAATGTTTCTTTTTAATCTTCTGGCTGTTGCTTTGTATGATGGCTTTTGGTTGTGAGAGTGTTAAGTGCTCTGCATCTCTCCCTGGCTGAGGCCACCTCTCTCGTCCTCTGTTACACCTTGCCTATTCATCACAGGTAAGCTGAGGGAAACAAGAGGTACAAGAACCAATGCTAGGTATCAGCTAAAATTCCACATGTCCATTAATCTTTGGTATTGGACTGTGGAATGCATAGTTGCACTGATGAAGAGAGCAAATGAGTTCCTTTCTGTGTTTGTATTTACTCCTCTCCAGGAGATTCAGTTTCTCAGAACCAAAATCGGCTCCAGAGGACTGGAAATGGCTGGAAGCTGGAGGAAGAGAGAAGAGAAAACGGGGAAATTAATGTTTTTTTTCGGAGTTCTCCGCTCTGAAAGGGCTGGGTACCATGGAGAGTTCATCCTTGGACTGTCTGTCTCCCCCTGCCACAAAAGAATGCTGTGTTTGTGGCTGTCTCCCTCTCTCTGGCAAAACGGGGTCCGAGTGCGGCCGTCTGCTCGCTCTCTCCCTCGCACACTGTCGCTTTCCTGTCTCATCCCCTGGGTCCATTTGCTCATCTTTGGATTCGGCTTATTTGCGGCCACTGCACTGGGTTCAGCTGTTTAGGCTTGCATTGTTTCATCAGCATCTATCTACATAGTTCTCTCCACGCGTTCCTCTAAAATGATAAGTGCCCCAGAATAAAGGTCCTTAAGTTTGCTTGTTTTGTTTTTATTTGGTGGGGTGGGGGTGAGAGGAAGAAAAGAATAGTTCAAAGAAACCTCTGCGCCAACCCCACCCCACCCCACCCCCATCCACCATCTCCTTCTTCATCTCCTTCCTGTAGCGCTGCCGTACAGGGAAGCAGTCAGCATTTCTTTTTTTATGGCCGCCTCTACGAGAGAGCTTTAGTGGAGTCGTAAGACCCCGCTGAGGGGGGATTTCCGTTCTCCTGCTTGGGAGAGGCGCGGCAGGCCGGAGGCGCGCTGAAGGGGGAAGAGGTACTGCCGGAGGAGGGCGGCCGGGTCTCCGAGGGCAGGGGGTCCCGGTCCGGGGGGCGCAGAGCAGATGGTGGCAGCGGGAGGGCCAGCGGGAAGCTGGTCATGTAGAATATTCTGCCAATGCGCCGGGCCACCTGAGGGAAGCAACCACATGCCAGTGTTACAGTGCAAGCAAAACAAGAAAATACTAGAATACGTATTACAATACACCATTTACGAAAAGCGTTGATTCCATTTATAGAAGAGAAGCTTTTTGAGAATGTCCCAATTGAGTTTCCGCTTCTTCAATCCTGATTTGATACTTCAAGAACATGTCTGAGACTTCAAGAAGTTAGTAATCACGTCTCTGTGGTGTATTGATAGCAGTACTTTCATATTTCTTCTAGGTCCCACATGCGAAGTAGCCTACCCCCGTTTCACTGCTTTGAACTCTTACTGCTAGCAGGTTTTGTTACTTATACACTTAAGTTTCTTTTTTCTTCCACACAACAGCTTTTTATTTTGCCTGGAGAGTTATGTACATTTGAGTGAGTGTGAAGTCTGTTTTAGAGCCTGATCATTGGTGTTATTGCAAAATGAGGTTCAAGTAAAAATTGCTCTGGGGTTCAGGTGAGTCTGTACAGCGTGTCACAGCTCTGCCTTACGCTGTGTATCGAGTAATGTCTTTGGTTCGTTTTGTCATGTTACTCCCTATTTAAAATTCTACAATGTTGTAGAAGTGTATGTGCTGAGATTATCACTGCCTGGAGTGTAGCCCACCAAAGATTTGACTGTTGTCACAGGGAGAGGGTCCTGGGTTCAGCCAGGGCCTTTCCATGTGTGCATGGATTTCTGCTACGAGCTCCAGTTTCCTCCCACAGTCCAAAGATATGCGTGTCAGCTGAATCGGAGATGCTGGGTGTGTGAACGTGTTTATGTGTCTGCACTGCGATGGACTGGCGATCTGTCCACGGGGTTTCTGAGTGGCTGGATAGGCTCCAGCACCTCCTTGACCGTGGCTAAGGTAAGCAGCGGAGATAATGGATGGATGGATGTTTATTGCCATTGTTAAATTTGGAACTTTGCAACTTATCTGCGGTTTTGGATCCGATCCAACCCGTTCCAAATTAGACTGGAACATCGATAATTCTTTTTATTATGAACCAGTACCTCAAACCTTCAAGCAGCTGAGGGGCATCAATACCTGAGAGCGAATCTTGAGAGCAGGGCCCAGTTTCAGCCCCATGTTGTTGAGCAGGTGCTCTTCAGTCAGGAGTGGCAGTGTCTCGCCGTCGATAGCCTGCTCTCGAAACACCTTTGACAAGAGACGTCACTTCAGTCAAGCGTTACACACTCACCCCATGGACAAAACTTCCCAGATATCTAGTGTTCATTCAGCATGCATGTGGGAATGCACATGGAGATGTTGTGGAGAATGAATGATGTGTGAAAGCAGCAGGTCGGCAGAAAATCACATGAATACAATTTTCCCTCATAGTCAGTAAGCCAAGACAGGTTTGTTTCTTTGCACGGGAACAGGGAGGGTAGTGTAATCTACAAGAATCAAAGAGCTATATGCACGCCTAAAGTATCACACACTTGCCTCAAGCCACCCAGCGTTATACAGGCAGGCTTATGTGGTTTCTGACACTGTGAGACTCTTTTTGTGATATGAAAGGGCAAAAGTTTGCCGTTTTACTGTTAAAGTCACAGGATCCTGATTACTGTTACTCAAATCATGGTATGAGCTTCCAAGCAGATTTCAGTACACACATGGTGTAAAAGAAGAATGAAGAAACAAAGGTAAAACTTTAAGCCATAATTGATAGCCGGACTTCAGGAGCAACAATGAGGTCTGTTACAGTAACAGCACTCTAAGTGACTGATAAATGGCAAATTATTACCAAATTGTCCTGCAGACACATACCGTTTATGAAGCACAAACCAGTGGGCAACTGGCTGTCTAAATGGAAATGTCATCACTCTTACCACAACTGATAAACGTTAATGCAGGGCTTATGGCTGGATTTTCACATCGTATTGGCAACAATTTAGTATCAGATAAATGTATAATCCCTTTTGAAAATGCTTCTGATAAATCTTTCTTTCATTATTATTATTATTATTATTGTTGTTGTTAATAGTAATAATAATAATAATAATGAAAATACAGCAAATCTTTTAAACATTGCATTTAAATTAATAAAATTGATACTTATTGAAGTATGATTAATCTGAACTATGCATGAGAAACCAAAGAACAGGGATAACAGTATTTCAGAATGGATCAGAAAACCATAAGGTAGTGTGAGATGATTAGGCACTCAGTTTGCACGACCCCATTTGCTTGAGTATAAGCTGCCTCAGCCTTATAGCTCAAGTGCAGAACACCAGAGACAACCTACAGGCATGAAGTGTGTCTTGGCTGATTGACTACATGAGAGGGAAAATGGGTTAGATGTGACGTTTTGCCAAACTGTCTGTTTAAGCATGCGGTCAGGCCTTTGGGTTGTTGGTGAGGTGTCATGTGCGATGGACAGAGCTGTGAGCGAGACAAAGATAAGAGCAGTGCGGAGCGGCCTATGGCCAGCGCTGGAACAGCAGACTTAAAAGCGCGCTAGTCACCGCTAATAGCTAACTAGTCACTATAGCCACTGTGATAGCTACTACAAATTGAATTTGCAGCCCAGGTCTTTTCCCCCCAAATCCCTAAATGTTCTCCCTCTCTCACATGGCCCCCTTTTGAAGGGGGCCGGGGAGAAGAGGTGTGTGGCGCTCTGCTCCTGCTCTTGTCCTCACCTGGGTGTATTCTCCACAGCCTGCCAGGCTGCTGATGAAGCTGCACACCTCCTCCACACTCCACTTGCTGATGTCCTCTGCCGCAACCGCCGCAGCCGCCGCCTCCTCGCCATCCACAAAAAGACCTCCCATGGCGCCTGGCAGCCCGCCGAGCCGAAAGGAAGCATAAATCATTAGACAGAGAAGCCCCACGTGGCAACCCCTCCCACCCACACACACACACACACACACACACACACTGCTCTATTAATGACCCTGTCTATTCCAGGGTTCAGCAAGGGTCAGGAAAAGGGCCTCTTCCTATGGGAGGTCCCTGCACTGCAGGCTGAACACGCAGGTAATGTGTTTCAGATGGCTGTGACAGCACCAGGGGAAAGGGAAAGAAAAAACACCTCCAGGAGCAGCTCTTAACCTTTAACCGATGCTATTATAGAAAAATTAGTTATTTAATGTATCCTCACTGTCATAAGAGAATCTTGTGGCTCCAAAATGATAACTTGAAAGGAGATGCTGTTTTTTCTCAAATGTAACAGGATCATTCCTATTGGTCCATTTATCACAAATTCCTCACACAATGTAAAAGTACTGTTAATTCTCTCTCACTCTTTCAGTCTCTCTCTCTCTCTCTCTCTCTCTCTCTCTCTCTCTCTCTCTCTCTCTCTTTCTCTCTCTCTCTCTCTCTCTCAGTGAGGATGTATACTGTTTTGGTTTTAGATCCCCTTACAGATCATACAGAGGAGCAGGCGTGAGATCTCACAGACGCCAGTCACACTGGATGTGTGTGTGCGTGTGGGGTGTGTGTGTGAGTGTGTGTGAGTGTGTGTGTGAGTGTGTGTGTGTGTGTGTGTGGTATGTGTGTGTGTGTCTGAGGGGAGAGTTGCTGAGACATAGCACCAGAGAAGAGGAGATCAGAGCAATTTGCCCAGGAAATTATTTCTTATCTTAAATACTTTGGACTAGACCTTCACAACATACTTCTAAACATGATCTTAAAGTGTCTAGACTTTATTTAGTGTCTAACATTCATGTATAAAGTATTTTGTAACTGTTCAATACAGTACAGGAAGCATTGGGGGCAATATGGAGCAACAAAAGGAGAGAAAATTGCAAACTGCCTAATGGTTTGGCAAGTCATTTAATCTCCAAAAATTAATCAACCACTGAAATAATCTTGAGGTTCTGCCTTCATTTTTTTGTATTGTACTGTGGGTACTCACCAGTGTGAAAGTAGGGGCTGGCGTAGGGGAAGCCAAAGGGTAGGGCTTGGCCAGGCAGCGTGGGTAAGGGAGGTAGAGCTCCTGGGGGAAGATACTTGGCTTCGCTCTTGCTCAGTCCTGGTGCAAAGAGATGGTGGCTTGGCGAATCTGGCCCAGCAGAGCTGCAGGGGGCGCTTAGCCTGCCCGACCCTTCCCCGAGTTCCTTCAGCCCCTCTCCGTGCTTGCCCCCATTCTTGCCTTGGCACACCTCAGAGTTGAGGCCGTGTCCTTCGGCTTTAGCTGTCCCCTCTGGCCGCTCCTCTCCAGCCTCTGTGTCACTCTCTGAGTCTTTCATGTCTTCATCCTGGCCCTCTGCCTCCCCGTCCCGCACTCTTAAATCTCCCTGTGCCTCCTTGGCATCAGAGGGACCTCCACCCTGGTCTCCCTGCAGGGCGCCCCCTTTCCTTGAGCCCTTGCGGCTGCCAGACTCTTTAAAGGAGGTGCTGGCTGCTGCTCCCTGGTGGTTGAGTGACAGCAGCGGCGTGTTGTTGTGCCGCAGGACCAGCATGGCATTGCGACGGCTGATCTCGTCCCGCAGTGGGTGGCCCTCTGGGATGTCCTGCAGGCTGCGCAGGGCCGGGTGCTCGGCGGGCAAGCCGGGATGCAGGCCCAGTGGGTCTGCCAGCAGGCGCTGCCGGTGCAGGTTCTCCAGCTCCTTCTGCCTCAGCAGTTCAGCAGACATCTCCAACCTGCACAACAAGCTCATTAATGGCGAAAGAAACCATCTCTAACATGGTAACTTCATGAGAGAAGATTATATGTGCTTTCACCATATGTCATTGTACCCAGATTCCAATTTTGGCTGATTTCTATTTTTACCTCATAATAAAGCATTATGTTGCTTATGCATTTGTTGAATATGTAGCATGTTTTCTGTTGGTATTTTTGTAGACAACAGACGAATAGAAACATTATAATAGCAGAAAAATGCTAAGAATATTTGATAACATGATAAGATTTTGGTATATTTCTATTGGCCCATTCATCATGAAATGTTCACACAGTGTAAAGGACAGTTGCTGCTTTCATGCTGATAAAAAAAAAAATGAGGTCACAGGACATATATTTGTGTGTTTGTTTTACCTTAATCTCATTCTTGTTGAAATGAAGAAAATGTAACTAATGCTACGAACACGTGAGCAATTTGTTGACGCTGTGTTAGGTAACACTACTGAATGATGCATGTGGTCCACTAATAATGCAATACCTGGCGAGGTTCTGTTTGCGAAGCATCTCCTGCTGACGCGCAAACATCTCAGCCTGAGCTGGCTGCAGGAATCCGTATGCTATAGAAAATAAACAGAGAGAACATCATATTCATCCCATGGGACACAGCGGTAATTTCATACCCCTAGTGGTAGACAGTATGTTAAAAAAAGTATTTATTTACAATCAATATTTATGGAATTTTTCAGAATACATTATTCAAATAGTAATGTCAGGTCTAGTCTACCTAGCCTAATATGGGAAGTACTGTGTGTAATCAAACTAACAATGAGGCGATGCTATACTTTATTTTTACAGGACTGCAATGAAAGATAGCATCTTTAAGTGGCCTGTATGAAGACAATAGAAGTTGAGTATGGTCACTCCAAATCTAATGTACGTTGGTCTTCTTAATGAATGCGAACCAATATTTTGTTGGATCACATGTCCATCGTGTCAACAGTATAGTCTTCATCTGAATAACGGAATGCGTGTAATTGGTCCCTAAGGCGAGGCTTACCTGGTGTTTGGCAGAGTGCAGAGGGCATTCCAAGGAAGGGTGGCCGCAGGTGAGGGCCCAACGTGATGTGAGGAGCATTCTGCGGCGATAGCAATGGAGGAGGGTGGGACATCTCTCTGTGTAAACACAAGAACATCCATCCGGTTAACAAGAAAGGACACGTTTTCATAAAAGTAGCATTTTTGCTGAATCTGCCTTAAACAGGTTTAGGGGTTGAAAGGCAATCCCTGTACATTCCCTTCAAACTCCTCAAACACCTGGAGCAAGACACTTTAAAGCGATAGTTTGGTGAAAAGTGTAATTTTTACCCTAAACCCAAATACAGACATAGACATGTTTGATGTTTGCGGTTTGCTTCTTTAGTTTTGCACTGGAGCTAATGACCATCTATTGGCATTCATGAAATTGAGCGCCTAAATCATCACACACTTTGTTCAAACTGTAATCTCAAAAGGATTTGCTTGTGTGGTTTCTGACACTGTAAGACATTGTTATCTAAGAAAATGAACGAAAGTATTAGCAGTACTCTAACAGCCTGAATTTTGTCTCTAATTGTATTCATTTCTGAGCAGTTGATTAAAGATATCTTAGCTGATTAACTTTAATAGTAATGGGAAATAAGGAAACTGTGTAAATTTGTGTAAATCGCTTGAAACTTCAGTGGGAGCAGTGAGCTGAGGGTTTACTCGGGAGGCATCGATTATCTGCTCAAATGCTCTGAGTACACTGCACTCTAAAAATCACCTATTTCCCCTGTATGATGCATGGTGTGTGTGTGTGTGTTTTGTACAGTGCTTCAGTATTATGCTAATACTGCTGTGTACTTCCTCGCTGGCTATTTTTATCGCTCCCTCCAGTGCATGCGAGCGGCAATAGCCCCTCATCAGTCCTGTCACGCTGCGGCCAGCGGCACTGTTTGTACCCTGGGTCTTACTCCCCCTCTTCCCTCCCTCCCTCTCTCACCCGCTGCATCCCTTCCTCCCTCCCTCGTCCGCCCGCTCGCTCTCTCACTCGCTCGATCGCTCGGCGGCCCTGCCACTCTGGTAATGAGGGCTGAATACACAATAAGAGCATGTCATAGTCTGACAGCTGGGGCGGCCCCTATGCCTCGCCTGGGCTACAGGCTGAAGCACCTCCTAATTAACACAGACCTTCCTCTTCTACCCTCTCCCTCTCATACACACACACACACACACACACACACCAGCCTCTTCTCGTTGTCTCTATGCCTCATTCAGCCAATAAAAGGCAAAGCAGCCCCCCTCTATTTTCCAAAAGGCCCTCAATTATGTTTTTCTCCTTTTGTGCGGCCAGAGAATACGGGCTGCTCTTATTCAATACTGCATACACCTTTATCGAGCGGAGGAAGGGGAGGCAGGGACAGAGGGAGTACGAGGGGAGGGAGAGACACACAGAGAGAGAGAGAGAGAGAGAGAGAGAGAGAGAGAGAGAGAAGGAGAAAATATGAAGATGTACTCTCCAGGCCACTGTGTAAGGTTGAAGGGACAAATTCTGGGGTGAAGGCTTCCAAAGAGGGGCTGAAGTCAATCTGGGGGATCCTGCAGTGGTTTTGTACAAATTTACCTCTTGATAGCCAGCACTGCTGCTACTGGTTAGATTCAATATGAACCAGCTTCGTACATGTATACATATGCTAGGCCTAAACGATACTGCAGGAAAAAACTACCCATTAAAAAAATAGTTTTCTTCAAATTAAAAGTTTTTTTGTGAACTGAATTCATACTTTTTTACCAAAATGATGTTGGCTGGCTTAGGTGAGCGCCTTGATTTTTTCCTGCACACAAGAATATCTGTGCTTGGTCACTATGCTGTAACCACACAATTTGAATCGAGGCTCATTTGCACATTTCTGTGATATCAGCCAGTGTCTCCATAAACATTCAGACCTGCTCAGGTACACACATAAAAGTATAGTGCACCTATAAACCTATACACAGGATGTGCACTATGAAGTTTGAACACACACACACACACACACACACACACACAGACACCCTCATACACACATATGCTGTATGAAGTCTACACACAGGCGAGAGAGTTGTTGTTGCTTTGTTGTGAGCAGCCCTTGCTCCGGGGGGGAGAATAGAGGAGCGGTGTGGCTGAAAACAAACACGGCAACATCCAAACACAAGGAGGGGAGAAAAAAACACCATGAAATGAAAAAGACGAAGCAGGGAAAAAAGGCACCCGGCTTTTGTTTAGCTCCGCACGCGCTCCCATCATGCCTAAACTAAATAGCCCTTGCATGTCATTATCCCTGAAAACAAAAAAGGAAGGGGAGAAAAAAAAAGAAAAACCTAGAGAAGAGAAACAGGGAAGCAGAAAGGACGGAAGAAGAGAAGTAGGGAGAGGGGGAAGCAAACAGTGGGGGAGGGAATAGAGAGAGAGTGTGAGAGAGAGAGGGGGCGAGTGAGGAAAAAATCATTGATCGATTGGGGCCACTGTTGAAATGTTAATGCTAATCGTATAACCGCTTTTCCGCCGGTGCCTTGCGCTTCGGTGGCAGCTCCAATTAATCTCGGGGAAGGCAGCGCGTGACCTTGGGGCACGGAGCCGGGCGGCCGGCCCAGCCGCGCTTATGTAATTACACTGTGAAGTGTGTAATCACCTGGTCTAATCCCTCAGGCCGCACAATTAGCCCGGGCGGCGCTGGCCGGGGCCTGCCAAGCTCCGCACCCGCCCCGCGCGGCCCCGCAGATGAATAACGGTCAATTAAAGCTGCATGACTGGGGCCGCGAGGCGTCCGCTCGATCGTAATTAGCTGTAATCATGAGGAGACGTGCCCGGCAGACGTGCTTCTCCTTTTATAGGAAGCAATTTGGGAAAAGGAGGAGGAGGAGGAGGCAGGACTTTAACCGTTTCACTCTGTGTCCCTAAGCTGGGGGGGTGGTGGGGGCGCTAAGAGAGGGTGGGGTTTGGAGGGTGTTTTTGTTGCTGAGACTTTACTCCTTCACACCTCTTCTTACACACACACACACACACACACACACACACACACACACACACACACACACACAGAGTCTTGCGGCAATTTCAGAATGTTCTCAATGTTCACTGAGAGCGCACTTAAGATTTCCTCATTTAGGTTTAGTTCTCTTTTCTCGTCAGTCAAACTATCAACCCCTTTAATTAGAAAAAACGCAGACCTTTCTTTCTTGTTCTCAAAAGAGGCATAACATCAAAACCTTAACTTAGAAATGCTAGTACCCCATTACATCGTGCTGGGTTATATAGGAACTGGGTGTCCTTAAACTGTTTAGGGTACCTTGATTTTGATACCAGAATTCTTCTCAATGCCTTCTTTTACAAGCAGAAAGGAGTGTGAAGTCGCTTTGTGCGAGTTGTCTTGATATTTTGCTCCAAAGATGAATTCATTCACATGGTTTTTGTGGGAGCTAAATAAACCACAGTGAATGTGGAATAGTTGTTTTAACTTATTAGTTAGCTGGCATTTATCACCTTTTGCCCTATTTTACTAGAGTTGTTAAACACAAATGAAACAGAAATAAAATGTGGGTAAATTGTGGAACTTTAAATTTGTTTTTACTATATCTGTCTAATTGGACAGTGGTTAATTTACATTACAGCATCAAATTGAATGCATGGACTTATCAAAAAATAAACATTGTATAAAAATTACCAATAGAGTATAGAATTTTTATACCCAGCCTTCCTGAACATTTAATGGTCAATGGATCAATGGAAATGGTCTAACATTACTAAAAAAAAACTTACATTAAAAGTGAATGTTCTTTTCAGAGATACGTTTTGCTGTATCAGCAAATATACAGTGGTTATATCAAAACATATTAGCTCTATTTCATAGTAGTCATATGGAAAAAAATCTTACGATTAACACAATAAGCCATGGGAGGTCATGTGTTACTTTGAGTTGTACCTAACAACCCCTATTTACCAATGATAGACACGTGGCTTCTTGAGGTTTACTGCTTTAATCAAAGATTTTTTATTCAGTAAATACTATAGAATCACACTTAATTGTTTAATTAGTTAATTTAGAGTGTACGTTTTAATATTGTCACATAATAACGTATATAACATAGCACAGTTTAATTAAAAAACAGCTTTATTACCAAATCACCACCGCAACCTCCGTATTTCCAGTCTATAGTACTAAGCTAGGAGTGTTATATATCCCATTACCCACACTGGAGCTGAACTTTTCAGGATTTTCACAGTGTTTTAATTCAATATTCATATTATTTATAGAGGAGCTATTTAACCTGCAAGCTAGCCAGTCTGCTTAATTCTAATGTAGCTGAAACATGCCGTCAGACTCTCATTTTAAACAAACTTGACTTATCATTTTTAGCTTCATCAGTTACTTTTTACTTCAATCTGTTAAATCTTTCTTCATCTATCAGTTCTTGCTTTGTCTATCAACCCGAGGTCCATACGGGCAGCATGACAGTAAGGGAAAAGATGTTTTCCTTGTCAGCAGTGTTTTTTATTGAGCTAGCAAAGAATCCAAATGTTGTGAGGCAGTTTCAGTTGTACATATTGAGTATTTTAGCATGGCTTCAGATACAACTTTTAGGCCTGGAGGTATATTTGTTTTGTAGAATGAATAATAAACCTGGAGTTGAATGGGGTTAATGAACTATCCTTAGCCATTCTGTATGATCCCAACACAGCAAGTCGTGGCGTTTTAGTAGGGCAAGTTCTGGAGCAGCATATCCCTGCACTGTCCAGTTTGCTTGTTATTTCATTTTACTTCATAGGGACTCTCTCTCTCTCTCTCTCTCTCTCTCTCTCTCTCTCTCTCTCTCTCTCTCTCTCTCTCCCTCTCTCACACGCGCTCTCTCTCTCTCTCGGTCTCTCTCTCAACCTCAGGCTGTTCCTTCATGTGTGACGACCTGTCAGAGTGGCGGCGCCGTCGCTCCCTGCCTGAGAGCAGCAGCAGTGAGGGAAGTATGTGTGTGTGTGTGTGTGTGTGTGTGTGTGTGTGTGTGTGTGTGTGTGTGTGTGTGTGTGTGTGGATGTGTGTGCGTGTGTGTGCGCGCCAAACTGGCCAGGCCGGAGCGAGATGAGAGAAGAGTGGAGCGGAGCTGACAGGACGGCCCTTAATGAGGGGAGCGCGGGGGATTAGCTGCTCTCCGCGCCGCGCCTGCCTCGCCTCGCCTTGCCTCTGCAGGAACACATTTGCACAGGAAGCTCATTAAAATGCATGAGGCTCTCGCTCGCTCGCTCATTCTGCCCCCCCTCCCTTACCACACAGACACACACACACACACACACACACACACACACACACACACACCCCACCCCCAGACCACTGTCTGTTCCTCTCGCTGCCCCACATGCCAAACACATTAGGATTTGCCTTGCAGATTCCCTAAATGCGATCAGACAAATGGTTGGCCGAGGCTGTAGAGCTATTGATCGCGGTAATGATTTGTTTTTAACAATAGCCACTAATGGGCGTCAGATAATCAATTATGTAGAGTCGATGGAAAGGTGAGCTCGAGGAGCAGCTTACGGCTCACCCTTTCAGCCTGGCTGGCTCCCAGTTGGTGCTTTATGGGAGGCCAGGGCAGACAAGCCCTGTCCTTTTGACAATGTCACTCGCAGTCAATGACAAACTTGTGTGACCAGTTCTGTCCTCCAGAAGAGGCCCTGATTGGAAGCAGCCTAAAGGAGACCACTGAATCTATACCAATCATACAGGCCAAGATTACAGCAAAAGAACCTTTAAACTGTGCGATTACTTTTGAGTAAAATTGCTTGCTGAATGGTACGTAGGGTATTTACAGGAGTTAAGACCAATAGGGCATTTAATGGGTTAAAAAGTTCAGAAGAAAATGTTTTTTAAAGCAGTCTAATGTAGTTGGTCAGTCAAGATATGCTTGGAGCCCAAAGTGTTTTGCACTAGAGCTGCACGACCAGAGTAGCTAACAAGTAATAGAAACTGAAAGTCTACCTAAATCATCCCACACGTCCTTCAGAAAACTTACTTGTGTGGTTTTGGGCCAAATTATACATTGTTATTTATTAAACTTTGCCAAAATTAAACCTGAATTTTGATTGCTCTACAGATAACACTATGTTACAACCATATGAGCAAGTTTATCTCAGATTACCTAACGCCTTGACATGGTTTACGATTCCTCTGTGACTATTTAGGCATTAGTGAAGTTACATTAGCATTGCAGCTAAAAACCAAAGAAGCAATCTTCATACAGCAAATATGCCAATCGACCAAATGCGGCCTAAGAGTAAAATTGTATACATTTGACTTGTTTTTTAAACTATCACTTTAAAGGCAGCGGAACAGAGAGCAAAGGAAAGAAAAAAAGAAAAAGAAAAAAAAAAAAAGAAAAAAAAAAAAA
>JBBJLR010000139.1:21672513-21682696 GCA_037577145.1 Brachypetersius gabonensis | reverse complement strand
GTATTAATGTATTACTCATGTTAATCATTTTAATATTATTCTATTCTTTCTAGCCACTAGATCAGTATGTCTCATCCTGATAGCCTCCCTATAATGCTATTTCACTATTGTGTTTTCCTTTCTTTAGTTCCTCATGAAAGGCTTGATATTTGTTTAAAGCATGGGGGCTCATACATAAAGCTTCCCATTTTAAATCCAGCTGAAGTTCGTGTTGATCTAAATCGACAGTTATGCTGAATGAAGCAAAAATTCTTTCAATGGAAATCACCAGGAGCAAATTCACAGTAAGTGGGTGGGGCATGGGGGGGGGGAGCGGTTTGGGTTGTCAGTGGGCGGCACTTCCAGGGCCAGTGTCAAACTGGTGACGTAACTGACCCAGTGCTGCTCACCACCCTCTTGCATACACTAACAGGGTCAGTTTGGTTGCAGATGAAGTTTTAAGATATAATTCTTGCAGTATTTGTCTGGTGGAAATATATTTGTGGGTTTATGTAAGTTACCATGTGAAAACACCCAAAACCATAAAGGCTGATCAAATCTCTGAACACAAAAATACCACAAACGTCAGCCTGCCATGTCTTTTTGGGCCAAACAGATATGGTTTCTTGCATTAGTGGAGCTTTTACTGGTAACAGAGATATTTCCTCCCCACACCACTCATGTATGCAGCTGCAAGCAGTCCCAGCTGGTGACAGAGGGTAAAGTGGGTTTCTGGAAAGGGGCTTTGAGGCTGAATGTGGGGAGGCCTGCAACCCACCTGTGCAGAGCTTTGTCTGACTCAGCCTTGTCTTTATGATTGGGCTGACTTAGGCCAACAAACCAACTGGAAAAGAGGCTTTTGGAAGAACAAGTGCAGGTTGTGGAGTGACTGGGAATCAGTATGCAAATGACATCAGATTAAATTATACCTGCGACCTTAAATTCATTCTTAACTGCTATCGCAGTTAGTGTGTTTGGCCAAGCTGTTTCTGTGCAGGGACCAGGACAGATAGTGAAGGGGTGTGCTGGTGCCCCAATGTCCATGGAGGTCATTATGAGAGCCCTCAGTTGGGTCATACTGACACCCGATTTGACACTAGTCCTGAGAACATCACAGACAACAATCTCACTCTCAACACACAAACACACACAGACACTCACACACCCCCACACACACATATGTGCTCACTGCAGGAAGCAGAAAGGTGTGGAGAGGCTGCCGCCTGCTTACAGACCCAAATGAAATGCTTGCAATACAATTAATGCAGAGACAGTTGCCTGACAAGACACTGTTACTGTGACACATTCGGCAACGCAGAATGTGCTACTTATTTTCAATTTCAAATATTAGTTTTGACAAAATAAAAGTGGTGAAAATGGTAAGCTTTGAAATATGGCGAGTTATTTCCTTTTCCCTTTCTTTCCTTTCATTTTAAACAAAAGACTCTGTTGTTATGCAGCTCACATCCAGATGGAATGGCGGCACGCATCGCAGGCCTGCGTTAGCAAAGGGAATAATAAATAAATACAGAAATAGATACATAAATAAAAAAGAGCATAGCTCGTCCTCTTGGGCTTTCCTGTTGTTCCTGCCTTATAAAAGCTGATGGGAGGTCGATAAGCCTGCAGCGCCACAGGAAAAGGAAAAAAAGCAAAAGTGAAATAATATATTATTTCGCCATGTTGAGCGTTGCTATGCTTTGCTGTCAGATAATGAAGGAAAATGCATAGTAAGGTAAAATCCTGAGTGCTTGGAGATTTAGTGAAAATGCCCGGTTGAAGACAGTTGCCTTAAGTGAGTGTGACATTAATGACATTGATTGCCTGTTGAAGTTGATGCAAAGGGAATCAAAGTGTTATCTACAGTGCAAATAAGCATCTCACCGAGTGGATCTATACAGCACTATTAGAAGTCCCTACTGCTCTGACTAATTTCCCACATTGCTTATTTGACTAGAGAAGGTTTCTGACAAAATGTGATTTTCTCATGTACACTTACCTGGAACAAATCCACCACGAATAAAACAATAAAATTGAGGAACCGAGCCAAAAGTTGCATATTATGCATTGTTATGTGGCGACACAAATCTCTTGTTTGCTAGAGCAAGAGAAGGCGGCTTGTGCACCATTACCTTTGAGCAACAAGGAAATGTGCAGTTGCTACTTGGCTAGAACCTTGGACATCTAAAAGCTCCAGAGGAGCTCTGCCACTAATTATTGCTCTAAGAGGAAGACCTTTCCAGGAATCCTACAGTATTATGCACCCATTGTCAGCAGCATACTGTTAAGTTCTCCCAAATGACATGAGAAAATGTCTTGACAAAATAAAGATGAATGAAGACAACACACGGTCACATCATTTGTAGTCAACTTTTACAGATCCATCATTTCTCCACAGCAAAGCTAGGAGCGCATCTCATTCATCAGAAGACTCACCAAAGAATCTCTCTGACTGAACGATGACTAGTGACCTTCCCTGGCTAGATGAAATGACCATAAAAGATCATTTGATAAAATGTCATTTGTTTGTATTGCATTTGGATCGTTATTGTAACCGTCACAAGTAGGCAGTGGAAACAATGTTTCACAACTTGATGATCAGAGTCACCTGCCCAAGAGCACGCAAATGCCTAAAGAAGATTTCGATCAAATGTTCACACATGTCCACATACAGACTATATGGACAACAGTAGCAGCATTCAGACACCGCATACTAACAGTGCAGCAGTTCTAAAAGCAGATGAATATGTAACATGGCAAATGCTTTTGCATGGGTACATACCAGCAGTCTAAAGGCCTGGCCAGACGCTGCGGTCTGAGCTGGTTATGGTCCCCGGGCTTGGCCTGTCTTGGCTGGCTGACTGCTTTCGGTCAGGTCCCGACAAGCACCAGAAGAGACGACAGCCCGCCTTGCTGACCAAACCCTTCTGATGCTTAAAGCCAGGCAGGCCCAGGTTTTCCTCAAAAGCGCCGTGCAAGAGAGGCCACCCAAAAAGGGAAGACAGGCGGTATGTGTGCCTAGACAGGTGCAGCACAGGTCTATTTAATTTCCTTTACCTCTCCCTCTTCCTCAATGGGAGGGTCCATGAGGCTGGAGTCAACCTCCCTCCTCCCTTGTCACCGCTCTAATCCACTTACGCTCCATTGCCTGGAAATAATGTAACTGCTGAAAAAACATTATGAAATTCAAACGTAAACCTTGAAGGCCAAATAGCCCATTTGTCACAAAATATTGCAATGGCTAAATTACAAATTAATGTAATTGCACCCAGACATACGAGATGAGAGCTGTTTTTAGAAGCTTTTCTGACTCAGAGACATTGTCTTCCATCCAGGTATAGTGTCTTATATAATCCATGGTGGTTAGTCAGTAATTACCCAGACAACCAGTCAGCACTTCTCAATCAGCCCTGGTGTTGACATTGTGACAGAGCGCATAGGAAGGCTTGACATAGGCAAGCTTGCGGAAATTATTTGCATGACGCTAAGCATGATCGACTGAGACCAGGAGGTGACTGCAGGTGACCAGGATGTCACTGCAGGTGACTGAGCCAAATTTGGCAATGCACATTTATACTGATGCATTTGCAATAGTCCCACCTGATTTATTTCTTTCCAAAGCCATAGACAACAGGAGCTTGTTGTCTATGAATTGTATCTCCAGATGTAAGATCTGATGGCAGAGCAATAGCGGTCTATCGAGCGTCAGCACACATTTTTTCGCAGTGTGCCACGTCTGTGCGCCGCCTACTTTCTCAGCAACAATGCTCTCTGTCCCCACACACTGTTCGGGAGGACCTGAGCGCTAATCGCCAGTAAAGCTGCTAGCCATTAACATTAAGCTGGTTAAAAGATATAGAGAGTCTTCTTAAAGATGACAAGGAATTGTAACTTGTTGACAACATAATGCGTTAGCTCTGTTGGGGGACGAGGGGAAATAGTGACGGTGGGCACAAAGCAGAAGTAGTTGAGTTGGGCTGATATACCGTGGAATCTGTATCAATAAGATTCCATGTAGAATGTCACCCAACACAATACCACAATAACCTCAATTGTGTGTTGATGGAGCGTAAATACACTCACACATAAAAACGAATTCTCCATTTTTCACCCATTGTTCAAATCCAATTTGTTAAGACCCCTCCACAACTCACTTAGCCATGCCCTGTTCAATGAAAATCAAATTGCATAGATTGAACATCCCATTATCTGTTTGGGTCAGATCCTCATCTGAGTGAAGTGGGAGGGGTGAGGTGAGGAGGTCCGGAACGGAAGAGACGAGGCTCCTTGCAGTCCGCCGCCTTTAACAGGGTAAAAGCCCTCCATATTCGTCATAAGTGTTCTTTAAATTCATTAGCATCCTCAGGCGCTGGCGGAAGAAGTGCTGGTGGGCGAGGATCTCCTTAACAAGGTTAGACGGAACCCCGTAATGCGTTATTGTTCCAATGTTGTCCTCGGCGTCGCAGACAGGCTGCATGCTGGAACTCACTAAAGGGAGGGGGGCGTAGCGAAGGAGTTAGAGAATAAAGCTTACATTCAGTGGAAGGGCATGTTTTTCGCTAAGCTTGACGCAGATAAGGACTGTATCCTTCACATATTCCACACATAAAAACATTCATGCTTGAGTCAGCGCTGTGGTATTGCTGTGGTTCAGAGGGTCACATGCAGCGGTTGTCATTCACACCGGACTTTCATCTACGAGTGTTTGGTCCTTTGGGGTTTTGCTTCCACCTAAAACTGTTCTCATTTGATTCCAAAAAAGTTCAGTAACATAATTACAGTATGGCACGCACCTTTAGACTTTTTGTAATGGGTGTCGGCCAATTTTTTTACATTTACAATGATTTAGTTCGCCTAGTTAGTTCGTGATAAAAACAAGGGAGAAACAATTTGGAAACTTCCCAGAACCTAAACCAAACAAATATGCAAGATACATTTGTAATACACACCCTTTTTCTACAGTTAAATATTCAGGAAAGACTAAGGAAAGGCAATTTCAAAAAATAACTAGCAAGATAATTTCTTATTGTGAAAAACAACTGGAAACTGTAGAATTTCCAGGAGAGCGTTCCTGGAGAGATAACTAGTCTGAACAGCTTCAAAACGTATTCACGCTGCAACCAGTGCAATCCGAATAGCTACTGACACGTCATGTCCAATGAACAATGAAGACACATAAAATCTTAGCGAGTTTACACTGGAATCCATCCTCATCAAGAGTAGTACAGACTTAAACTTGCAGCGCTAGCCAGCGGAAGCCGTGCTCCAGTGATTAGAATGATTTCAATAATAGATTATAACCTCAAGGCCAGTCCTTCCGGCATGTTTTTAAGGATACGAGATAAGACGACTTGACAAAAGCGCGGTTCCCCAGACTCACCTGCCACAGCTGACATCTGCTGGCTGGTCATCACCTGTAATGCGTTTAGGCAGACTGAAATCGCCGGCGGGGAAACCAGAGCGTTTTAGCCGTAGCTCTTAAACTACCGCAGCCCTGACCACACTGTAATAGGCTTCCTTCAGCTCCCATGTCCGAGAGGAAGGAAAGCAAACTAGTCATGGAAATTTAATGAGCGCAGAAATCTTTAATTTCCCTCAGCCTGATTAGAGGGACTGCAGAGATAACAGATACTAAATGAATACTAGATGTGGAATTTTAGCACAGCACCAGAGCTTAATCTCACAAAAGTGGGTGTTTTGCATTGCAGCTTATCCTGACTGATGTTCCACAATTATGGACAATTACAAAGGAGACTGAACCGGCCAAGATTTTCTTATGAAACAACATTCATACGGCGGTTTAAATGTGTTTTTTGCAGCAAAATAAAAAACACTTCACAAATGTTAGACATTGGACAAAATATTGGCAAAAATATTCCCTTTTTAAAAAATACCCTTTCAACCTAATACAAAACTATAGCACAGTTTTTTTGTTAAAACACATATTTTTTTCTAGGCATATGAAAGGAAACACTGCTAGGATAGGTCGAATGTATTTTCTTTGTCATGTTGTTTCCTGTTGTTTCCAATGAGCCTAGTTTAGATTAGCTACAACAACATGGTCCAGGTTGGTAATGTAACATTAGAAATAAGAAACTTGCCACTGTGAAGCAATTCTACACTTTCACAATCGAATTGTGTTGCTAATTTTCTTGAAG
Organism: Brachypetersius gabonensis; assembly: GCA_037577145.1. Lineage (NCBI taxonomy): Eukaryota > Metazoa > Chordata > Actinopteri > Characiformes > Alestidae > Brachypetersius > Brachypetersius gabonensis. Next base: position 21,676,559 of record JBBJLR010000139.1, on the reverse strand, counting down.
AGGTCAATTATGGTGGTGGGGAAGGACAAAAAGTATGAAAAGAAACAGGGAATGTATGGGCCATGCCTTTATAACCTTTCTCACTTACTGTCCTTAGTTTTGAGCACAGAAAAGCAGCAGTATGACCTATAAGAACAGTGAGAAAACACTCAGACCTAACACCAGCCATCTGAAAAAACATCCATGCTGCAGCAGCCCACACTACTCTAGTCTGTCCATTTGAGAACAGTTTGACTGAAGCAACTTCCCTGTTACTATAGCCACATCGTCTCCACTCCTCACACACAAGGCGAGAAGTCCATGTGCTTGCTTCCATCTCTGATCTACAGACTCATGTCTAAACCTGTTTAAAGTTTGAGTATGTGTGTGTTGGGGGGGGGTTGTCTCGTGTGTACATATCACATGCTGTTGAATTATAGTGATATTCAATTTGCATTCTGTATCAAGAGGTTTAAGTCTGCACTTTAGACATTTTTCCATTTGTTTAATTGTCAAGAAATATCTAAGGCATAGTAGTAAAAGCACGGCCAGCAGGCCCAACAGTACCTTATAAAATATACACTGCTATTTCTATCGCAAATGGTGCTGATGGAAAAATCGATACTTCTAGAAGAATTTGCATGTTTCAGTGACATGTCACTGAAAAATAATGTATATCTAATCACATCATGCTTTTGCTACTGCCCACAACAAATGTGACTTTTAAGAGTTAATATTTCATCATCTAATACACTTTTACAGTTTTTATAATATTACGAGGGTTTCCAATGACAGCAACAGCATGTAGGTCTTGGGTATGTGTGTGATGAGGGAGGAAAGGAATGTATGCACACAGTGTGAGTTGCAGGGGTAGAGGCCAGAGAGGCCTATAACTCCTCTTTAACAGTGCTCTGATGTGTGGTGGGGCCGGACCCAGCAGGACTAGCTAACCCTTTACTGAGGCTGGGTGTGGTTCAGAGGTTTGATCCTATCAGAACAATCCCAAACCCTCACACCAGCTACAACAGCATGGGAGGTCACAGAGGCGAAGAGAGTACGATGACAAGGTTACGAGGACGCACACTAGGGCTGCATGATACGGACACATGACGTGACATGGTTTGTCATGTCCTGCATTATTCTGATCATGCGCACATGCACATGTTTTGATTCATTGCCAAACCATTAGGTCATGCAAAAGCTACATATCTATTGTAAATATGCGTGTACTGATTTGCAATATGAATTTACTAAGTCCTCATAATACTAACACGAAGCTTAATCTCTTTGCAGTTTTTGAAATGGCTTCACTCTTTTCCGTTAGGACCATTACGTAGGTCCTAAGATTATACGTCACTCCGTTTTTTCCAACACATTCAGGACATTTTTGTCCTTAAAATACACACATACACACTTACCTCTTTCTAATCATGGTGTAGTGAAGGTCCTCCTCTTGCTTGATGTCAGCATGGTCTCCGTTGACCCTCTCACTCCCCTCGCTGTCGTCGCTGCTGAAAACGGAGGCCAGCTCCTTCTTGGGCACACGGGTTGGAGGCAGCGGGATGGTGCGCTTCTCTGCCAAACGCCCACGGTTCTGCAGGAGCACAGAGGAGATGCACACACGCTAAGAGGCTGAGGACAGGCCCAGACACCAGCAACATTCTCGCATCCTCTACATTTAGCCAAAAGCCAAAAAAAGTTACCCAACCAGTATGGGGTAACGCCATGCTTTCACCTCGGTCAGTGTTCCACAAACAGACAATTTCAAATTCTCCCCTCAGGTCACACTCTTCAAAACAGTCATGAAGGCTCAAAGCCAACAAAATAGGAAACATACAGAGCAATGGATTGCAATTGTGGTCCTGGAGTATTTCTGCCCTGAGCCTTTATGTGTTTTCCCAGCCCTAATACCCAGTGGTTCTCTGAAACCATTGATAAAGATACAGGGAATATGGAATAATATATAAAAAAATGAATCAATCCGTTTCATTCACCAATGTGTTCTTTCTTAGCAACTTAGCATTAGCACCGTGGCCAAGTTCATTTTTATTTCCACTCTGATTAGCCAGAACAACATACCAGCCTACATTTATTAGGTCAAACAGGATTTCAGTGTTCTGCATAGCTGGTCAAACCTTGCAACAGTTGCTAGGAAAAAACGCGACTGCGGGAAAAGAATATTTAGGTCTATTTGAAAAAACTGTGAACATCACAAACAAAATTCAGGCTTCACAGCTATGCACTATATCCCTGCATTTAGTGTAATCCTGTTTAGTAAAGAACAAACTTCCAGTAGTTGTTAGTACTTGTGGGTGATCGGTCTTCCTATGGTTGAAATCAACTAGCCTGCCTGAGTTTTGTCATGATATTGGAAAAACACAGTAACACAGTTTAAAACAATACAAAACATGCCAACAGTAGCCCATTTAATGCAATGGTTAAATAACAGCATTGTTTCATTACAGTCACATTCACCAAACCTTAGATCACTTCCTGCAGTCAGTTGCAGTCTAAGGTACAGTTTGTCTATTAGAGAATACTACGGAGGGAACCTCCAGAGTGTTGCTAGGTTTTAGCCTAACACAGACAATATAATGCTGCCCTCTAACACCGCCTGCATCACTGCTTCTCTCAGTCAGCTGCATGGAGCAGGGCCTGCTCAACGAGGAGAGGACCTGCTGGTACTGACAGTGTGAATGACTTAGCAGTCATAGATGTAAGCTTGACTGTTTCGGACACACAAATTAGACAAATGACCTTTGGAAATTCACCCATGAAACGACATTTAGCACCAGTTTTGCATGGGCCCAGAGAAGCTAAATGCTAAAGACGTGCACGGCACAGGTTTATCTGTATGGGAGGATCAATGTTAAAATATCAATTCTTCTAAACACTTACTGGGAATTGATCCTCATGAAAATAGTGTTTACTTTAAGCAGTAAGCAGAATATCCATCCATATATTACATGCCATGTGTGTTTGATTCTGAAAACGTGCAAAGAGACTGAAGCGAATAAATATGTAGGAAAGAATCGACTCTTCCTTTTGTTCTCTACCTCTAGTAATACAAATGTTGCAGACAAACACGTTTTACTTCTGTACACAGTAAAGCTATTATCATGACCGTTGCAATACTTCTGTGCAGTATAACTTTATAGCCATAATGGCCTTGTATCTTCATTACAAAACCCAAAGAAGCAAATTTCAGACAACAAAGACACTGATACATTTACGGGAATGTTTAGGAGATGTAAAATGCCCTAAACTCTTATTTGAACAGTAAAGGTCAAGAAAACCCTCATGACATTGAAATACAGAAAGAACATGTCACTAAGAGGCCAGGAGAGGGGAACTATTGATCCTGTTTGGGGTGGAAGGAGGGGTGAGAGGGAAGGAGAGATGATACTGATTCCATCTTTTCCACCCTGGCTCTCTGTCTGTCTGTCTGTCTGTCTCTCTCTCTCTCCCTCCCTCCCTCTCTCTCTCTTTCTTCGTCTCACACATCTAAGATGGTAGGGATAAAGTAGAAAAGTGGCCCTGGGGGTTTACTGTGTGAAGCTGGGTGACCTTTAATGTGACCTGAAGGGGTCAGTGCAGATTATTGCGCCTCCGCGTCTGTCCCGGTGGAGGAGTGGGTGGTGGCGGGGTGGAGGGGAGGAAGAGAAGGAGTGTCCCGAGTTATAATATATGGAAGGACATGCCTTTGAAATTTCAACTCCAACTGAAAAGGCTGTATGTGAGAGACAAACTGAGTGTGTGTGTGTTTGTGTGTGTGTGTGTGTGTGTGAGTGTGAGTGTATGTGTGTATGTGTGGGGGAGAGAGTGTGTGTGTGTGTGTGTGTGTGTGTGTGTGTGAGTGTATGTGTGTATGTGTGGGGGAGAGCGTGTGTGTGTGTGTGTGTGTGTGTGTGCGCGCGTGCGCAAGACACGCCTGTGTCTCAGCTCTGTCAAACTCTGCCGAGCCCTGCAGCTATCCCTACTTCCACACACGAGGCCAACACACACACACACACACACACACACACACACACACACACACACACACACACACACACACACACACACAC
>JBBJLR010000139.1:21647403-21662403 GCA_037577145.1 Brachypetersius gabonensis | reverse complement strand
GGGTGGGGGGGTGGGGTGGGGGGGTGGGGGGGCTATTTCCGATTAGTCGACCAAAGGGGTGATGGGTAGGTAAAAGGGGGAGCTGTGTGGGTTCGGAAAGAGCCCTGAGCTGTTGCTCCACATTTCACAACATCTCACTGTCATTATTTTTGGTATCTAAGGCTATTCGTAAAACGGGCCTAATGATGCCCCTGTCTTTGCTCAAACATCCAGTTCATTTATAACAGGTGAATGTAAAATGCGTTGGACTCAGTTGAGACTTTAGTACTTTTTAACATGTTTTTTCTGTAGTAATCGTATTAAATAAACCCTAGAATAGTAAAATAAAAAAAATCAGTGGACAAAGACAACTGAAAGATTTATGAATTACTAAGAATTGTAACTGTTGTGTAATGTTGAAATTCTTAATTTTAAGATGGTTCTCGATTCTGTGAGGAAAATTCAGATATGCAACTTGCTACCAACAGCAGATTTGTCTTTTTTGATGTTAAAACTCTGAGATTAGATCACGTGACCAAATGAACAAAATCCTTATTCCTACCATTTTTGTACAGAAATCCCTACTGTTTTCGATACATGTACCCATATAAATGTCATAAATCATCATCACAAACATCATAAATACAATTTCCTTAGGTGAAAAACTTAGGTGAGAAATCTAGGATATGGCCCCTTTAACAATTCAAGTTGGAAAACAGTCTTAGTATTGAGCATTGATTCTCTCAAGCCCTCAAATATTTAGGTAGGTGCTACAGTCAGTAGCAGCGCCAGGAGTGCCAACAAACTCACGGGTGGGCCGAACCTTGAATTTCACTTCCGCGGCCAGTGTCCACAATGAAGTAGTAACTTAGCCATAACTGTGAGGCGTCTGCTATGCGTCAACGCCAAAACAGGGAAAACACTGAAATAAGTAAAATAAAACGAGAACATTTAAACCAGGCCTGTGAAGACTGTGAGATTTTAAGTGATTAACAGTCAAGACTTATAGTCACTTAAATGCACTACTACAGCCTTTTAAACATGCTGCATCAGACAGAACTTTGGCTGCATTTGTGAGACCCCTCTAGGTCTCTATAAATGAGTTTCCGCCTTTTACAATTTTTTTTCTTCTTTCTTTAATTTGTCTCAATCCAAGTGATGAAAACACACCCCAATTTACATTTTGTTTCTGCATAAACATATGATTGTGGAAGCTAACCACTGTGGAAAATGAATGCGGTCAGCTCAAATAATTGTGATTGTGCTTATACATGATAATTCTGACAGGCCTGCTCTGCACAAAGGAGCGATAATGTCTTATTCTAATATGCTTGCAATTTTTCTCTGTTACCGTCGCATGTATGACTTCAGATTTAATGAGCCACATTCAGAGCTGTATCATAATTATGTAATGTTATCCGATCAGTGACCAGTGACTGTTGTGTTTTGAATAAATTCAAGCTTCCAAGGCCATACATGCTGGTGAAGGTCTTGGAAAAACTATTTTTGGGATGAACATTTTCCTCATAGCTATAGTTATTGATTAAACTGTAATGCTGATACGCCAATATAAAAGTATGTACATATATTTATGTATTATTTAGTATATGCATACATTTTCCTTTTTTGGATAAGCCATGGCCCACAATGTCCAACAGTTCCACCACTAGTTGCTACATTGGGGGATGTATAGGTATGTTGGAAATTTAAAAAATATTAGTTTGAAAAATTGTTCTCACTACTAAACTATTCACCATTGCATACTCACCCTGTCAGTACAAAATGAAGAACTAAATCATTAGTGATGCAGCGGTTTGATAAGTTTATAGAGAAGTTGCAAAAGGAAAGGTCTGAAAGTGTGAGTGTGTGAATCACGTGGCTAATGTGGGACTTGCATATATGAATGTTTGTGTCTGACACGTGTCTGTGTTTATGAGGGAGAGCCATAGAGAGACAGAGACAGAGAGAGAGAGAGAGAGAGAGAGAGAGAGAGGGGAGAGAGAGAGGGGGGAGTGTACGTTATCTCACAGAGCGCCTGTGTATGTGTGCCTTGCCCTTAAGGGGAAAGCAGTGTGTGTGTGTGTGTGTGTGTGTGTGTGTGTGTGTGTGTGTCTATGTGTGTGCGTGTGTGTGGAACCAGGCGAGGCAAGCTCGGCAGCCTGCCCTCCGCTTCCACACCTCTCCCTCTCACAAACCGGCGTCACGCTTACGGGAAAAAGGAGGGGTGAGGGGAGAACAAACGCTCTGAGGGGCCTTCCACCACTCCACAGCAAACACCACCGCCAGCAAAGCAGGTTATCACATAACCTACAAACAGTGCACTTATGAACAACACAGTAAAAAATGGAAACCCTTCTGAGAGAAGAACTCTTACAAATAAAGGCTCCGAAAAAGGGTCTTAAAACTGGTGGAAGAACATCCACATACAGGTTTGTATAGGTTCAAGGCCAAGTATTTTTTTTTTTTTGTTCATACTTCCAAGCCAAGAATCACTCAGGCAATAATGAATTTTATTTTTTAGGCTAGACTGGGCCAAAAATGCCATAACTTAAATCAAAAATGAGAAGAAAAAAGCCATATCTTTATGATAATGCTAATTTATGTTAGTCTGCCATCCTCTACTGGATTTCTACATCAGTACTAAGCTAATGCTGATGCTCATGAGTATTTTAGTAGTTCTAGATTAAGATATTTGATCTTCAATGTAGCAGTTTTACAGTGACACCCTCAGAAAATACCACTGGTTGTTTTTCATTTCTAACAAGTGAAATGTAAAACATGGACCACCAGTCATCCCAGTCAGTGTAAATCCAAACATGACTGGTTTCTTTTGGTGTTATTTCTTTTTGTTATCAGTCCGATGAGTCCAGCTCGTTTAGGCCTAACCAACGGGAGGGTTTATCTGTCATATCTACCAAGATATCACATTAAAAAACAGACTCGTTTTCCAGAGAGCATCTCAACAATTTCATTTTCAGGAACAATTTGTGAGATTAACTTCAATATTTACAATATTTATTCTCAAGACCTGGTGGGTTATGAGTGTACCCCACTGTACACCTGAACCATTATTTTTAAGACTATCCACATACATGTAACCAACCAGCATTATCCAATATACCCTTGATTTAATTGCAGAAAACTGTCAATAATTAGTTTCTTTAAAAAAAACCCTCATTGTAGTAGTTCAGTTCTGTCTCTAGATGTAGAGCGTGCTTCATTCTCCACTGTAAATCTAATTTTAATCTAAGTTTAAAATCAGGCTTAAAATATGTCAGGTCTGTAAAGACATTTAAATGTCTCCATTAGTACGTACCGCCTACAGAATGTAGCAAATAGCTAACCGCATTGGTGACCTTCTAAAACTGTGATTTGAGCTAAGGACCTATAATAAAAACACAAATCAAACCATTCATTCTCACAATCACACATGCTGAGTTAATGATGTAGACTGCACACACCACTATGAGTAACAGCTATACAATTTTAGCCAAGCTTCAGATACCTTTTATCCTAAAACTATGGTTGTGTATGCCAAATGAACCATGTAAGATTTGCTTTGCTTTGCGTATTTACCATTAAGTTCTGTATTAGTTTTAGGATTAAAATGTGATTATGTGATGTGATGTAGAAATTTGATGTGAAATAGACAGAGTTTGTGTAATGTGTGTGATGATTATTTATATTAAGTATAATGAAGTTGGCACAGCAACCAAAAAAAGTTTCAAAACGTGGGTGACTGATCAGACGGTGATCAGACAAAAGCAATTATCAGTCAGCCTGGCCTTAAATCACTATCTACGAGCCACCAGTGCCTTTAGATAATATCCTGGTCGCCATACAACTAAGCCATAGGTGTTTATCTCCAGTTCTGGCTGTGGCGCTCATCGCAAGTTTTACCTGTATCACTCAAACACCTCCAGCTTATCTAAACCGCCTTTGCCTTGCGTGCCGCACACCCAGTAATCACCAGTAGCCACGCTCAGTAGCTCAGTAAGCCTCTTACACCCTTCCCTCCAGATTAACCGTTAGAGGCGACGACAGATGCGCTCACTTCAGATAAAAACACAGCACCTGTGTGGACAGATTCAGCCGCCTTGGAACCGGGCAGTCCCCCACGCGCCCACACCCACTCCTCCAGGCACACCCACTCTTTCACAAACACACACTGACACACACATGCAAAATGCTGTCAAACACTTACATGGGGCAAAAGGAACAAGCTGACTTTTGAAGAAGCAGGTCAGCTTTAGCAGATGAGAACAAAGAGATATGGAGTCGGTCTCAGAGCTGACCAATAAGTTATCCATTCACATTACTGATTAACTCCAGGATCTGATCCTCACCTGTTTAATCACCACAAAGCATTGATGTGACAGGAGCCGAACAAAAGCAGCAGAAGCATCATATCTAGAGAGGGTGACTCCTTAGCTGCTGCTTTGAGTGGCCCTGTGTCTGTCACTGACACCCTTTTCATCTCTTAATTCTAAAATTTTAAAGACTGTTCCATCACGTCTGGCACTCCTCTACAGATCCCTGTTCACTGCTTCTAGGAAAACTGAGGTCCCTAACAGATTCTCCTGAATGTTCACTTGTGAAGCATTATTTAGCCCATTAGCAAATTAGCTTTAAACCTGATCCTGCTGTGTTAGACTTAGAGTAGGCCTTCCTTGCTTACAAACTTCACCGAGCAACCATTCGAGGACGCAAAGTAACTTACAAGTGTTCAGCTGAAGCTTTTGCAGGGACACAAACTACCCCATGACCAGCTACACAGTTCACATCACGCCACCGCTGCGTGACACAGGGTGAAAAATGACAAAACATGGCACAACTTAGGTAGGTGGTTGATTTCCACTGCAAAAGCTCTGACCTCAGATAGCAACACTCAATTTAGCAAAGCCACAGCTTCGGACGCTTCACCTTTCCTTGCACCCAGCTCTAATTTACTTTTCAGGACGTGACCTTGACAGTGCTGATGACAGGCCTTCGTCCTGCCAACCACAGTCAGAACGTGTCAAAAGTTGGACCTACATGAGGTTCATCACTTCTGAGACCGCTTTTGAAAGACTTTATAACTTTACAAGTCTCTTTTTTATAATGGCATGGCTCTGCTGAAAGTCTGATCCATTTGCAGGGACAATTACCATTTTCGATACAAGTGTTCCATACAAAAGTGTTTTGATGAATACAACAACGAAATGAGTACAAGTGACAAAATACAGAATTAGAGCCTTACCACGGGAGACGAAATTCGACACCCAGGGCAGTCGCAGATGGGAGGATGCACCTGTAAGATCCCCTTGGACATAAGTGTCTTCAGACTTTTTCCTGCAACAAATACAGAAACAGGGTATTTTTCAACTTGATAAACTACACAGGCAGATCCCGAGCCTTCACCCCTGTGAGCAATCTCAGAGGGATATCGAGTTAAAAAGAGAAATATAGGTGTTAAGTAATGTTTGTAAATACAAAACACAGACATACATCAAGGTTTAAAGCCATTTAAAGCATTTTCTAAATACTTCTAAATACGATGTATAAATATATACTCATATGCAGAACTTTTTCTCAGAGGTAAATGCAGGTTAACACACTTCCTCAAATAAATAAGATAGTACAGAAAGTACTCTGAGCTTAAGAAGACCTATCTGAAGGTTACTTCTCTCTGACCATGCTGACCATGAGGAGGGGCAACAAATCTTTAACTCCTTCCATAGCTTCACAGGTTTGTGTGTATATCTGTACGGAGACTGTTAAAAAAGCCCCATCTTCAGCCCAGTTTCCACTCACTGCTTTAGTGTTGCCTGTAAAATGAATACAAAATAAATAAAAGAGTTACTTTTACAAGCCAGAAAGCCAATTTCTAATGAGCAGTCTCCATACCTGGTTCATTCATCCATCTATGTACTCAAAGCACCAAACTCAACAGAATCCAGATCCCATCAAAAAAAAGCTTGTAGCTCTTTTCCAGCATTATCTACATTCCTGAACTTCACATACAGGACCCCTCAACAACACCAAAGTTCAAGAACAAACCAGAAAAGCACTTTAATAACACACACACTGACCAAAAAACAGAACATAAGTGAAGTTCCACTCATACAAGAACCAAGAGCATGATCAACATCTGCAGATCTTATGAAACCGGTCCTACCTGCTTGTTCCTGACAGGCATCTGTGCTTAAGAGCCCCCGACACTCTTCTCTCCCTCTCTCTCTCTCTCACTCTCTCTCCTACACACACACACACACACTCCTCAATTTTTTCAAAGCCCCTATGATTTCGTTTGGATGCGCGCATCTATCCAAGCACCGACCGGCGCGCCCCTGGTCCCCATTCCAGATCAGCTCGCCAAATTACGCAGCCGATATCAGCTCCCTCCCAAAACCAGCGCTCAGCCTGCGCGCTCCGGGAAATAACAGCACCATGTGCTTTTCTCTTTCTCACTGCCTTTCCTCTCCCTCTCCAAAAAAGAAAACCAAAAAAAAAAAAAAAAAACCTGCGCAGGGATGCCCAGTAACCCTTTATGACCACAGCCAGTGTGTGCAGTCCAGTTTCTGCTGCTCGCTTCCAGTAAACTCGAGCCAAAAAGTCAGAAACCTAGTGTTTATCACCACAAAACAACGAGATAACTCACTAAACTCTACACTGGAAGAGAGGGGGTTCACACTCTTCACCTTTGTGCCTGATGCTCCTCTTCCAGTCCTTGGCGGTCTCCCTGCCGCTGACGAACTGGAACTCGTTGGGGGTGAGCCACTCGCCCCGGTACTTGATGGAGGGTCCCTTGCTGCCCTGGCAGAGTTTGCTGATGTAGAGGAGAGCCTTGTTCTCTCCGCACTCCACCTCTATGCAGGGCTCTCCGCTGTCGAAAAACGGCTGGAAGTCCGGCACCGAGGAGAACCGCTCGAGCACGAGGTCCTCCGCGTGCGGCCGGTGGAGCGCGGCTGCCGCTGCGGCTGCGGCTGCGTGAGCGGCGGCTGCGGCAGCGGCTGCGTCGTGCAGACCCAGGTAGGCACGCTGCTGCGCCAGCACACGCTCGTAGGGCGGCGGGTGCGGGGTGACCACGGGCAGCGCGGCGGCGTTCAGGGGCGCCGCGTATCCGGACTGCCGGTGGAAGGCGGCCAGAGTCATGTCCTCGCCGTCCGCGCGCTCCCTCTTCACGGCGGGCATGTCCTCGTGCTCGAGGCTGCGGGTGCACGCGCGCCACCACGCAGCAGCGCCCTCCGAACTGGGGCTCGAGCTCGAGCTCGAGCTAGAACTAGAACTAGAACTACAGCTAGAACTGGAACTGGAACTGGAACTGGAACTCACGTCCGCTCTCACTGCGCCGCTCGCGCGCTCCTCCTGGCGCGTCGGACTCGCGCGGCTAGTGCCGGCCATCTCCTCCTCGACATCTCTGAAAGCTCATCGGACCAAACCCCACGAAGGTGCTCCTGGTGCTCCCGCTGCTTCACTCGGCCTGCGTCTCCTCCACAACTTTCATTCAGAGCTCCCGCTCGTAGTCTCCAGCTCTGATCAGCACATAGTCCGGACACACGCTCCCCAGTGCCAGTGCCTCTGGATGCTCCAAGCCCAGTACTGGAGTCTTGAAACGCAGCACCACAGGAGGGTTACAATTAAAAACAACAAACGCACATGCTGGCAAAATAAATAGTAAAATATTTTTCAAAAGTTCTCACATTTGACACAGGGCTGAAGAACAACACTTGTCGCTCTTCAGTCCCTTATTTTAACTATTTGCGCGCAACAGAACGTCTGGAGCTTAATGGGACGTTCGCTTTCGCCCCCCCCTACAACCATCACAACCACCACTACTACCACCCCTCTCTCGCTCTCTTTCTCTCTTTTAACCCCGTGTATACCGTTAAAGTCACGCTTTAGTTAGACCCAGACCAAACAAGATTTGCACTCTCCGCCGCTTCTCTAACTTGGCCCATTTAAACAGTGGAGGCAGCCCGAGCGCGGAAAGGCAGAGGGGGGCTCTCGACGGACGGAGTTGCGTAACAATTTCCAGCCGCCGCCGTGCAGATGTGAAGAACAGCCTACTTTCTACCGCTCTCTCGGATAAATAAAAAAAATCATAGACGACACCCGCTTGTGTAAAACAGCCTACAGTTTAAACTAGATGTCCAAAAGTATCTAGACACCCACTTTAATAAAGGAATTCAGCAACACCACTGGGGGTGAAGCTGAAGACCTATCTTGTTGGTGTGAGGTTCTGACAAATACTAGCAGTTATTTCTGTAACTCAACTACATCCAGAATGTTATATTCAACTATGCCAAAAAGTACGAAATAATAAACTGTCGACATACAGATATTTCCAATACTTTGACTGTACTATGATTGTTTACAATGGTAGTTAATAATAGATCAGTATAATCAGTATCAGTATCTGTAACACAGTGGAAAGAAATAAACTGCTTCTATTCTTTAAATGAATGATTTTAAGCTGAAATTGAAAACATGAATCATTATGACTGTATGGCAACTCTAAATGTAGACATTCTTTTTCCTCCTTAGTTGTATGTAATTGCCATATGCTGGCTATGTCCTCCTGATCCTGACCTTGCCTGAAGAATAGGATGCTATGACCCTAAAATTACCATGTCTATCACCAAGGGTCAGATAGAGGGTCATAAAGCCCCCAGCACTGTGCCATGGAGCGGCGGAACAGCACTGGAGATTCACCCAACACCTTTGCGATGAGTTGAAGTGGAGTCTGTGATCCGTAACTAATCATCCACTTTACCTGACCTCACTAATGCTCTCAAGGTCGAATGCAGTCCGGTCCTCACAGCAATCATCCGACAGCTAGCGTAAAGCTTTACCAGTTTTGTAACAAAATCGTTTTTTCACATTTATACATCCTTTATTATGATGGACCCACCAAAGCCAAAGACTCACAGCAGTACAGTGTTCAGGTTATGTTTATCAGATGAAGAAGCAGATGACTGGAGGTTTGCTTACCTAGACAGCAGTGATGATATGGAGGTTCAAGGGGTAAATCTTTCTTCAGCAAAGACTTTCCACTGTTTTCACAAAAAAAAAACAGTGACCAATCCACCTCCAAGTCGGAAAATTGCCATAATTCCCAAGAATGTTCTTGAGATCTTGTTGTTTTCGATCCACCTTCAGTCATAGTTTGTTTGTTTTGGCATATCTGTTTGAAATGGCATACCTGTTGTAATGTAGACTATGAAAACAAATGATTTTCTCTTACTTATGCCGCAGTGTCTCTGGTTGTTTGTGACTACCACCATACCCGTATCAGTAAAAAACACTGAATTCTGAATTTTAGCTTTGTGAATGTTCTAACACAAGGGGACCCTTGCAGATAAACCTCCTGATATGACTAAAACTTGTAGCCTATTTGCATATCCAGTGTTTCAGTGTAAAAGGTCAGGGTTACTCAGGCTTTGCATCTTCAGCTGAGGGTCACAGACCTGTTCTACGGCTCTCTCTCTCTCTCTTTCACACACACACACACACACACACACACACACACACACACACACACACACACACGCACACGCACACTGGCTGCTTTTATCGGTACTTTAGAACACATTTTCAGAACAAAAACCTCAGAACAAATACAGAAATTTGTTCTGAAGTTATTTAGAACAAATTCAAAAAAACATTTCTAGCTTCAGTTGCTGCCTCTTCTGTCCCACAACTGCTTCACATTAATCAAAAGTATTGATGCTTCTCAGAGATGCCTATCAGACTCAGCAAAATTACGAAGCAACGTTGTCTCCACAAACGCGCATCAGTAGAAGATTGGAAAAAATGTAAAGGTCAGAAGGTTCTGAAAGATTATTGTGTATCTGTAGGAGATCCCTGAAACCTTAAGTGTGAGGATCCCCCATGGGGGATATCCCTCCCCACTCACACCCACATGTCTTCATCAGAATCATGAGAGTGAGTCACAATTTCCTCTGCATCGCACTCAAAGAGTAACATTAACGAAAGAGGTATTCCCCTGAACTCACAGATGATAGTGTTGCACATCCCACGGACCAGGTTCAGGAAAGGGTTCCCCTGAACTTTTCGTTTCCTGCCTCAAACACAGTTTACTTCTGCACTCTCATCTTTTATCTCTTTTGTATTTAGTAATGAGAGCGCCAGCCACCCACATGGCACAAGCAACACATTCGCTTTTCATTTCAACGTCGCTTTTGCAGGAAATCTGAACTGCATCATCAGATTCAACAGAGATATCGCTGTGTCTAATCGCAGGCATGCATTTTTGGTAAATCAAAAACTTGCTGAATTGTTTAGATCACATATGATGTGAATAGTTGTAGGCAGTTAGCACATCTAACTATATTCAGTTTCAGTAGGAATCAGGAGAAGAATGAACAATGTACACATGAACAGGACATGATGTCAATATGGTCAATATGAAATGTTTATTTTTCTCCATCATTTAAACCCAACAGCTGCCCTTTACATGGTGAGAATAACTGAGGTGCTTCAACATTACTTGGAATAATTAGAATGCTAACACGATACTCATACAGACCCAAAAACATGTCCATTAATACCTGAGGTCATCAAGGTCCCGACCTTAGTAGTTTCGGATGGTTTAATTTTGTGTGTCTCGGATGATGTATGTTGTGACTGAATATAGCTTTAGTATAACTACCCAATCAACAGTTTCATGACTGCCCACTATCACTGATGAGGATCTGTACTTTGTGTTTTATTTAGACTACAGGTGACATTGACAGCTACATCATAGTTTAGCTACAATAGGTCATCAGTAAAAGCTACATCCTTTCTTGTTTGACTCACAGAAATACCATACCAGCTTATCTACCTACTCAACCCTCTTGAAAGCGCCCCTGTGATAATGATGTATTAGCGGTACACAAAAACATTATGGAAAGGTTTGAGGAATAGTAGGTGTTGGATACTGTTTCTAGACTATCAGCTACTTCATTTTGCTTCATGATCACAGACAATAACTCTAGATAAGGTGGCAACAGCATTACTAACAATAGTCTTACCAGCACTTTGGCCACCCATTTTGACTGACTAACACGGGGGACATATTCAAAGCTTTTTCTGAGCCAAAACCAGTACAGTTCAGTTCTGACTTCAGTATGAAGGAAAATATTATATTTTGTTTTGAAATCCAACATTTTGAATGAGGCCTTCAGGCACAACCTTATTTGCCCTCCACAATAAGTAGCATGAGAAAGTTGACTGTTAACTACTGTACTGATACTACACTGCAGTATCATCTAACATAATTTATGGAACGTAGATGACATTCATTTGAACTATTATAGAGTTGTTGGATCCGACACGATGATTTTACCCATGAAGCCATAGAAAAGCTATGGGCCTTTGTGATTGTTGACTGCATCCAATATATGCTGCAATATAGGCCTAAAACCTAATGGTGAAATAAGAAACTCACCAGTCATGAAAGACAGCTGAGAGAACATGGGGTTGGTTGTCACACTGCTAGTTTCTGATACACCAACTGCACAACATGGCATTTGTTTGTCGCCAGCTTTAAAAAACTGCACTATTCCTTCCTGCCTTCTTTTAACATTTGCATTTCTATTGCACTTTCAGTTTGCTTTAATTGACTTTCTATGTATTGTTTTATTTATTTCATTATTTAATTCTAGTTTGTTTTATTCTCTATGTATTATTTAATTTCATTCATTCTATTCTATTTCCATAAATCAGAAACAGTGAATAATAATTGATAAAAAACTATTTATTTGCACGGCATAATAAGCCGCATGTGAACGCTATTAAATGTAGTATCTGCTCGTATAAGTTCACTTAAAAGAAGCTCACTGCATATTAAAAACACAAACTGAAACTGAAACACTAATGTTCACTGAAACTTGTTCTACATTTTAAAGGGATATTGATCTCATTTTGATTGCCGTCCTTAAATAAATGAGGTCCCTTTTCTCCCACTACAGCTCCCCTTTCTCCCACTAATTGCAGTAAATGTAAGTGACCATTTGTCATACGTGAACACACCACAGTACACAGTGTGAACAATGTGAAATGATTCCTCTGCATTTAACCCATTCACCAAGAAAAGGCGGTCAGCCAGGAAAACAGGGCCCGGGGAGTAGTGTGTGGGGACGGTACCTTGCTCAAGGTTACCTAAGTGACGCCACTAACAGTCCTGGGATTCGAACCCACAACCCACAGGATCAACTCCCTTACCACCAAGTCGTTATTTCCTTATATTTCCTTTATATACAATGTATCTCACAACTTCTTACCCAACATATTGCATGAAAACAACACATATTCTAAAGTTAATTAACATTGGATTAAACTGGCCGAGACTGACAGAAACTAGATCAATAACATTTATATTAGAGTTAACTAGATATAACACTCCCTGCATACTATTTTTCTCTCTCTTTCTATGTATATATATATATGCTTTTTCACAGCAGCAGCTTATAATGCCTTCGATCTTCTCTCCTTCATTAACAACTGGGGTACTCATTTTTTCCTAGCTGCTCCTTGCAAAGCATAAAAAATGCCACAAAGGATTTTTATATAGTATAGTTAAAGGCTACCTTATGATACCATACCCATCCAATGTATGAGCTTCCTCTTTATATCACTATATAAAGCATTACTTTGCATGGTAAGCATTTTCCCTCATATTTATGGAGATAGTTCTTCTTAAGCTTATATATACACATGTTTAATGTCAGTTAAATCTAATTATGAACACTGGATTAAATGTTCATAGGAATCTTTTCAATAACATGCTGCTTTAAGAATATAAGAACAGAATAAGAACAGACAGTTGAATACAGTGTTATTTGGCATATCATTTATTGACTACAACCACAGCTACTTTTTAAATCTCTCTCTTTTTAGCCTAGTAACACTTTTCCAAAGGCATTTTTTGTTAATCACATAGAAAGGGTGCATAAACAGACCAGAACCACTTCAGAACAAAGGAGACATACATACATATATTCAGTATGTGTTTGTACAGAGTCTAATAAAATCGAGTGAAGAATCAGACCTACATTTAACAGTGACCATGTTGAAATGTATAATAATAACAGGGGTGTGGGAGAGCAATATGGGTCCCAAGAGTCATAGGCACTGAATGATAAAGGCATTCTGTCATTCTTTTCTTGGATACCACTTTACAATAAGACATTTATAAAGGGTTCATGACTGATTTAAAAGTAGTTTGTTAAAGATTAATAATTGGTTTACAAACATCCTAAAGTGAAAGTGATCATTCTGCCGTACGTGAACACACCACTGCACACAGTGTGAACAGCACGAAATTCTTCCTCTGCATTTAACCCATTCACCAAGTGAAGTAGGGGGCAGTCATGAACACGGCGCCTGGGAGCAGTGTGTGGGGACGGTACCTTGCTCAGGGTACCTCAGAGGTGCATAGCGGTCTTGGAGATCGAACCTGGACTTTCTGATCACAGGGCGAATGCCTTAACCACTAGGCCACCAGCTGCCCTAAAATCATTAATAAGCAGATATCACACAGAAGGAAAAGGGCAAGAGGGGTCTGTCTCTTGCCAAACAGTGTCTCTGCTGTTAAAGGTCAAGTCTTGCTGGTTAGTGATGTTACTTTGTCTTCTTCCTCAGTCAGCACTACACCCATCATCTTCAGCTGCTCCTTAATAAGGTGCCCATGACCTATTTAGTGAACTAATTTTGAACCACTCATAAATCCTCTTTAAGGGTGGTCTTATTGTAAAGTGTTGCCTTTTTCTTTTGCTCATTGAGGAAGCATCAGCTAAAACATGCATAAACAAGTCTTATCTAAAGTGTCTCAAAATGCCTGAAACAAAATGCACTGTAAAAATCCAATGTGAGAAAACCTTCTGAATCCAACAGTTACATTGGATTGTTTTATTATTAGTAAATGTGTCAAAAACAATGAACCTTCAAAACATTTAAACCTTTACTGAATGGTCTTTATCTTAACACAATGTGCAATGAATCCATCGATACACTATAAGCACAGGTACTTTAATGACATTGTATTTAAATATATAGACTTGTTGAGGGCAGGCTATGTATTAAAATAGATATTCTGCCCTCAACAAGATTTCCATAAGATTTCGGAGTTTCTGTGGGAATTTGTGCCCATACATTCTCTATAGAATTATGAGGTCAGACACTGATGTTGG
Organism: Brachypetersius gabonensis; assembly: GCA_037577145.1. NCBI lineage: Eukaryota > Metazoa > Chordata > Actinopteri > Characiformes > Alestidae > Brachypetersius > Brachypetersius gabonensis. The sequence continues at coordinate 21,648,247 of JBBJLR010000139.1, read as the reverse complement.
ACGAGAATGCCTGGCTCACAATCTCCATTCCAGTTCATCCTAAAGATGCTGGATGGGGTTGAGGTCAGGGCTCTGTGTGGCCAGTCAAGTTCTTCCACACTGAACTCCAGCCATGATTTTATTGAGCTCGCTTTGTGTACTGGGGCACAGTCATGCTGGAATAGGAAAGGGCCTTCTCCAAACACTGTGTCCACAAAGTTGGATGGATGGTGTTGTTCAAAAGGTCTTGTTATACTGAAGCACTAAGACCGCCCAACCTTGAAAAACAGGTGTGTCCCAATACATATATTGTTTTTGGAAGCTATAACTAATATGATTATTTAAAATAAAATATGCATAAAATTGGCACACAAAAAATAGCCAAAATCTAGACTTCAGACTCACACACAGACTCTTTTATTCACACACACACACACACATATACACGCACGCGTGTATGTCATATACAGTGATGGGAATAACGGCGCTATAAGTAAACGGCGTTACTAACGGCGATACTTTTTTTCCCCGTTTCCCCGTTACCGTTACTGACAAAAAAATCTGTGTTACTATAACTGAGAACAGTGAAGCGGTTTTCATGCAGCAGCGTCTCTCTCTTTCTCCAGGGTGTGTGTGTGTGTGTGTGTGTGTGTGTGTGTGTGTGTGTTCGGGGCCGGGGCGGGACACAACCAGTGATGACGATTGGTGTGTCTGTAAACACGTGGTGTTTGAGAACGCGATGATTGGTTTAGGTTTGCCAATCAGTCGCGTGCACGCGCACACACACACACGGTCAGTCGAATTTGAATTTGATAGTTGTCTCTCACGTTGTCCTACAACAACATTAAAATAGTGTAGATTAGTG
>JBBJLR010000139.1:21612037-21631851 GCA_037577145.1 Brachypetersius gabonensis | reverse complement strand
ATCTAAAAGCAGTTTAGCACCAAACTTTGTGAAAACTAATATTTGTGTCATTCTCAAAACTTTTGGCCACGACTGTAGACAGCTGTGTCTGTCACCTAACAGGAGCCAAGATGGCACCAGGATGCACACTGGGAAGAAGGGAAGCCGGTAGAGGCAGTGTGATGCTCTGGACAATGTCCTTCAGGTATTCATGTTAATGTTACTTTGACAAGTACCACCTACCTAAGTACACCCCTTCATGGCAATGGTATTCCCTAATAGAAGTAGCCTCTTTGAGCAGGGGAATGTAACATGGTAGTAGTAGTTCAGGAATGACCGAGGAACATGACAAACAGTTCAAGGTGTTGATATGGCCTCCAAATTACCCATATCTCAGTCCAGTCAAGTATCTGTGAGACCCCCGCAGCTTACAGGGTTTTATATGACCTGTACCCACTCGAGCCATTATGAGAGCCAACCAGTGCTGCACGACTCTGAAAACTATTTGTTAAACAACAACCCAGCTGGAGCACAAGGGGGACCTACAAAATATAAGGCATATAGCTTTAATCTAGTTTAATGTCACTGATTGTTGTACATGTTGCACAGGAAGAATTTCTTAATTTAATATTCAATAAATATATAGATATTTATTTCATAGTTGTAATGGGAATGCAGCAACATTTTCAAGCTGTTGTCTGCTTAGAAGTACAGATCACACAAAGACCCAAACACACCATGATACAGACTGGCTGACTGGATTTTAGTTACCAAGATAGCAGCCAAGATACAGAAGTATGACTGTGTTTTTTTATATTTTCAACGTCAGTTAAGTAGTCAAACTGAAAGAGGACTTAAGTTCATATTCCGTTGCTACCTAAGTTCTGTTCCAACATGAGTGAAATAACTTTGACAGGAAAACATAAATCTTGTTCAGTATTGATGACTTATTACATTTACATCCAGCTAGCCTGCTATCTCTGTTTATCTCATTAGCTGGGCCAGAAAATGTGAAAAAGAATACAAAGCCTCATGACTTAGAAACTGAGGTCAAAGAAGCCATCATTTTAAGTCGGTATGGTTGTATAAGATTGCCTCAGTGCTGCAGCCTAAATATGGTTCCATTATGGTCATCAGGGGTAGCTCACGCATATCAAAATACACTATTATAGTTACCTAATTACAAAACTAGTTAAAGAATTAAAATCAAACAGATGCTTTCACTGTATTACTCACTACTGAGAATGTTTTAATAACACATTTTTCAAGCACATCCAACACTTAGCATGGCCTTACATAGTAGCGTTTTTAGATTTGTACTACAACTGGCTAGTTTTCTTTAAATTATCTTTGAAAAAGTAATTCACTTTCAATTATATTTTATTTTATTATTATTATTATTATTTTTACAATTTTAAAACAACAGAGACCCATTAGCAACACAGTTCAAATTTCTGTTTGGATAAATATAGGCAGTTTTGACAAAAATTCAATTGTAATATACATGCATAGTAAATGTGCAGATAAATGCACAGATAATTAATACAAAGGTGCAATTAGTGGTCTACCACAACCCTAGCTGACCAATAATACTATGACTGGTTAGTTGATTTGTCAACACTGAAGGGACAGCCATATTTCATTCCAAACTTCTTGTCTGTGCAGACGCTGCCTGGCAAATCCAAATGATGGCTGTGGTTTTGTCCAAGGCTAGGGTCACTAAGGGGTTGAACAGGGCTCATAGTAGGGAGACAGATTTTGACAGACTGATGGTTCATATGTTCCACAGAGCAGATTGCCCTTAGATCAGCCTGCAGCACAGAGCAGGAGAGTGCCGGGTTAATAGTGCAGCACCGACATTTACACAATCCTTAATGTCACAAGAAAGAAATAAAGTGAAACACTGAATAAAAAATATTTGCACGCAACATTTTTGATGAATGTGGTAGGTGGTATTTATAGCAGCTGGATACCCTGCAATCAGAGGGTTGGGGGTTCGGATCCCTGCTAGTGTCACCGCTAAGGTACCCTTGAGCAAGGTACCGTCCCCCCCACTGCTCCTTGGGCAGTCTACTTCGCTTGGTGAATGGGTTAAATGCAGAGAAAGAATTTCACTGTATGTTGTACTTGTATGACTATGCATGTGACAAATAAACAATCTTCTTCTATCATTGGTGGCATCACCATGCTTAAATACAGTATGGAATTATGTAATTAATTGTGTCTGCTTGATAAATTTGTGTTTGATATACTTTCACATGCTTAGCTTTCCTACGCCAGGTAGGTTGAAATTAAATCCAACCAGTTTATTCAGAGAAATAATGTCAACTTTCAAAGCATGTCCTGCCAGTCTAGAACAATCCTCAGTTTTGCAAAGGGAGACTGGTTGTACGCAGCCTTGATTCTGGGAAAATGTAAAGGGAATGTTGGAGAGAATGAGGTGGTGGCTCAGAGGCAGCCTGGCAGCTTCGGACTGGGGGCATGGTCGGCAGCGTGTCCAGTTCTAGGTTGGAGACACATTTAGGTGAATGGGGGCCAGGATGAGCCTAAGGACAAAAAGAGAGGAGTCCAGTTCAGACCCCTGGCCACTCAGAGACCCACAGAAAGAGAGAGAGAGAGAGAGAGAAAAGGGAAAAAAAAAAATCAGAAAAGGGAATTGAGACACACAGTACACGGGTGTTGGAGGTGAGCATGTGGGAGCTGGGCGAAAAATCATAAATCATCATTGATCCATTCATTTATTCATCCCCCTCCTCTTGCCCAGCCTCGCGCCTGGTGTATCCACAAATTAAACGCATCAATAATTAAAATCACGCATCAGGTGCACAGTGCCCATGGCCCAACAGCGAGCAGAGCCAACCAACAGAGCCCCTCTTTCTTCTTCTCCTTCCTTCTTTTTTTCAAGTGCCGCAGTTTCCAAGGCAACAAACTTATGGCAGGCTACTTTCACTTCCCACTCTCTTTCTTTCACCCTGTCTCCCTTTATCTCTCTCTTGCTGAATCTACAGCGGTGGTGGTGACTCTCAGCTCCTAGCGATCAATCAGCATCTAGACAGGCAGGGGCTTTGATATCGAGAGAGAGAGAGAGAGAGAGAGGGGGGAAAGTTTCCCTTTGACGAGCATGTTCCATTGTGAGAATCCCCAGCGGCCTCTGACATCTGGTTCCAGTTAGCACCGTGACGCGCTTCCTGCCTGGGCCACGGTTCACAAGTCAAACACCACGGTGAAGGGTGAGGAGAGCAGAACACACACACACACACACACACACACACACACACACACACACACACACACACACACACACACACTCACAGCATATTTTATTTGTGAGTGTGTGAGTTCTGAAGTCCATCTAGTGATTACTACAATAGGAAGTTAGTTGCTTACATGTTTGTTGCTAAGTATTCTTCATAGTTCACACACACATATGCTCTTTTAGCTATTCTCCAGCACTTTGTCTTAAGTAAGCGTTTCTCCAATTTTCAGTCTATTCATGCTACCTAAATGTGGAAACTAAAGCAGTAAGTCAATTTTGAGCAAGCTATTGTTTACGTGAAGTCGATAAGAAGTGGAAAAGTGTGACCCTTGAGGACGTGGGTGTGGAACGTATGCACCGAATGCAAGCAGCACCCACACACTCTGAAGGGAAACCCTTAAGTTTTTGGGGGCGAGCGCACACAAACACGCACCATGGCTGGGACTCGTGGGTAACAAAAGTGAGAACGTGGGGGTGAAATGAGAGCGAAAAGCGAAAATGTCAGGAGTATAGATATAGAACACAAGAAGGCCACAGAAGGGCTTGCCTGCGTTGGTGGCATCACTAAACACTCCCGCGCACGCAGTATTTGTCTGTGATCTCTCAGGAGTCATTGCGTTCGCCCTGAACCTCACCCATCCCCCCAACCCTCACAGCTCCAAGCCATGGGGTTTCTTATCATATCACCCAGAGATCTGCATCTACAGATGGAAAATCGTGATGCAACCATGCAACTGTTACGATGTCACACTCTGCACATCACCACGTACATAAGAGGCTGAAATAAGCCCAATGACTCAGTGCTAACACACACCGCTGAAAAACTGTATCCTGCCTACAGATCCACACAGTATACACTTTCCACATCAATATTATTGAGCTACTGTTTAGAAGCTGGACCTGAAGCCTCTGCTCATTGGCTGCTATACTCTGAGTTTTAAGTTCCTTTTAAATCTATACATGTCAAGATGGGAAACAATTCTAACATGAAGCACACACTGATAAAGAGGTACAGGTGGTATTCTCTATACTTCTAAAAGTCAAAGTGTTGGATGAAGGCTGTGAAGTCTTTGCCAAATAAATATGTTACTCTAAAAGTGAAAAAATCTAATTCTTCCCATCCCAGATGTAGTCAATCCATATTTGGTGTCCAAAGTTTGCTTATTTAGTACAAATAATGTAAGCTTGACGTTTAGCACTGTATAAACTGCAGCCTAAATCATTGCATATGAGTTGTTACATAATCTCAAACAGTCTTACTATGTGGCTTCTAACACTGTATAGTTTGCTGTAATCCAAAATTGACAGTTAACACATGGTTAAAACAACAGAAGCAGCCTTCTAAAGGCCTGTCGAGTTTTAGGATGTTATACAATGTCTAAAACCACATAATACTATATGAGATACTTAACAACTCCATGCAGTTTGAGATTATATGTGTAACGACTTTCTACAATGTTCTGAGTTTCTACAGTGTCAATCTGGCAGCTACAGTGAGCCCCACAGTGATTGTTGCCTTGGTAAAGATAATTAAAAAATCTGTGGTTAGTTAGCTAATCTCATAATGACAATATGAGACAAATCAACCAGTGGCTATAAAAACAGCTGAAAATGTGCATATCTACTGGTATGGTAATAATGAGAATTATCAAGCAACCAGAGCTGTTAACCCATCTAGAAAAATTCCATATTCAGCTAGGCCCCAGAGGATAGAGAGACAAACTTTTCTTCAAGATCACAGTTGCAGAAAATCGCATTTACCAAGACTCTATAACCACAATTAGATGCCTTTCTTTCAGGATCCATGCCAATGTTTAAACTTACCACCAACATAAGCACCTGAAGTTCAGTTGATTCTACCACAACCAGTCCTTTGGTAACTGACACTCAAGGTGGGTTCATTGTAAAGGAACCATATCCCCACTGTTAAGAATATGATATTCTTCCCCCCGAGAACCCAAGAATTTGTTAGGACTCTAAGTACTAAGGTTGTGGCTAGATCTTTAAGGACAATCATACAAAATACACACCCAAATCTACACAAAACTGGTTTATCAAGCTCAGAATCTGACTTTTGACTTGGCTGTCATAGTCTTCTGACCTCTTTTCTATGCATTTGATTTTTTGCTACAACTCACTGAATGTTCATTCTTGAATTTCATTGAAAATCTTGACAGATTTTAAAAAGTATCTTTAACTTAAGCACACTTGAATTAGTCATAAAACGACAGCATGACGTTTCCATCGTTGGATTACATTTAAATAAAATGATTTTTATAAGAACAAAAATACAAAAAACTACCATTTTACAAATGTTCTTTCTATTTGAATCCTATTTCTGTAAGTATTTTTAATATACAGTCTTATATTTCAGAAAGAGATAATGCTGAGGGGAAAAACAAATGAAATTCTTAATCCATCCTATGATAATTCAGGGATATTTACATTAGTAGCATGACAGAATGCATCATATAATGTGTTTAGTTATTAATGGTCCCTATTTCCACGTTCAGAAATAAATGTATTATGTAAATAAATTAGTTATATTTGACATATTTTACACTCTTGCAAAAATAGCAATCTTTCCAGCAAAAAGAGGATTTGCTACAAATCAGTGCCAGTGAATTTTTCAATTTGTTTTGGCTTTATTTCTTTTAGGGCCTAAATGAGTCAGAGCAGGGACAAATGAAAATTTAAGGAAGACCTATTGATTGGTGCAGGAGTCACAGAGAGGTCGACCCAATCAGAGCATACAGACAGAGCTGCTGACCATGGCCCATCCTCACCTGACCCACACCCTCTGCCTGACCCCTAACCACAGGACCACCAACACACTGGTCCAGACAGCCGAGGCCAAACAAAATGTATAATAGACATCAACTTAAATGGAGAAGCACTGTCTTCCTCTGTCCTCTCCCTATTGCACACTCGAGCACACACACACACGCACACACACACAAAGGAAGGAAGCGTGGCACTAACCCCCCTCCAGCGGTGTTCATATCCTCCAGGAGCCCCCAGGTTTCAACCTGTCAATATTGCGCAGCACGGCCACGCTGCTCTCCTCTGTGGTTCAGTTATCTTCCACACACACACACACTGGGACAACAGCCTCTGCTCCTCCTCAAACACACACACAAACACACACAGATAGAGAGATATCACCATTTGACTTTCACAACCCAATTACAGACCCCATCAATACAATAACATCATGCTTCTGCTTCTTATTTATTTACTGCCTTAACAGTCCCAAAGCAACAGTTCAGCCAAAACATCAACTTTACGAAAGGTCCCCCAAGCCAAATGTACTCCATCAGGCAAGAAATGTTTGGTGTCTAAAGTTTGTTTTGCACTGGAGCTGTGAGGTTAATACTGACAAGTAATGGAATCTTCCAGCCAATAATCTGTGCTGTGTAAAACGCAGGCTTCAATAATCTCACAGTGCGGTCTATAAAAATGTACACATTTATGAACAATTCAGATTTCAGAATGGATTCGACTACCTCAGTCATTTAAATTTTCAGTAAAATGATTTCAATTTCAGTAAAATTTTGATTGCTAAATTCAATTTACAGTCATTTTTCGTGAAAAGAAAAGACAGACCAGTATGGCTCAGAGGATCTATATGTCTATAGCATGGATGCCCCACAGGCAAAGGCAGCTTTGTTGGGGTGTACTGGGTTGCAGTGTTATGTTTGGTGACATTCTGTGTTGTTTCCTCTGGTCATTCCCACCTTCCTGTTAATAGCATATAGGTGCTACTGATGAGTGACATGAGGAGAGGTGTTGATTGTATGAAGGAATCGTATGAATCATATGAGGGGAGTCATATGAAGGTTCTTATCTAGTGGCCCCTCCTCCTTCCTACGATGGGTCTGGCTACCAGACCAAGGAACACGTGGTGTGGTGTAGCGTGGCCAGCTCTCCTCACATGACTAATCTTATAGCTGGGGTTTTCAAACTTTTGGACTATTTTTTGATGGGAAGCCGTAGGGGATGCAGCTGAGTTTTCTTTGGGGAATTTTGCTCGTGATTCTTTCAAGTTGTCAGAGTATGTTCGTTTTCTTTGGGGAGGAGAATTATTATTGTGGCTTTGGATAAGACCACTCCTGAAGCCTAGTGCTTCAAGCAAATAAAACACTGCTGGCTTAAGACGTGAGATGGCTAGGGAGACACCTTTTATGTCATGGCCTACCTAGACAAGCAGTCATTTAATTAAGTGCACTAGCAGCACTGCAGTAGTTCACATTAGTGCATAAATATCTTCTGCAGTTCAGTCTAATCAGGTGGTGCCAGCTAAATTGACTTTCACGATCACTGTCAAATGTTGTTTTAATTGTATATAGTTTACTACTTTTACACTTTAATGCACAGTAGCCTTATAACATGTCCATCATGTAGCTATATAAAACTATACAAAAGACTGCATGTTTACAATAGTTATGTGATTTTAAAGCAGAAGAGTTACCATAATTTTTACAGCATTTACTGGTAACTGAGCTATAGAGCAATTTACTGTTTACAGGACTTCTTTACAATGTATGTTCCTGTTCCAGTCTAAGGTAGATACATATCAGTTAATCTACAGAACCTTTTGTCACAAAGTCTTGGATCGCAGAGATATATACTGTCTAAACAGTACGTTGAGGCTATTCAGAACTAATCAAACCTGTTCTCTGTAACCTGGTTTCACAAAAAATCGGCATATGTGTTAAAATATAAATATGCTTTGATTTCAGGACGATCCAGCAAAATCCAGCACAGTTGGCAAACCTACTGTTACCACTGTTTTAATGTGATTAATGTGACTACAGTGTCAAAAACCAGTTTTTGAGAAGAATTCAAAACTAGTTTGTAGAAAGAGTGCATTGATTTAGATATGTGATTTACACAGTGCTAATGGAGAGCAATGATTCATCACTTATTAGGTGCATTAGCCTTGTAGATCCAGGACAAAACTAAAGAAGCTAACTCTGGAAACCAAACACGTTTTGGTTGATGAAATATATTAGAGGTTGGTGGAAACGGTCTCATTTGAAAACTTCTCTTTAATCAGCGTTTGGTCCTTCCTCGCCTATTTTTCCTTCACTTTTTTAACAGTACTATGTTGTAAATTGACCCTGAGATTGTAGAAGTTGTAATAACAGCATAGATTTTTAGCACCTTATAGAGGCAATGTCTCCATTTTCTAGGAGAAATTCCTAGAATATATTGAAATATTGTTTCCATAGAATCTGCAGCAGGTAGTAATTGTGAAAGGATCTCAGCAGAATTCTCCAACATGCAAGGTATGGAATTCAGTAGACATTAACCTTCAATAGACATTAACCTTGCGGTTAATCTCAAACCCACTGAACTCGAACTGACTATGCTAGAGTTCTCCTCAGCATGTCATCTGGTCTACCTACGTCCTATGGCCTTTACTAATTAGGTGGCTAGCACAAGGATAAGAGGCCTTTTCACACTTTAAGAAAATATGTGCGCATATATAAGTAGACCTTTTCACACCTACGTATGTGCTGGAAGCGAACATTCGCAGCTGCAAACATGTCCGGGCGTGCGCAGGATAACCTTTCCGTGAGATGCTGGCGATGTACGCAAAAATCTCTGGTTTCTCTTGTGCATGAGGCAGAGTGCGTATGTGGTGGGGGTGGGTGTCTGTGTGTGTGTGTGTGTGTGTGTGTGTGTGTGTGTGTGGCAGACAATATTAAATCTCTGCCGCAGCGCAGGTGTCAGGTTGCGGCGGCTGCTTTATGGCTGGCGCTGGGGCTGGACTGGGGCTAGGCCAGGGAGGCGGCGAGGTGGCATTATCTCCACGCTGAGAAACGGCTGATACCCCACCAGGCTGAGTGGCCCCAGCTACAGCAGCATTTAAAATCGCAGCAAGGCTCAGAGGCCTCTGGGGCCTGCACACAGCTCTCAGCCAATTACCACTCATTATAAGCCCAGCTAGTCTCCTCCAATCACCACTCATGGTGGCCTCATTCATCATCCAATCAAAATGTTTCACGCTGTACCCTTCACCCAGTAGCTCTAGGTTGTACTAGTCAATCATTTTGCAAGTACCTGCAGAAGGAACCCAACGAGGAAAACTTTTTGAACAATTCTGATTAATTCTGACTTTTTAGATATTTAAAAGCTACACATTTTGCTAAGGTCAAATGTAAGAAAAGGTAAAAATGATTCCAAGGAAATAGTATTAGAGAAATGTTTCTGAGGTGAAGGAGTTTGCATTTCAGTCTGGGGTCACAAGCAGAAGAGAAGGCCCAAAAGCTGTAACATTGTAACATTTACATCAACAGTTCACTTCAGCACACACCAACCTCCCTCCACATAGTCCATACATAGAAACTAAGCTGCAAACACATAGCTTTCCGGTGTACTTGTTCTTAAATGTCACAAAAATGAAACTATTTGAATATATCAGACCTTTTAGCCTGCTCATTCATACTTAAGAGAGTGTTTCAGCCCAGAAAGCTTTCTGAAGGAGGTACATGGCAGCCAATCAGAACAAGGGTCATTTGCATGTACGCGTCTTAAAGGCCCATTAACACAAACAGCCTGTTCCTTAGCGATGCAGAAAAGTTGGAATATAGTCCTGCAGAGCTGAATTATGACTGTTGATAGTTTATAAAATGACACACTCAAAACATTATAAAAAGTGGACCTCAGGGGGGAAAACTAAAATAGAGAAATGTAGGACATGCCCTTTAAAACAGAGGGACACTAATACTTCCTTATGACAAAGACTGGCGCATAATGTACACTTATGAATGATTAACATTCAGACATCTGCTACTGCTGAATTATAGATCCTGCAAAGCCAAGCATATGGGAACAGATTGCCATGTGTTACCATCACTAAACACTGCCTGTTCCCACATTAGTGCTCTTAGAGTGCTTTCACAGACAAGAAGGAGATCATAGTGATGCTGGAAAGAATGACTATGAGAAAATTTTAATTAGAGAGAATTTTATTTAGTAAAGATTACCGGTAAATAAATGATCTTGCAGGTTTCTCAGCTATTAGATAAAGTGGGCCTTAAGAAGACAGGCTTGATGAAACACTTTTCAGAGTATTATCAGTTGCAAGATTCTGCTTGTATCATAAAAAAAACAAATTATTATAAAAAGTTGTATTCTAAAAAGTAAAATTATTTAGGATAATTATAGAAATGTTACTAATCAGTCAACAGTATAGTAACCAAAGACCATTCCCAGGTATGAGGTATGGGTTAGATGTCGTCCTCGTATAACATTTCATTCATTTATTTATTTCCCTTTTTTTGATTTATCCATTTATCTTTCTAAATATAGAATCACAGTTTTCATAGTATGTTTTAAATGTAGTAGTACGTTGCTAGTGAACAAAATTCAAACATTGTAATCATCTCTGGTTCTTTTTGCTATATCTCCCAGCCTTTATTTGGAGCAGCCTAGGCCTTGGCTTATGCTAAAACTGACATGTGGTGCTTAACAGCTCAACTGCTTGGTAATAAAAACTCATTGTCTTCTATCGTATTACAGGCAAGAGGCACTTTTCCAAGCCTTATTTCAACCAGAAAGGGGCAAAGCTGAACAGCTCACACCAAATTCTTCTGAATCTCGTGGTAAGGCTAGCTCAGGCCTACTTGATAAAGCTGGCTGTTTTTCTTTTCTTTTTCTTTTCAGCCTGACCAAATCCTGGTCTTCAAAGAAGAGAGCCGTTCCTTCCGGCCCGGCTGGGCGGGAGGGAGGTGGTGAGGGGCAGCTGGGCTCACCAGGGACCAGGTCGATCTCAGCCTTACTTCAGAGGATTAGCCTCTTATCAAGCTCCTAAAGCTGCTGTAAGCACTGCCTCTCATTACTCCATCTTTAATTAACCAACACCTCATCCCATCCACACAGGAGCTGCAGGCTTAAAACACTCGCAGGAATGCTGCCTGGCCTTATCCAGACAATATGAATGTGCTGTGTTTTTTTTTTGTTTTGTTTTGTGGTGTGTGTTTGATTGTTTGTTTTGTTCGCCATTCAGTATCGAGCGGCAAACAGAATCGATAACCCCCCCCCCCACACACACACACACACACACACACACTCACACACAGGCATACAAACACCCCTAGCTTACCACAGGCTTCAGAGGGAACCCTTCAGCCACCCATGCACCTTCTCCTCCTACTGCGTTTCCATGCTTGCTGCTCTACTGCTGATAATCATCTGCGATGGAAACTGTGTGGGGGCTTGCAGGAAACCCTTCAACCCTCTGCCTTTCGGTAGTCTCCATCTAAGAAAAAAATCTGCAAACCATCAGCTCAGCACAACTAAAACAAAAAGAATGTGTGTGGGGGGGGTAAGAGGAATAGGGGCTTGTGTTTTCTCTTCTAGATAACACACACAGGCACACACATTATGATGATGTGGCTCCTGGAAGTGTGGTGGTTTAAACACAAGATTAATGAAATGATCTCATTATTAGGAATCAAAGAGCAGGAGGTGGTGAGAGCGGCAGCGGCAGAAGCAGCAGCAGCGGCGACACCATGGCTCCTTACTTGCTGATGAAAAGAGACAGAGCACCGAGAGAGAGGGAGAGAGAGACAGAGAGAGAGAGAGAGAGAGAGAGAGAGAGAGAGAGAGAGAGAGAGAAGGGTCCTATGGGGCGTCCTCCATCCTGCCGGGGCCCAGGCGCGCCATGCATGCATTAATGGGCTCGCTGCACTAATTGCTTCTCACTTAGACAAACCTCCGCAAATGACGGGGCAAGCCGGCAGCGCTGCCTCAGCCCCACGGGACAGGAGACGGCAGGCAGGCGGGAGAGAGAAAGGTTGGGGGGAGGGGGTGCCGGCAGAAGCGTATGGAGTGTGGGCGCCTCTGAGGGGAGAGAGGGAGGAGGCAATCCCAAGAGAGAGAAAGACGAGAGACAGAGTGAGAGAGAGAGAGGCACACACATAGGCCTGCACTCATATAGACACACACACACACACACACACACGCATTTCCACATTTTCAAATACATACACACAGACAGTTGTAAAACTGTATTTGTGGGGCATTCTACTTAAAAAACTGTATTCAACTGTCCAGCACAGCTTGGCGATTCCTCAAGCTGCTACTCAAACACACCCAATAAATCTGTCAATTAAGTTTAGAGTTGAATCAAGAGTGAATTATAACTGTGTCTGGGCCCCCGGGATCAGAGCTGAACACCCCTATGCAAAGCCTGTTTCCTAACAGATTCCATTTACTTCCATTTTAAAGCTAGGAAAGTATACTTTTGGTCAATAGACTCCAACTGATATTTGTATGAACCATCACTTCCATCTTAAGAATCAAAAAGAAATCTTTCGTCTTTTTAGATGCATTACTTCCTCTCATGGGATCTAATAACTGTCCACAAACTTTTCATGGTTTTCTACCAGCATGGGCCTATTTGGACCCCACAAAGGACTAAATACACACACACACACACACACACACACACTCACACACACACTTCAAGAGCACCTATCGTTGCTCATCCTTAGTCCACTGTGAATAGAACTTGCGAAGCCCCATACCCAGCCCCCCTGGAAGCACTCTCACATCTCAGCTCCCTTTCCACACACCCCACCCCCACCCCCAACATCTTCCCACCACCCACTACCTCCAGCTCCCTATCTCTGCTCTCCAACACCAGCCCAGAGAGGGGTAAGATGAAACTCCAAAAAAAGGAGGGGAAAAAAATCAATAGACCAGATGGATAGGCGGATAACAGGGTCCGGCATGCTCTGGCGGTGAGGCAATCCAGAGGGTGCCCTCACAACTACCAGGCAAGCGGAAAGGGGAACAGTACAAGGCCATGAATAAGAGGTGATGGGCTCTAGGAGCCTAATCACACCCCACACACCCCTGCTTCAGCCCTCATTTTTCCACCTTGCCCACGCATTTTTCTCCCTTCTCCATTCCTCGCTTTGTACAAGCGGCCTCATCAACCAGCCTCCCCACAGCCTCCGAAATTCACAAGATTATTAACAGACACGACCACTGACCAGGAGCATTTTCTGATTAGCTTGTGTGTCCAAAAAAGAAAAGCACACACACACACACACACACACACACACACACACACACATTGGTATTGCTATTTTTGTAAGGACACCCCACTGAGATGTGTATCTCAGTAATACTACACCTCTAAACCAAATCTAAACCGAACCTCAACCCCAGTAACTAAAATGCAATATTCCTGCTCTTTACGCTTAAAATTAGTTGAAATTGCACAAAAACCTTGTGACGACCAGCAAAATATCCCTGTTTCTACAGATTGTCCAGTATTCTATTGATCATGAGGACATTTGGTCCTCCAACAAATACATAATTCTTCCCTCTTGCTCTCTCTCTCACACACACACACATACATACACACACACACTCACATATTAACAAAAAGATGAGAGACTCAACTATGTTATTTTAGATATAGGCAACAGGTTGTTGAAAAGCAATACCAAAAATAAGGGTGACATTTACTAATGACTTCCTACCTAACAATGTCATCCACAAAATCCCATTTAGTATTTGCTTGCTTACAAATATACAGTGTTACACCACATGAGTTAAAAACAGGGACACTTATTTCCGTTGTCACAGTTTAAGAAACCCATTGCTTTTTTGAGCTGGAAGTGGGTTATTGAAATGTTATGCTATTTTGTTTTCAGTATTTTGTGTAAAAGTGAGCTATTCCACAACGATATGATTTCAAGCAATGTTTATGTGAACCAGCAGTGAAAATGTCTTCTTTAAAAAAATAACTTGATTATATTTGATATTTTATCTATTCTCAGTGTTTATCTGACTATAGAGGCATAGCATGGATTTATTCTCTAATTGGCTCAGTGTTAATGTGCTCGTTGGCCAAACGGAAGGTTCTTGCGGATAAAAAGGTTTTGACGAAATTCTGTGCCAGCCCAAATATACCATCAGCCCACCAGGCAACTGCCCGGTATGCCAGTCCAGCCCTGCCCTAAGGGCTGTGTTTTACTTGGACTCAGTTTCACACAAATATGATGTCAACAGAGTTGTAAAAGACTGAAATTTAAAATTCATCAAATAAATTAATTTCAACACTAGGTGGTGTCCTTAATAAAGAGGTGGGCCTTAAACTACATATATCACACATATACCGCTGTAACTCGGAAACACTTTGACTGATTGAACATTTACAGATATAGCCCTACAGAAGTTGGAGGTTATCCTCAAATGTTTGGGACTAGAAGCAACAACATACACAATCAAAGGTGATCTGACTGAAATGAAGGTTTGCTACAGTGTGCCATGCTGGCTCCTTTCAAGCTGATATCCTATTTGAAAAAATCGGCCAATCAGACTTCACCAGGTATTTGACAACCTTGGAAAAGTGTAAACTACCTGGGGCCACCTGGGAGCACTGCTCATGGTTTAAAACACTTTTTTTTTCTGTTCAATGCATACTCAAGAAAGAAGACTTGAATTGTGTGAGCTTGAACTTTTTGTCAAAAGTAGTCACTTTTTGACAAATTCTCATGGTCAAAAAACACTCATTTCAAACCTGTTCCAGTGTTTTGTTTTATTCATCTTGATATTGAGCTCAAAACAGTATTCAGAGTTTGAAAGAAAATAATTATCAGTCGTTTTAAACTGTTGCTGCAACAGGTCAGTTAAGCTTTCAGGAGCTTTTAAGACTCACTTGGCACAGTACATAGACTGACTGAGACCAAACAGGCATGTATGAGATCACAAGATGCAGACTCTGACTTAAATCTGACAGGAAGTGCATAAGTGAACTTTATGCACCAAATTAATGTTGCAATTTCTGCATGAACATGAAAATCTAATACAAATCCACAGCCATCGTTGCCCGGTCAGAAGTATCGCCCGACCGCAGCTACACGTGCTACGAATCTACAAGTACAGACTTTCTATAACTCCTTTAAGTTTGACCAGCAGTATCCACTGGTGGCTTCAACTCAGGTGTCAGATCTGAAAAACTTTGTTATAAAACTTCTAATGCTGTTTTCAACACTGCTTTGGTACTTCTGCATTACCTTCAGTATCAATAAACAATCTGATATTTTGTTTTTTAAAACTACCAAGTTCTAAAATCAGCCACTTTTAATGAACAAGCATCTAAAATCAACTATTCAAAAACTCAAACTGCCACACAGGAATACATGCACTGCTAACAACATGACATTACAATAAAAAAGTATGAACAATGTGAAATTCTTTCTCTGCATTTAACCCATTCACCAAGTGGAGCAGGGACCTGCCCCCAACAGGGGGCGTCCGAGGAGCAGTGTGTGGTTACCGGACCTTGCTCAAGGGTACCTCAGTGGTGCCGCTGGCAGTCATGGGATTTGAATCACAGGGGCAACTCCCAAACCACCAGGCCACCAGCTGCCCCACTTGAAATCACCTAAACAGCCCAAAATGTCTCCATAAAAACACATTACTGAAACATTTCTCAACCTTCCCAAACCACATCTAGAGCAGCATTACCGTCATGCAGATGAGTCAAAGCGGTTTAGCTACCAAACTTACTTCTTTGTAAATACCATTCCTGGTGTTGGTTCAAATTGCTGCCCACCGTTTTTCTTTTTTAAAGCTAACAGAAATCAAAATGGCCGTCCGGCGCACAGCCGTCGCGCAGCCGAGATGCCATGCTGAGATACTGCGTATCTCGGCTGCATCACTGGCCCGACGGCCGCGAACCGGACAGCCGTTCTGGACTTTTCCAGAACACAGATTGCCAGTCCTCCCATTTACACATTCTTGTTAAGGGTAAGGGTAAGCTAAATTAAAAATGAAATTAAAGTGTTTTGAAACTAATTGTTGGCAAAAACCCCAGCAAATTCGTGGAAACAGCAGATAATATTTTATTTTGTGTCAATATATAATTATTCATGTATTTGAGTACTAAATTATTAAGAAAAATATAATTTACTAATTGTTTTACTTAAATATTAACGTAGATTCAGCTGCAGTTCCACATAAAATATAACTGTATAAATGTTTTGTATTGCCCAGAGAAAACAAATAAACTTGGGACGGTTATCTACTGCTTGTTTTTTCTCTTGTATTTTTATTATTGTGAATTAAATTAAAAGAGGCTGTTCAGTTCAGTTGCTGTCCAGTGTCTGCTTTAACCGGCAGGTCACTACTACAACTCGCTGCCGGATGAACAGTAAATTATTGAACTTTAAAAATTCATTAAAAAAAACTCTATTACTAAAAAATACTTTAAATTATTCCTGTATTTACCCTGTTTATACAAAGAAAACTACAGCACATACCAGAGAAAATGCCAGTGCATGAATTTCAGTGTATATACTGTATATATACACACATATATATATATATATATATAGTTTTAGGCTCTTGCAAAAATCATAGTGTTTTGATGAGCAGTGAGTATATTTTTTCATACAGATATTAATAAATGTACCAATTAATTAATACTAAAAAGAACAAATACAAATAACATTACACAGTAGATAGTTATTGTAAGTTCAGTGTATCAGTTTTACTTTACAAACCTGGTTTAACACAATCAGTCCTTCACTAAATTAAATCAGGAGCTGCTGATGGGATTTCACAGATCCAAACAACGGCTGGAGGAACCGAGGAGGAATCTGGAACTGAACCTGTGTTATCCTCACCATCTCACAAGATATGGACTACTTCTTTACAAACAAAACAAATCTGGATACTTTTTACGACTTTCTTGCTTACACTTATTCTAGTGCAAGCAAGAAAGCTCTAGTGCTGAGCAAAAACAAAAACAACCTCTGAGGAAAAATGGTTTTAACAATTTTCACAGGTGACTAAGACTTTCGCATAGTACTCACATGTGTGTGTGTGTCTATAAAAAGCGTACTACACCCCTAGTTCTGACGAAGGCACACGCATACAACATACATCTCAGTTTACTATAATCTAATAGTACTATTACTATATTAAAACCAATCAGATATACGCTAGCTATTATATTAGTAAACAGAATATCCTGGGAATACGGACATTTACACCCTAACATATATTACACCATAATATACAGTATTTGGAAGTCTTAACATTTAAGGGTAGGATGAGGCTGTCTGCATCACTAGTACCACCTATTGATAACCCAGCAGTACTGAACAGAGCACACTCAAGCAGGAACTCACAGCTGCTGTGGATTAAGTGGAGAACTGTTCCTACTTTTAAACTGCAGCATCTCACTGAATAATAAATACTGCATCCCCATCCATTGTGGTAATCTGTGGGCTAATGAGTTTAAAAACTCACTGGGGAAGCTCAGTAGGTAGGATACTTGTCTCCAGACCAAGAGGTCATGGGTTCGAATCCTACCTTCAGAATACCACCACTGAGTCCCTGAGCAAGACCTTTAACCCCAAGTTGTCCCGGGGAGACTGCCCCCTGTAGTTAAAGAATGGAAGTCGCTTTAGTTAAAAAGCATCTGACAAATGCCGTAAATGTGAAGACTTGAACATGAACTTTCCAAAATTGTGTAAAAGAAAACTCTTATCAGTCTTCAGCATGTCTTAGATCTGAGGCTACAGGGCCTGGTTTAAACACCAGAAGGAAGCAGCACTTAGAGAGCAAACGAGGACACAGTCAGAGAAAGGTGAGGGGAAAAACTTTCTTTGAGCATCTTGAGGGGAAAGCCCTGCCGAATGCTGCCAAAATGCTATACTTTGGAGGTGGCTCCCTCTCATGGCTATGGAGTGATATTACAGGGACTTCTACTTCTAAAGGAACGCTCCAGGATTTTTGAGTAAAATTAAAGTTAAATTTAAAGTGTTCATTCTGTCATACGTGAACACAACACAGCACACAGTGCAAACTTTACTAAACCGTTCTCTGCACTGGCAGTCCTGGGATTCGAACTCACGGCCTTCTGATTGCAGGGCAACTGCCTAAACACCAGGCCACCAGCTACCCCTGATCTGTCATATCTAAAAATTATTTCAACATGTACTTAGAACATTTCAGTGAAAGGCTGAACCTAAATATATTGGATATACTGTTGCCAAACTCCTTCCTGCTTCTGTGAAACATATAGTGTAGTCAGATGCTTTCATTCATTCATTTTTTAGCGCTGTTGCCTCACAGCAAGACGGTCCTGGGTTCAATTCCCGGGATGGGTGCAGGGTCTTTCTGTGTGGCGTTTGCATGTTCTCCCCGTGACCCCGGAAACCCTCTCCCCGTGAGGGTTTCCTCTGGGGACTCCGGTTTCCTCCCACCACCAAAAACATGTAAAAACAAGCACTCTAAATTGCCCTTAGGTGTGAATGCGAGCGTGAATGGTTGTCTGTCTGTGTACGTGGCCCTGCGACGTGCCTGCGACTGTCCAAGGGGTACTCCGCCTTCGCCCATTGCAGCTAGGATAGGCTCCAGTCCCCCACCCCCTGACCCTGAGAGCGGGAAAAAGGGGTTAGATGGGCATTAATATATGTAAATGTGTTCCTTGCTATAATGTTGATACTTCTTTTCAGTTTGACCAGGGGTGCACTTACTTTTGCATATTCAGGGTATCAGTCTCACTATATTATAAAACATTAAAATAGCCTTGTCTTAGTACTCAGATATATACAAATATACATTTTATATTCTCGAATTATTGTCGAGTTATTCATAAATATAACAAGCATTTAATGAGAAAAGGTGAAAAAAGACATTAATGTTAAATGGTGTCGTTCATTCAGGCCAATCATCTCAAGCAAAAGTCAAAGTCTGTTGAAATATTCAATCTTACTGACAAATATCACTATGCTGTTTCACCCAGCTGTTTTCTCCATTAACCCCTCACACCATAACGGTCCACATGTGGCACTACACTTCATTTGTTATCTCTTATTACTTCAGCCATGTCTCATAGAAGTATGTTCAAGCATCTGCCCCTTCGGGCAAGTCTCCTTGTCTACAAAAATTTTGTTTTTAAGGTTTAGTTTCATTTCATCCCCAAAATACTGGGATGCAAGATCAGAATCAGTCACTATGCGTTAAACATGAGATCTGTGAGGTGATTTTATGATATATATGATCTGACTCCTGTTTTTTATGTATTGAATTTAAGATTAAGATAAGAGATAAGATAAACCTTTATTAGCCCAACAAGTGGGTTGCTAAGGTTAATAAGGTTAATAAGAACATAAATCCCTAGGATACAAAAATGTAAGCATTACACTGTCTCTGGTATTCTGAATTGTTGGCCGAAATCTACTTTAATAGTCTAAGACACTAGCCTTATAATCTGTCATTGGTTAAACTGCTGCTGAAGCGCCATCTGCTGTTCACAAACTCATCCTGTTTTTACACAAACTGCTCGTGCAGTGTACACATACATATAAGTACATATGACATAGTTTGTTTTAAATTTTACTTCATTGTCTGCATTTAAAATGTATTTTTGTATTATTTCAGTCAGTATACCTTTACCATTATATAGCATGAAGTTTGTCCAGAACGAGAGAGTGGTTAACGTCAGTAACACAAAAGCACTGAGGCGCCTGACTACAAAATTTTGGAGTGTTTCTGTGGGAATTTGTGCCCATTCATACATTTAATTAAAAACCGA
>JBBJLR010000139.1:21575586-21611937 GCA_037577145.1 Brachypetersius gabonensis | reverse complement strand
GAGACTGTCCCCTGTAGTTAGAGAATGGAAGTCGCTTTGGATAAAAGCGTCTGATAAATGCCGTAAATGTAAATGTCATATTATTTTTATCAATATATAGCATAAAGTTTGGCCAGAATGAGAGAGTGGTTAGTGTCAGTTATGTGTGCATTGTTTTATACCACACTGTAGCACATCTTCACCTTTAGTTTGATGTAAATTCCCACCCCCTCAAAAAAAAAAGAAAATGCAAACCACCTTGCATGACATGACTGTGTATATGCTACTTAAAATTCTAAAAATTTTGGGACCACCAAATTAAAATACCTTCTCCTGTCCCTGGTTGATAAAAAGTTGAACGAAAGAAAATTAAAGTTTAAAAAACGAATGTTACAATTGTTTTAGTCATGAAACATAGTCATAATTTGGTCCATTTTATTAGATGACTGCAGCTCCTACATTGGTAGAAACCATGTGATCAAGACTATGTGAGTTTGTTTATCAGCTTGACAAGCTCTGAGGCTGGACAAAAGTATTGGGATACCTGACCATTACACCAACAGGGACTTTAATGACATTGCATTCAAATGCACAGACTTTAATATTGAGTTGAAATCCCTTTTGCAGCTATAACAGCTTCCACTCTTCCAGGAAGGCTGTCCACACGATTTTGGAGTTTCTGTAGGACTTTGAGGCCATTCATTCTTGAATGAGAGCATTTATGAGGTGAGGCACTGATGTTGGTCAAAAAGGCCAATCTCCATTCCAGTTCATCCCAAAGGTGCTGGATGGGGTTGAGGTCAGGGCTCTGTGTGGCCATTTAAGTGTTTTCACACCGAACTCATTCAACCATGACTTTATGGAGCTCGCTTTGTGCACTGGGGCACAGTCATGCTGGAATAAAACTGTGTCCACAAAGTTGGAATGATGGTGTTATGCAAAATGTCTCAGTAAGCTGAAACAATAATATCGTCCTTCGCTAGAAATGATGGTCATTGTCTAAACCTTGAAAAAGAGGAGTGTCCCAATACTTTTGTCCACATAGTGCATGTCCTAAACATTCATTATTTGTTAGCTACCTTAGTTTCATACTTCTAAAGAACCAAGGCTACAACACCCACGTTTATATTTACGGCATTTAGCAGACACTTAGATAAACACAACTGACTTTAGCGTATTTAAACATTTATTAAAGCTTATTCTAGGAAGCATCTGATTTAGCATCAGAAAAAGACAGCAATTATCAAAAAGTTCTACATATGAATCAACCCAAAATTATTCAGTGGCCGCAGAATCAGCAGGTCCCCTGACCTCCCCAATAAGAAAAGAGCTGAAAGAAAGAGTCCAAAAGAAAGAACCATGGACCTTGGAAGATCTGGAGGGATTTCTTATTAAGGGAGGAGTGATCTCAGATTGCAAGTTCTATATTCTCCAGTCTCATCAAGCGTTATTGGAGAAGACTCACTGCTGACAGAAGCTGCACAAAGCAGGGCTGGCAACTCTCACGTAACTGACAGAGAGCTCACGCCACATACCTTTTCTCATGCAAGCTTTTCATTTTCTCTTCCATTTTCTTTTCCTCTGAACACAGCAGTGCATGCAACAACAAATCATTGACCCAGGAACAAATCTCACTCCTAGATGAACTCATAAGTTGGCAGCCCTGTGCAAAGTACTACATACAGGGACGGCATTACTTGTGACATCAGAGCTGATCTGCTCTATACTCTCATTATACAAGCTGAGAAGGGCTTCGCAAATTACACAAGGACCCCGCTTCCCCCTCGAGACAAAGCAAACAGCAGTGTTTGAGAGGGGGAAGTCCAAATATTCTTCTGGTCACAAAAAGAGAAAACAAAAATCCATACCCCACGTATCGCTAGTGCTATAACATCTTTAGAGGTGAGTAATGTTAGGGGTTTTTTTATCTACTAAGCAGAAAAAGCAATAGCGAAAGTGATGTGGTTAAA
Organism: Brachypetersius gabonensis; assembly: GCA_037577145.1. Classification (NCBI taxonomy): domain Eukaryota; kingdom Metazoa; phylum Chordata; class Actinopteri; order Characiformes; family Alestidae; genus Brachypetersius; species Brachypetersius gabonensis. The sequence goes on along the minus strand of JBBJLR010000139.1, from coordinate 21,609,988 downwards.
CAGCCAGACTGGACTGTGTGCATGTTTTACACACACACACACACGCAAATACACATTTTTGGATTTTTATTAGAACCGACTTAACAAATGTTCGCAGAAACCCCTGGAAATTCACGGAAACCACAGATATCCTTCGCATTTGTTTTGCTTTTCCATGACAATTTATAATTTTTTATGTATTTTAGTGCAAAATTATTTTACTAAATATAATTTACTAATTTTGTAACATAAGTATTAATGTAAATTCAGCTACATTTTTGTATAAACTAACTATTAAATTTTTGGTACTGTCGAGAGAACACACATAAAGTGTATTAATTATTGCTGCTGATTGGCTGCTGCCCTGTGACCCATCTCAAATAGCTGCAATCCAGAATTTCCTCCATGGAGTGTCTCAAGTGTTCTTCTTAAAGCCCTGCATTTTTGACCTGCAGTCAATTAAATTAATTTATTACTGTATTTACCTGTTTATATTTAAAAAAATGACAGCGCATACCAAAGAAAATGCCCATGCATGAATTACAGTACAGTCTATACAGGGGTCATTTTTTTAGCACATTTTAGCACTGCAGGAGATAGCAGTTCAGTGTAAACTGTACAGTATGGACATGGGTTTACCTTTCCATTTTCTTTCAGGGTAATGTACTAAGCTGAGTTTAAAATGAAATTAAAGTGTTTAGGGAGCATTACAGGGTTTACCCTATAAAATATGCATTTTTAGGCATTTTTTTGCCAACATCACAACGTTTTTTTTACTATTTGTGGGTGCTAATGGAACGTAACCCCTGTGAATGTTGGGGGTTAACTGTATATATATGTATGTATGTACACAAAACAAAACAACAATCCAAAGTTGTATTTAAAGAGCCTATTGAGAACCGAACTCATAGTTTTACACAGAAATCCCCACAATAACGTGGAAACTGCAAAAATCCTCCTTTTTGTGGCAATATATATTTTTTTTTCTGGATGTTTTCACACAAGGGGACTCAGGGCATGCTGTAGATGACCTGGAAGCACTTTTTTTTTATTCCACACCAGGGTTGCGCCCCCACGCTCCAAGCGCGATTTCTCCGCGTTCCAAGCACTCAGACACTCAGAAACTCAGAAACTCCACAGTTCGATTGAGTTTCAGGAGGCCTTTCCAATAAGTCCTTATTTGTATTTTTAGCCCGATTAGACCAATAACTCCCCGAAAACCATTCACCTCACCACGGTGTCCCAATACTTTTGTCCAGCGACTTTAAATTAAAAGAGGTGAATACCAGTTTACCTTACATTATCTTAAAGGGTAACTGAGTTTAAAACGTCATTAAAGCGTTCTGGGAACACTTATTTGGGGGCAGATTTAGGGTTTACACTCTAATAATTTTATTATAGGCACCTTTTTTTATTTACCAAAACACAACACGGTTTTTCACTATACGCCGGTGCTCTTGGTACGTAATCCCCAGGAAAAGCAGGGGATTACTGTATCATGGAAAATCAAACTTCCCTTATATTTTCAGCATATCACTTCTTAGCCCTGCCCATTTATACTGAGGTTTAACCCTAGACTGCTCTTTAAAGCACAATGAAGAGCAATCAATGCAGTCATTTTCATACATTAAAAACATTTTTTAAATGGTCATGTAAGAATTTTGATACATACACCGACACAAAAGTCAAATAAATCTCAATGAAAAAATAAAATGCAAGAAAGAAGTAGGATATGGACTCTTTACATTATGTTATGACTAATCCAAGATAAAAATCTGTATTTTTATAGCTTTTTTTTTTTTACAACAATAAATCTATGCTTTCCTATACAACATGCATTCGATGAAGACATATCTAGCTTCACTGAAAAGCCTTAAGCACAGCCTAACAAAGCCATCACTGACAAAGCCATCACTGAGGCTTTCTTGAATGCATTGTCCCATATCTAAAGGAGAAAGGGCTGAAAGTGCAGAGCCCCTGCACAAGTGGAGCCCCCACAGAGCTGCTGGATGAGTGGTTTTAATAAGCGTACTGGGGTGGAAGGCAGCACAGGCTGCTGTTCCTCTCCAGGTTTTGCAGAGAATCGGAGTAGCCTGGGGATCAGAGCCCAGGCCTCATTAAGTGTGCTGAGGAGACACATCACGAGCACTTTTACAGAGCCGGCCTGCTCCGATCTCTCATTACAGCCATATCCCACCCCAGGCACTTCACATACACACACACACACACACACACACACACCACACACAGACACACACAAGCACTCACTAGCGCACGCCTTTCAATATCAAATCAAATCAGCTAGCCGGGGAAATAACCCAGAAAAACACACACAAACAAGTCTGGCCCAAATCACACACGCCCCACCCACAAAGTCCACTGACTGTGAAAATTGGGTGGAAGACATGACGATATTTTAATCACTACAGTGATAAATTACATCATTTATACACTGTACACTGCCTATATTTAAAACAATTACAGATTTAGATTAAAGAAACAATAAACAACAATCAGTGAACAGTAACTGTGACAAGCAGCTGAATGGTAATAATGCCAGTATTTTATTTATTGTTGGAATTTGTTCTCCTCTTCCTTTTCAAAATACTTTATTATTTTGAATGTTGAATCAAATGTGTCAGTATCAGGCTGAGTGCATTTAAATAGACACTACAGTTCCACAGTACACACAACATCCACTGGTGTTTGTGCGGGTCGGGCGGGTCTCCTCATGTAAGGAAAAGGGTGTCGTTTTTTTTCCAGGAGGCTTTTGGATTGGAGCCGGGAGTAGGAGCAGGAGGGAGGCCTGGCAGAAGCCCAAGTGGTCAACCTCGCCTAAGCAAACTTCAGAAATGCTAAATACCCTGATGCATATTGATTTTCTCATTTGTAGTGCATAATTTCTTATTTCCTATATTAAACATTTAGCATAAAATGTGGCCAGTGCAAAGTTGTGTCATGCATTAAAATACGCAGAAGTGTGTTCTCTGTCAAAGACAATTTGAAAGTCAGGCAACCCTGTTGTCCAAACTTCATGAGGATTTATGTGTCATCAAGCTGTAATTAAATTTATATTTTTGCCATATTGCCCAGCCTTACTGTGAAGCATTCATTTTCCCCTAGATTTTCCAGACATTGACTTGTTATTGAATATGTGTGCAAAGACATGTAATAGTTCTTCTGAAATCAAGTATAAATAGAGAGTTTGTCCCTGCTTTACTGCAGCAACAGCTTCTCGTCTTCTGGGAAGGATTTACACTAGATGTGGAAACATTGCTGTGAAGATTATATTGCATTTAACAAAAGGGCATTTGTGAGGTTGAATTAGTTCTGGATCACAAACTTCACTCAGTCCCATCCCAAAGGTATTGGATCCAGAGCTATCACTCCAAAGAACGGTTCCAATACTCCTTAGGCCAGTCTTTATACCCCTCTAGCCACCGCTTGACATTTGGCATGTTAAGGTTCACGCAGCTGCTGCATTCTACTGGCAGTGCTTTTGTACGGAGATTATACAAGCTGTGCTGTGCGTCAGTGATGGAGGCACCTTAAAAAGGCTGATTAACTGTCTGAATACTTTTGGTCATGTAATAAACATACGCATATGTCTGTAAGACATGAAGGGATTTCAGGGGGCTGTGTGTGATTCGTTCCAGTTTAAAGGTTCGAAACTTATGAGTGTTGCAGAACATCCAAAGCAAAGCATGGCACTAAAGCTCTGTTGGAAGAATCAGCCTCATCCACAACAAAGTGGAAACTACAGGCTGACACCATGTAACCCTGCAGCCCATCTCTTGCTGTGGTTACTCAAAACCAAGAGCAGCTCACTCAAAATGGAGGACTAGCTGCTTAACCTCCCACACACAGAGAGCTGCTGAGCACGGCACAACAGAGCTAGACCACAGAACACACACTCCCCACCAGTCTGCTTGCTGAAGGTTTACTCAAGCACAGAAGCCATTATCAGTGTTTACACGCCCAGCTTTTAACTCACTGGTGAAGAGCAGTGTCCCTCATTTACATCCACTCCACTGTCCACTGCAGGCCACTAATGTGGCTCTAATGGCTTAACGTGTTTACAACAGCTGCTTGTGTGAGGGAACAAGAGAGGGAAAATGCTATTATGTAAATTATTGTTTTCATTTTCATTATTCGTTCTTTTTTTTGCTCGCCTTCTCCAGAATAGCAGACGACAAATGTTAGTGAAGCGATCTTAAGAGGAACTTTAAAGACTGTGTTTTCCTGAGTGCTCCACAGTGGAAAAAAAAGATGGTGCAAATTCCATGTGTTTGTTTTACATGAAGCAGGAGGCTGCCTCTTTCTTCAATATTGACACACCTGCTTCAAAAACCTGACCATGTTTGAACATGCTGGATATTATTTGTTGAACACAGTTTACACAATGCTCCTATTCAGACCAACAGCAAGCAAAGCCTGGCAGTGAAAGCAGGTCATTTTTGAGGACATGAAGGCAAACCAACTTTAGAGCGAAAGAACGAGAATACAAAAGGACTAATAAACGCACAAATTCGAATTCGCTTCAAATTTCCTACGATATTCTAAAGTGCAATGCTAAATCCGACACTGACACTATGTGACAGTAAACACTGATTTTGCCATAAGGTGGAGAAATGAAATAAGAAACTATTCACAAGTAAACAGCCAGAGTGCGCTGAGTCAAAATTGCTCACAGTGGTGGTGAAGAATTTAAAGTCCTCAAAAGGACATCATGCCTCATACATTATGAAGTTTTGGCGTAAATATACAGTATATATATATCCATCCATCCATTATCTACTCCTTATTCCTGCATTTAGGGTCGGGGGGCTGGAGCCTATCCCAGTTGCAATGGGCGAAGGCGGGGTACACCCTGGACAGTCGCAGGCACGTCGCAGGGCCACATATAGAGACAGACAAGCGTTCACGCACACATTCACACCTACGGGCAATTTAGAGTGCTCAATTCACTTTTTCAGCAAAGCACGCATGTTTTTGGTGGTGGAAGGAAACCAGAGTCCCCGGGGGAAACCCACGCGGTCACAGGGAGAACATGCAAACTCCACACAGAAAGACCCTGTGCCCAACCCGGGAGTCAAACCCAGGACCTTCTCAACAGCGCTAACCCCTGCGCCACCGTGCCGCCCATATATATATATATTTATTTATTTATTTAGATCTAGAGAGGGACATTCTGGGTACTGTATAGCAAAAGACACTCAAAAATATGCAACTATTTATATGCATATAAAAACTGAGACAACTTATGCATACCGCCAATTACTGTCAACTGTTTCACTAAAGTGCATTTTGTAAAAAATCAGTAAAAGGGCATAATCGTTATATTACCCAAATTACTATAGCTTTAGTCTACTATCGTTAACAATGCAAAGCTACATTATAAATATTAGGACACCTGACCGTTACGACAACAGGGACTTCCCATTCAAATACATACATTGATGTTGGACGAGAAGGCCTAGCTCGCAAGCTCCGTTCCCATTCATCCCAAACGTGTTGGATGGGGTTGAGGTCAAGTTCTTACACACTGAACTCATCCAGCCATGACTGTATGGCCCTGCTTTGTGCACTGGGACACAGTCATGCTGGAATAAAAAAAAATTCCTTCTCAAACCATGTTCACAAAGTTGGAAGCATGGCATTGTCCAAATTATCTTGATATGCTGAAGCATACTTTAATATGGTGAAGAATACTTTTAATCATATAGTGTATTTTGTGCCATGCCACGTTCTCCGGTCTTATCCGCTAGAGGGCGCCCCTACCCCATTTTCGATGCCACCATTGTGTTCGGGGGGTTGTAAATAAAACAGTTCAGAAGGGTAATACAGATATCATCGGGGGTTTTGCACAGCTCTTTCAACAAATATGATCACAAACAACTTGCATTCAGGTTTTCTTCAGAAGTTAACGCTGCTGTGTGAGGTACAGCAGTAATAATGTGAGATGTGGCTGTGGCTGTGTTTGTGCAGACAGAGCTCCGTGCCAGCTTCCTCTCCTCAACAGCCGTTAAGAGCATTAAACCCGAAACCACCAGAGACGATGAAACCGGGAGGGATCAGTGTTTTCTCCATCATGTACTCCTCGCAGCTCCCCCCAGGGGGTGCCACACTCAGCTCTGAACGGAGAGGGGGTGGGAGAAGGTGGTGAAATGAGCAATTCTGTTGCTCACCCCAGGGCCTGTCTCCAATCCAAAGAAAACCAAATCCCTAATCACTTCTCCTACTCCCTTCCACCCTGCAAACCCACCATACAGCGAGAAGCACTGTCTAACGAGCTGCTGCTCCTTCAGCTAAGTGCAGAAATCTGAACTAGCCTGCTCCTGACAAAACCAGACGAAGTGAGACAATTCCTTTTTCTGACAAAAAGGCCATATGGCAAGACCTTCTGGCCTTCACCAAGTAAAACAGTGGGCTGCCACCAACGAAGGGCACCCGGGGAGCAGTGTATGGGGACGGTACCTTGCTCAAGGGTACGTCAGTGTTGCCACTACATTCCCTGGTATTTGAACCCATGACCTTTTAATCAAAGGGGCAACTCCATAACTACTGCACAACCAGCTACACTGTATGTATACATCAGTTTTCTAAAGTTTTCTTTTATTTCTGTTTTTTTTATTTTACTCTTATTTTTACTAGTGCCACATGTAACAGCTGGTTCCCTGGTGGTTAGGGATTTATCCCTGTGATCAGAAGGTCATGGGTTCGAATCCCAGGACTGCTTGTGGCTCATCTGTGGTACCCTTGAGTAAGGTACCCTCCCCACACACTGCTCCCAGGGTGCTCCGTCACTAGCTGCCCACTGCTTCACTTGATGAACGGGTTAAATACAGAGAAATGATTACACACTGTTCACACTGTGTGCTATGCTGTGTTCACATATTCCTATAAGGGGCCACTTTACATGTAAGAATGTGCATGGGGAGCTAGCACATCTTAGGGACCAAGACAGATGCGACCCAGATTTCAGTATTTTTCACCATGGGCACAGGAAACACTGTCTGAAATAAATGTAACACTAAATGAACACTAAATCTTCAAGAACGCTGCTATAACTAGAATAAAATGCACCATTTCTAAAATCACTTAATATACACCTGATCTCAACATCATTTTTGTACACTCCATGTTAACATGCATTGAAGGCTGTGGTTATTGCAGTGTTTTGAGCAGCCCACCGGTTTAACCAGATTAGTGTGCACCATGATCTTTACCCCACCTTTCATAAAGCTACTCCAGAAGAACATGGTAGGCGAACAGTGCCATATTACATTCCAGATCCATATCAGTTCATTCAGAGCCTGCCTTCTCTCAGCAGACTGTAATGGAAGCAAAGCAGGCTCTCTATATTAAAAACAGACGCTTCCTCCGTGGCCTCATCCCTCTCCCCACAGCAGGCTGTTGAGATTGGACTCATGCATCTTCAGGGGGCTTTCTGTGCAGTGTGCTCGACAGATCCGCTATGCTGAGCCTGTGAAAAGCCCCTCATCTCAGGGATTTAGAGCAGCATCTGATTACTGCCATGTTGCCACTTGTAATCCCAGAGTGTAGTAATTAGACCGGAATACTGCCTGGAAGTAGAGATCATGTAAAGTCTTAACGTATTGTGAAACTGTGTCATACATGACTAATATTTCTGGAAGAGTGAGATTACATGCTGAAGGCTTTTTTCTGGATTGGGTTGGTTATCTTGGTCTTGAAACATGAAACGACTGTTAGCATTTCAGGAATACATCCATATCTAGGGCTAAACTGCAGGTGAGATTTTAGCATCTCTGCATTTTAAATAATTCTTGAAAATGCTGTGAAAGCAGTGAAAGCCTTACATTTACTCAGGGGTGGTAAACACATGCAATCAATTTAGGATCATTGTACATCAATAGCACTGCCCAAAGCTATGCATATCCATCTTTAAGCTACCACAAGACACTCATGGTTCACTCTGCTGGAGGATGACAGCATGAGGGATAATAATGATGCAGTAGATATCATTTCATACAATGCATTGAATTTGATCAATGTTTAAGGATTTGATGGAAGAGTTAATACAAGGTGACGTAGTGAGTGAACAGCATGCTCTGGTGGTTCTGCGAAAAATCTGATTTACACAATTTTCTCCTTACCACAGATGTAGTTAATTGGTTAAGACATGTTTGGAGTCCACAATTTGCTTCCTAAGTTTAAAAATGGATCTAAAAGGGTAAAAAAAAACCACCAGGAGTGAATATTCAGTCAAACTGTTTCTGTAAATACACCCCCAAACCTTCTGTCAGTCCACTCAAATCACATCCAGCTCTCCTTTAAAGTGATGCAGACTCATAGACTAGTTTAGGGCACAGGATTACTTGCTGTGAGCTGTAAAAATGAACACCCTGCAGCCTTTTTAGACAACACTATTGACCTATTGTGTCTGCTGAACTAGAGAAGCAAAGTTTATGCTGAACATATCTGAGTGATTATTATCTGTAGTCAGTGGAAAACTGTATGGATTTGATTTTTACCAAATAATTATTTTAAGAATAGTTTCTCTGTTCTGTACTTTTTACATATTCAGTGTTCATAATGTGGTACAATTAGTGCACAAAAGAATTTCAAATCATTTGATTATTGCCCATAAAAAAACATGCTCAAGTGAACAAATGGTAAAGCCATTAGAGCATGGCCAAAATACACATCTGCATGGTCACTAAAAACTGTTGACTGTTTGAATAAAGAGCTAGATCCAAGTATACAGGAAATTAAATCTGTAGAATGGACAATAAAACAATCAAACATGTCTGCTTTAACCCATATCAGTGTATCATTATGTTAATTACATATTCCCTATTGCTAAAAAAAATTGCAGTTGTGTTGGAAGGCAACTCCAACCATTTAAAAATGAGCCAATGGCAGATGCCATCCTAACAAAACAGTACTAAACCTTTTTTTTGCATATGGTTAATCTCAGCTTGTGTGTTATTGAAGTTTTGAAGCCAAACAGTTACATTTTTTTTAGGCAGGATATCATACCTCATGTCAAAGAATGCAGCCTGTTGTCTTGAGAGCTGTAAAATGAACAGTTAGCAGATCAACAAATCAACGTGCAGCATTAAGCCTTTCACACGCAGGATCACTGCTGGTTGAAGTTCGGTTTGGAAGTATTTCATACTGAGACAAATTGCACCTAGATGTGCAGAGATGAATAACATTCTCTTTCACAGAATCCAAGGTGAAAGAGGCCCCAAATGGCTATGCATTTAAACATCTTCTTTCAGCAGCTCTCTTAGGTGGTGCTATTCGGGCAGGCTGTGGTGCATTTACCCCTGGCGTGTGAGTTTATCACCTGCCGATCCAGGCAGTGTCTGTCCCGCTAGAGGCAGCCGGGAGGATGGACTCGAGGAAGATTAATTGGCTGGTGAAGGTGCGAGGAAAAACAAAGCCCAATCTATCTGCGTCTGGGAAATCGGACAGCCCCACAGAAAGCCGAGTGAGAGAGCTGGCATGGCTATCTATCACAAGACACTCATTACACACAAGGTCAAGGTGCTTTCTGTCTTCAGGCCCCAGGAGAACATCTATTCCCTGCACAGTTTCACCCTGAGGCCCAGTGGTCGGCCACAGGCCACAGGCTCCCTACAGAGTTCCTCAAAATCCAGCAGTCACCTCTGACAAACCATATATGTAAAGAGATAGTTTAACCAACACACTATCAGTTGAAGGAGTAACCATCTAGAAGACAGAATAATATATTCACATTTGTCTATTTTTACAAATAACTTATTTTCTCATTACTAATTTCTTTCAGTGCTATAAGCCATGCACAATATACATATCACGAAAGACTTGACTGAACTGCGATAAATGGTGTTTTTCCAAAGCTCTTCACCCACTGCCACAGAGAAGAGGGCAAAAAAATCACAGTTTCTTCATCTTCTGTGCTACTGGCACAAGCTGTGGAAGATGAACTCAACAGCTACCTACTGTCCCCCACCATAGACAGTGAAGCAGACCCTCTGGCTTGGTGGAAACTCCACCAGCACAGCTACCCACTGCTGAGTAAACTAGCCAGGAAGTATCTCTGCATACCTGCAACTAGTTCACCTTCAGAGAGAAATTTTAGCACATCAGGAAATATTGTAACATGCCAACGCACATGTTTCAAGCCTAGCAAAGTAAACATGCTGGTTTTCCTAGCAAAGAACATACCATAATAAAGCATGCTTACACAAGTGTGCACACACAGATACACACATACACTTACACAGATAGACACAGTACATTGCATGTCCTACAGTGACTGTTCCCCAATACGTGTAGTTAAGTAAAACTACTTTGTTATAGATTGTTCCTTTTGCTATTTTTTTTGGCTAAGAACTTACTATGATTTAAATTATGTTTACATCTATTTAAGATTTAAAATGATAAAACAATTATTTTTAAATTTCTTCAACAATGTAAGTAAATTCTTTAAAAAAAATGTTGGAATGAAAATATTGCCTTTCTTTCTGCATAGACTAGTCAGCGTCTGGAGTCTATGTTACCAGCAAATCCAAAGCAAAAAACAATAACACTATAAAGGTTACGCTTTTACTTATATCGCATGTGATATCGCCATCACAACACTTAACATTATCGCAGTTCGCATGTTTTGCTAATATATTATATATAGCAACATCATCTGCATAGATTATAAGAGTAACACATTCAAATTTGTACCAGTCGCTGAGCGTCTACGCTTATGGTAATGTGAATTTTAATTGATTTGTTAACGAATTGCTGCCTTAACAACTTGGTCTACCATCGTCAGCCACCATCAAGGTTATTTAAAGTCTTACTTGGAAAAGGATCTTAGCATTTATGAGTCCTGCATTTAACACTCACAGTAACTTGCTAAATAGCATTCCATTTATCTGTGTTTAAGATGTGTTTTACCTGAACATGACATATTTATTCATAAATGGAACATCAGTTGAACACAAATGCCACTCCACTTGTGGAATCAACCTCTATATGAGATATGAGTGGTTTTGTAGATTAAAAAAAAACTCCACACAATGTAAAGGCTTTATCCTTGACTCATAAATCCAAGCCCAGAAAAATATATTGTCCATTAATGGACTTCATAACAACTGCAGATATTTGAAAGATGTTCCGTGGCTTAGAAATAACAAAACAATGACCAAAGCTATTGGCTGTTCAGACTGCATTTTCTGGTCTACTGGTTCTTGCAGCTAGAGCTCTATCTGGAATGGACTCTTTCTGAAGTAATAGTGTGATATAAACCATGGGGATGTTGCCTTTTTACTATTAGTGGAAATGAAGCCATCACCTTTCGCAATGAGCATAGATTTGTGATAGCTGGCCCAAAGAGGCTTATGTTATTAAAGAAAGCATCACAAACCAAACGCTTTATGGCCTGGAAGGCCGCCAAAGGGAGTAAGCATAAAATGGAGATTTCACATATCTCAGAGGACAACAATGTAATCCTGCCGAGAAGACAGAGTGAGACCAGCCTGGAGTGAAAGAGAGAGAAATGGGGTGGGGGGTTTACTGGTGTGCAGTGGGTGAGGAATGTGCAAGGCTGGCCAAATGCACATCTCTCTGGTCTTTCGGAGCAGACGAGGGAATAGTGATCTGCTATGACAGGAATGTGAGAGTGGGATATCATTAGAGGCCAAGAGCAGCCCTCCTGTTCGCACTCACATCGCCCAACACTGCCGGGACACACAACAACAGCTGTCTAATAACACTGACTGACTGCACACCAGCCCCACTGGAGAGCACCAAGCCACTTCAACCATGCCTGCTCTCACCCAGAGAGAGAGATAGAGAGACAGACAGAGTGAGACACAGATAAAGGGAGGGAGAAAGACAGATAGAAGATATTACTGTGTGGAGGTGTTTCTATTTGCTTCAAGATGGCTGTCAAGAACAGATGTCATGATATAACCTCACACCACTGAGGGCTAAATTGGCTGCCGTCTTCGCTCCGAAAAAGCTATGAGGAGAAAAGCTGGGTTTCCAAAAGGACTGGCAGATCATGATATTTGTTGCAAATTTAGACACTCCAAACATAATGCAATGCTGTGTTCTGATTCCTATCTTCAGGCCCCAGTGAAGTCAAAGATGACAAGATTGTACGGTCCATTCTACCATGTCACATACTGAGTCGAGGCCATGGTCTCTAGTAAGAGACTAGACAAATACGTAGTGATAGTACAAACATTTCTCTTGGCCAGGACTGTGTAAAATCCAGATATGTCATGATATATTATTATTTTACCCATTTGGTCACATGAAAATTAAGATGCTATAATATCACTAATAGACCTACTGGGTGCAACCTAGGTCACGTTTATATGAATAGCCACACATATTTCTTTACCGAAAAATAATATTACTACTACATGTCAAGATGAATAAAAACAACATTCATAAGTATTGATCTGTGCAGGACAATTTAATGATTAATTCATTTTGAATTCAAACTTGTATTTAGATTTGGTTAATTATTCTAAGGATATAGTCTCAAGAAGGACATCGGATGGATATTTCATTTGCTCACGGATTTCCTTTGTGCTCCCTTTAATTGTCCATCCTTCCACTCTTAAAAACAATTAGTTACAGTTACAAAAGCTTTCGCTGACATTAGGAATTTTAAAGAGAGACAAACATCCACACAAGCTACCCACATACACCTCAGCTGCCTCACACACGTATTTGTCCCCCCTTCCCCTCCAACTGTCAAGATGTAAAGAGCAGTGCGTGTGTGTGTCCCCACTTTTTTGTCACGCACACAGGTCACATGACACGCAAGGGCAACCAGGAATGAGCGCGTCACATGATATATAAGGCAGGTAATGCAGGTAGTCCACGCTCAGTCATTAAGTCATCATCCCCAGCCATATCATCATCTAGATCTCCTTACCATGAGTACTCCGGAGGTTGTCATACCTTGTGTGTGGTTTTTCTAGAGCTTTTCTAGAGAGTTCTTATAGCAAAGTGTGTGGTTTACCAACTGTCTCACACTTCTCTGCATTTGTGTTCATCCATCACGCTACACTGGTGAAGTGGCTGCTGTCTGTCGTGACATTTTTTTCCTCCTGGACAACAGCCGAGAACTATATTGATGCGTCTACCCACATTAAAAATGCTTCCGGCACCCATGCCCTCATGCGACCAAAACAATCCTTTAGGTTCTGTAAGTCGTGGAAACTACTCTGTACATACATACAAACATATACACATTGTGTACATACATACATACATAATTTACAAATACATATATATGTATGTACTGTATATATTTCACAATATATATGTCCATATATTATATTTTCTAGATTGTATAGTGTGTATTTAATACTGCACTGTTGGTATAGTATTTTATTCTATTCTATTGTTTTCTAATTTGCTACAGTTTTCTTTGTACTCGCCACTTTCACTTCGCATGTCAGTTGCTTTCACATTGTGGCTGGTTGGTTTACATGAGTTAATGTTTGGAAGATTCTACATATAATCCCATAAACATTGCGTATACAGGTGTAGCCATTGATGCTGCTGAAAGATTCAGTTGAAGCCAGGCAGATTTAAAACTCAACAGTCAAACAAATGCAGCCCCTCTTCTTCTGTTTATCTGAGATATTATAAAGTAGGAGGTGATGTTTATGGGGAAAGTCCCGCCCCTCAGTAAAAAGAGCCAAATGGCTTGCTGGTAAAGGCTCAAGCAGGAAAAGCTCGTCCTTGATCTGGATATATGTGTGTGTTCTGTAGCCAAACTAACAGGAAACAAGAAGTTCTAGAGTGTTATTTGAGCCAAACGCTGCATAAGTGATTTATCAGTGATTTCAAAAGATTAAGGGTGCTGGTTTTGTAAGACTGTCCTCATGTGTTGCCAATATTGCAGCTGAGTAGACAGAGTTTCTCCTACAGAGACATAAAGTCTAACTTGCCTGTGTTAGGGTAGTTACTAACAAACAGTAACCCATTACTTAAATAATTCATTCTTGAAAATGGTACTGCATCTTCTGTAATTATTACTTCAGCAAATGGAATTCATCTCTAAATCTTGTACCAACACACACCAAATGTGTATCAACCATGTAAAGCTTATAGAGCTTTTTCTGTGTGGAAATCATGTCAGACCTGCGCAGGTGAGTCTGGGGCCCTCTCATCTTTATCTTCAGTTTATTATTAGCAGAGTTTATGACACCGGCTCTTCTTCTCTTCTACTTCTCTTCTACTCTTAGGGAGCGCATTCATGTGTAATTTACCTATAAGGACAAGATAACATCAAAATAAATTAGATTTAAAGCGCTTTGCATGCAATAATAAGCTCTTTTGTCTACCAGCTTCCATGATTGGTGGAAGGCAGAGAGTGAAAATAATGACTGTGCTTCGTTTTGCTTTCTGTGACTGGGTTACATAGTAATAAAAACATCTGGTTTTATACAGAACCATGCATTTTTTTCCCAGTTTAATTCGTACGGAGCTCGTAGGTCAGTCAGAGCCAGTTTAAGAGGAGTCTGACCACTCTTGAGCTGTGATCGATTAGTCCTTATTGTTTAAGAAGGTTCCTAACTGTGTAAAATGACCTGGAAGTGCCACTCATAATAAGAGCTGGTCAAATTCTAAGTGCTAAGGAAATGTGCTCCAGTGCTTCTTTTCTTATCTCCTTTAGCATCGGAACCACTGGACCGTCCTTTACCATAATGCCCTCCCACGATTTCTTGTGGCAGTAACATTTACAGTGACACACTTTCGTGACCTATATTCCTTTGGATTTCAATTTCATATTACACTATATACCTTTTCCCACCCTCGGTAATGAAGTAGTGTTTTGCACTGGGCTGTTCACATTTATATGGTCCCCAAAAAACAACATGGTAAGAATGCATGGGGCTAATTATCCAAGATTCACCTTCAGAACACTATAATCACCATGTCTATAACATCTGTCCTAGCAGTCAGATTATCTTACAACTGTGGTTGTGCTCTCCTAAGTCTCTATAAATTCTCAATCACATCTTTATCCTCGATGGAAAATGTCATGGGGTCAAAGAAGATTGGTTAGGGAAGGACATGGAACATCATTATTCTGACTATTCGACTGTGGTCTTTGTATTCTTCCCATTAAACCAAAGATTCTGCTACAGGGCACCCACGAGTAAATCCTTCTTGAATGGTAAAGGGGCTAACAGGTTAAAACCATCAATATTTTTCTAGTCTTTCAGGCGATAGTTTTAATTTATTTTGGAAAGTATACGAAATTAAAACAAGCAACAAATGATAACTTACCGAAATTTCTGTTCTAGAAATGTCTATTTTCTAGAGAAAACATGTTTGAGAGTACAGTTACTGGGTACTGATTGGCTGATGGTCTGGATACTGAGTGCTGATTGGCTGATCAGCCGGATATTGATTGATGATTGACTGTTCGTGGTCGGATTATTGAATGCAGACAAGTCACTGCAACTGGAGCTGAACAGTACGTGAATATTTCACATTGTTTCATCTAAATAATTAATCTTTTACAAATGGCGATTTTCCAGGGACAGTCCATTTATATTGGTTTCGCTCAGAAATACTCTCTAGTCCTGCTAGCCTGCTAGTGAGATTTAGCAATCTGAACGACTCATGTGGGCATCTTTATTCATTATAAATGCAGAAAAAACACTTTTTTCTTGTTGTCAATTGGGCGTTTCGGCTCAGCGTGAGGTGCGAGTGGACACACAACACGAGTTCAGTAATGTCGTTAATGGAATTTCAGCTGTAAAGCCTTACACCCCTTCATTATCGCAACGAGTTACTCGGTACCGTTAGTGCTGTGTGTGCATTGATGAATTTCGAGTGGCCTCTTTATTTAGAGTCTGCGGCAGATTTTTCATCTCAGCTATACTTTATTGACAGCTGCCCACTGTGACGAATATATTGGCAAATATTACAAAAAGACGTAAAACTACTGACCTTATGCCATTTTTGGGACTTTTTTAGTCTTTTATAATATTTTCCAAAATAAAAATAACAAATAAACTTTTAAAATTTGGCATTTATTACAGATTTTTAAGAACAATTTTTAAACATAGGACTACATTCCTATTAATATTGTATCACCTACTTTTTCTTTGCCCAGTGACTCATGTTGTTAGTACTCTTACTAACGATGTGGTTTTGAGCAAAGTGATCTTCAAAACTCTTTATGTTGAGATACTGTTTTTTTTTCAGACTATATCGACTGACCCAGCTTCGCTTCAGAATGAGTGGCCTCAAGTAGAGTAGAATTCATGAAGGTAAGGCATCCATCACCGGCACATCTTTATTTATGAGCTTTCTGTGGAATGCACCCCACAGAACAGCACTCTTCCTAGCTTAAATGCTCATTTTTGACTAATTTATCCCACATTATTTCTCGAAT
This sequence comes from Brachypetersius gabonensis, assembly GCA_037577145.1. Classification (NCBI taxonomy): domain Eukaryota; kingdom Metazoa; phylum Chordata; class Actinopteri; order Characiformes; family Alestidae; genus Brachypetersius; species Brachypetersius gabonensis. The sequence continues at coordinate 21,593,601 of JBBJLR010000139.1, read as the reverse complement.
GCATGACAGTTGTCCAGGTGTGTTTGAGCAAGAATTTAAATATTCATTTTCTTCTTAGTCATCAGTAATTTCCACCTGTGACATGGATCCTCCTGTTGCCCAGTAAGAACACCTGCAGAGACTTCCATATTTCAACAGATGTTTAGCACTCCTCATCACTTTTACAGCTTGCAATTAGTTTTTTTGTTTCTTCCACTCTTAAACCATCAAAAAAACTCCCGTCTCTGCTGAGACGATGCATACAGACAGCAAGTTCGCTTTTTCAAAGCGCAATTAAGGCATTAGGAGATTAAAAAAGTCACATTCAAATGGGGAAAAAAGTAATCGCCTAGATTCCTTTATCACTCTTATGAAAAGCAGTGAGCTAACAAAAGCCATGCGGGACACTTAGTGCTCTAAATAAAACCTCAAGTGTGGACACAAAGCAGCCTCTTTGGGAGGAATATGTATAAGTGAAGTGCAGCTAGATGAATAATTGTAACCAGGGGCATTTACAGGTCTGTAGTGACTGGCTAAGGGTTTTCATCCAGTGTAGCCAAGAGCAGTGGCCCTCGATCAATTTAGTGAGGTGCAAAATATGTAAACCAGAGGGACAGATCCTTGTAAAGTTGGTAGCCTTGCTGGGCTAGGACAACAAAACTATAACATATAGTCTTGCGTGTTTCACTCCTATAAATTGCTCGGTGAATAAATGTGGGAACGAAACATGTTTTTTAAAAGTCACCCCCTAATATAATGGTTCCGGTGCCCATCATGCATAATCATCCTGAAAATAGTAATAATGTATAGAGTGCCTGTGTCCTAGCAGTTTCCAGTTCTTATTTTCTCTCTCTGAATGACGCCTCCAGGAACTTTTACTAAAACCTGTCGGAAACTGTGGCTCAGAGGTTCATGCTGAGCTTGAGAGCTTGACACCCTCCCCCACCAAACTGACAGCCGTCGCCCTGAACAAGCTGAGCCACCACGGTGCTGCCGTCTGACGGCCCCCAAACACGATAATAAAGCCACCAGCCCAGCACTCACACATCCTGATGCAGTGGCGCTGAGAGTGTGGCCCTCTGAGCACTGATAAGCTCTTCCATGTCGTGACTCAGTGGCAGGCTGAGCTCTCCTGCCCCGTGAATCACTCTCTCTCTCTTCTGGAGCTGTCAGAGATGGAGATAAACTCATTTTTTCCAGCACGGTGTGCTTTCAGTCGATACAGGAGAAACATGAATGCTTGTTTTTCAGGCTTATTATAATATACTCCTAGCTAAAACCACCTGCTTAATTTTGTGTATGTTTCCTCATGCTGCTAAAACAGCTCTTATTTATTGATGCATTGACTTCACAAGCGTCATGACACCAAGACCTGGTCCAGTTCTGATGCTCAGGGTCAGGCACTGGTATATAGACCGGTGTGTGGCCATGCAGCCCCACACACAGTAAGCTGCGATTCTGTGTTTTCTATCATAGCCAGCAATTTGTTCTACAGTAGTTAATCTGTGGGAGAGACCAGATGGGCTAGCCTTGTGCGTCATTGAGCCTTGGGCACTCGTGACCCATTCGCTGTTTTCTTTCCTTGGAAACTTAGGTACTAAAGCATGTCATACTCAGAACACCCAACAAGACCAGCACATGCCAACTCAAAGAACTCACTGTTCACTTGCTACCTAATATGTCCCACCCCATGACAGATGCCTCTGTAACTAGAAAATCATGTTATTCTCTTCACTTGGCAGTGGGTTAAATATTGTGGCTGTTTGGTGTATATTGTCCACTAAAAAATTCAGCATTTAAACTATGAATGTAAAGAAACAAATGATAACTTACCGAAATACTGTTCTAGAAATGTCTATTTTCTAGAGAAAACATGTTTGAGAGTACAGTTACTGGGTACTGATTGGCTGATGGTCTGGATACTGAGTGCTGATTGGCTGATCAGCCGGATATTGATTGATGATTGACTGTTCGTGGTCGGATTATTGAATGCAGACAAGTCACTGCAACTGGAGCTGAACAGTACGTGAATATTTCACATTGTTTCATCTAAATAATTAATCTTTTACAAATGGCGATTTTCCAGGGACAGTCCATTTATATTGGTTTCGCTCAGAAATACTCTCTAGTCCTGCTAGCCTGCTAGTGAGATTTAGCAATCTGAACGACTCATGTGGGCATCTTTATTCATTATAAATGCAGAAAAAACACTTTTTTCTTATTGTCAAGTTGGGCGTTTATTAAGTGGCAAAAGTCAGATTATGGTAGTCTTGCTACACACATCCAGACTGATGCTACTTTGTTGTGCACTTCCTTATCATGTTTAAATCACTATCACCATGTGTATCTCTATGTGCATCATATTCCCATGATGTGCAGTCCTGTGCAATCAGGTGCTGAAACATCATGTGTAATATCACATTGTTTTCTTAAGGGGTGCCAAGTCATTTTATTCTGTGCAATATCTTATGTTTACTAATCTTAGCATGTGAATATCACTGCTTGTCTCAACTTATATACTACTAATCTCTATGTGCAAGAACACACCTAACTACCATGTGTGGGTTATACTAAACAGCCTGTTTATAGCATAATGTATTTTTTTATAGTGTTTATTTGATTCATTGGATTTGGATTTGTTACAGTCATAAGCAATTTTCTCCAGGATCAACAAAGTTTGAAGTTTTCTATTTGCCAAAAATAGGCTGCATTGATTAGTGAAATCTGGAGGAAAGAAATTCAAATGATCATGAAACAGTCTTGCCTGCAAGGTTCCCCTGCTAAGGAATACACATGTACAGCCAATCATAAGTTTGTCAATGAAGATCTAAATGATTCAGAGAAGGCTTGGGAGAAAGTGCTGAGGCCAGATGAGAACAAAATCGAGCTCTTCGGCATCAACTCAACCCGCCATTTTAGGAGGAAGAGAAATGCTGAGCAGGACCTGAAGAGCACCATCCCCTCAGTCAAGCATGGAGATGGAAACATTATACTTGGGGATATTTTTCTTCTAAGGGTGCAGGATGACTTCACCGCATTGAGGGGCCAGTGGACTAGAACCTCCTTCCCTCAGCCAGAACACTGAAGAGTTCAGAAGGAGGACATTAAGGTCCTGGTGTGGCCTAGCCAGTCTCCAGACCTCAATCCTATAGAAAATCTGTGGAGAAGCTAAAGCTTTGAGTTGCCAAGCAGCAGCCAAGAAACCTAAAGGATTGAGTTTCTGTAAAGAGCGTGCCAAAACCCCTTCTGAGATGCTCAAATCTGGAGAAAAAAAAATGCCACTGTTGTGCTCCCCAACAAGTCTCTCCACCCTGTACCAAGTCATGTTTTGCTTGGGTATAAAACATATTTCACTTAATTTTTGTTTGATATTCTGTCTCTCCATAAAAATGAAACTACCTTGTAAATGTTGACTTACAAATTCAGCAGGGGATCAATCATTTACCCCACTGTTAATACTTGAAGGAAAATCTCACTATATGTTGATTTTTAAAAAAATCGAACATTAAGTCACAAGCAAAGTAGTCAGGCAAAACATTTCCAATCATTTTCGGTGAGAGGGGCATTAAATGGTTGGGATGTCTCATTCATATAACTGATCAATTCAGACTTATTAAAAAAGGTGTATATTTGCCTCAAACCACTGTTTACATCTTGTTTTTTTGGGTGGATGGGGGATTTTTTTCCCACAGAACCAGTTCAAGAAATATCCGATTCATGTGCAAAAGACATGCATTAGAATCATAATTAATATAAAGAACCCGATGAACCAAATTATGAATTTATGGTATATGCAGATTTATTTTTAACCATAACTGAGTCTTATTGCTCTTTAAGCATCACTGTCCACTTTGTTTGAGTGGCTTGAGGCCAATCAGGCTGAACTAATTTCTAATTAGCATCCGGTATACCAGTTAAATGGACCAAGAATCATTCAAACTTAGAAAAAAACACTCAAGACATTTTTGTCAGCATGAACATTTACTTTTAACATGTCATATAACAAAGTGATATAAACTAGAAATCAAGTATCTGTGGTGTAACAGTTTTATTTTAATTCCACAAATTTTTCAAAAAAATTACAAAATACTCAAATGGGGAGAACACAGGACTCACAATTTTGTTTTAATTATTTCTACTTTTTGTTTACATTGTGTCATCCCATGGCGACTACTAATATATACAATAAGCTTCAAGATACCAGTATATATAAATCTTAGCAGTCAGAATTTACATTCTGCTATTGCCGCTTTGAAACAAGAAGCTAAACCATTGACAACACTCAACACCAAAGGTTTAAGACACAAAAAAGGGGACAAAAGGGAGAAAATGAATGCTGAAATAAAAGATGATGTATACATCATAGAGACAGAGACAAGGTAAATGGTAGAGTCTTCACTCTTGGACAAAAAAACAAAAAGGGTAAAGGCCTGATGTTTGGATTAGGGTTTGTACTGTCAAAATGGGTTTTTGTGCAAGCTTTGAAAGAATATGGATTTACTTTATATAAAAAAGAAAACAACTAGTATCTTCTGAAACAGTACTGTTTATCAAGTATTATTCAAATTAAAATTGATAACAAAACCACCTTTCAGCAATGACGATATCAATGGACGTAAAATGAATTCTTCGAGAATGTAAAAAAAAAAATAAAAAAAAAATCCACGATGGGCGTGAGAGATTCAAACTGGTCGAACATAAAAACAGCGAATACTGCATGTAACAGTCCACAATGGCAATCACTCCGCCTCATCACGACAGGGAGAGAGAGACCAGGGAGGCCATGCATCATGTAGGAAATGCAGTGTCAGGAATGCAGAGAGAAGCTGCAGTGGCAACATGTTCATCTCCACTACTGCAAACATGCACACAAACGCAGTCTCTTGTTCAAAGCTCTTTCTCCGTCTCCTGCTGAAAACCATGTTGTTGGAGTTATCACAGTGAGAATGACTGAGTAAGGAGCCTCGCACGCTGGAGGCAAAGTGACACGAGTAGTGGAGGTGGGCTAGAATACAATGCCATCTTTTCTTTTTTTTTTACCCATTAGCACCCTTTGACTATTTAAAAAAGTTAAAAAGCACTCATGGCAACAGAGGGAAACTACAATATCAAGCCATTATCATCCAGGATCAGTTTAAATTTTTCCCACAAAGTTGCATGTAAAGATCTGAACCCAATCCACGTATGCAAAAATGTTACGAATTTCAGCTTCTTCACTTTGGTACACGGAAAAAGGACAGAAATATGCACTTATTCACCAGGTCAGTGCACTTAAAACCAATTAGTTTCACATTTCAGCTTTTCAATGCTTTTCAGTGCAATTTTGGCTTTTCCGAAGGATCTGGGTGTAAGCGCTCATGTGCAGCCTGTGACAAATTACTCTTACCTTTCTTGTGTCTTATACCTAAAACTCATTCTAAATCCAGAAACAATAATGAAGGAAATGATGGTGGTCATATCATGAATGGGTCTGAGTAGGGGTCTGTGTGTTGTTGACAGTCTATAGGACAAAACAGCTCAACTTGAGCATTCACCTTAGGTGTGTGTGTGTGTGTGTGGATAAAAATCTGGTACCATTCTCCCAGCGACCCCATTTTATGGACTACAAACCACCTGACATGGCTGCTTGCTCAAATAATGCCATCTCGTTCCCCTCTGAAACAAGGGATGATGCTTCAGAACTATTATGTCGGAGGTCTAACAACATGGTTAGGAATCCACACCTAATAATAATTAGAATAATCATCATAATAATCATATGTATATATTTATATATATATACTATTTACAGACTCAAAAAACGCCATGCTGCAGCTTTTCTTAAAATTATGAAAACCTCCTACAATGTATTAAAATAAACATTGAATTTAAGATAGCACTTTTCAGATATAATGGCCCAACTGTTCTCTTCCTCTTTTTTGAATAAGCACAGTGACAAAGTGTCTGGTATTCTAGCACCTACAAAAACGTCAGGGAAGCTTCTCAGAGGATGTTCATGCAGGAAAGTCACAATCAGTCTTGAGGACGTTGTCACTACTGGAACGCTATATACCAAAAAGAAGTCAATGTCTTTAGAAAATAAAAATGTCCATAAAAGTAAAGAAAGATGACAACAGAAAAAAGGTCTTCAGACAATCCTTGTCACTTTTCTGTTCTTTAGCAAACTCAAAATGTTTCAAGGACACAAGTTCCTTTTTTGTGACTGTTCTGGTGCGACCTCCTGTGTCCTGCTGAACTCTGCGATGTCACATCCCTCTAATGATCACAGCTGCTTATCACTCTCCTTCTTCAACCGGCTGCAGGGAGAGCAGACAACAGCACCAATCAGTCATGAACATTAATGACTTTCAGGATCAGTAAACATTAAAGCACAAATTTGTATTTCAGATTGTTGCTACAATAAAACCATTGAAGGTTCATGGCAAAAAAATTATATAAATGGAACTTTGATTATAAGAGTGTGTCATCAGTCAGCTGTGTCAAAGCTGTTCTAATGTGTGTGGCTGACTGACCTGTAGTAGTCCTCCTGTCCAGGCAGAGGGCCCCCGTGCATGTGGTGATGTCCGTGCAGCCACTGTTGCTCCATGGCCAGTCTCTGCAGCTCTGCAGACTGTGCATGCATAGCCTGCAGTTGGTGTGCTGCCGACATGGGAGGTGGCAAACCCCCTGGCAACTCTCTAGGGTATGGAGTACCTACATCAACAGTATCAAGTATAAATATGTTAAGACAAGACCAGACTATCTAGATTAGAGTCAGTTAAAAGAACTGCTGTAACTGAAATGGTGAGAAGTGTTGGTTGTGAAAAGGACATACCAAACACAGGGTGCCGGAGCATCTCATGTTCGTGTGGGGGCTGTCCAAGCAGGGGGTTGGGGATGGCTCCAGGCGGGTAAGGAAAGCGAGTCAGGTGTGGTCCTGCAGCCAGCGGGTCAACTAGCGGATGGGCCCCAGAACCTGGGGGACACACAAGACATTCACCACCACCTTCTCCGTGTCAGCAGATTTTTGTCAGGGTACAGAGGAATTATAACAGTACAGACACAAAAGCATGCTAATCACTCACATTCAAACACCAACCATTATCACAAGATTATACACCATGCCTTTCTGCAAGCAAGCTTTTTTTCCATTCACATGCATACTACATAAAAGCTATATAAAACATTTTAGCAAATGAATCACATTTTACTCAATTTATCATTTATTATATGACAATTTATAGTGAGGTGTAGAATAATCAGAGTTTTTCCCTCACCTTGGTGCAGTGGATCTTGCTGATGCAGATGGAGATGCGAGTGGATGTGCGAGTGCTGGTGATGGTGTGGCGTCACATTGAACATTTGCAACCTGGCGATGGGGTCGTTAGCCACTGAGGCCATTCTCTCAGCATGCAGTCTCTCAGCCGCCAAGCGCTCCGGGTAGGTCATATCCGGGCGCAGCTGGGGCCCAGCCAGTGCCAGTCGCTCCCTCTCTAATGGGTTCAGGCCCGGGTGGAAAGAAGCGAAAGGGTGGCCGGCCATGGGTGGCAAACCGATGGGCCCGTGCCGGGCAAAGTGCTCCATAGGATTTGTAGAGGGATGCAGGCCATCAAGTTCAGGCGGTTTGACCTCAAACCCAGGCTTCATTCTTTCCCTAAGCTCCCTCTCACGGATCTCCCTCTCACGCATTTCTCGCTCTCTCAGTTCCCGCTCACGCATTCCGGGGTCTGCATTGTACAGCCCAGGCATGTGGTAGGCCAACAGGGGGTCTGTGGGGTTGAGGGACATAAAGAATGGGTGGTTGCGGTTGGTGGGTGACATAACATGGGGTCGGGCATACTCGCTTAGCGTGCGTAGGGCAGGTGTGTCTGGCCCAATGTAAGGTGGGACTGCAGCAATGGTGGTGGGAGGGGGGTCGAAGGGTGGTCGCATATGAGCTGGTCCTGCCATCTGAGGATCACCAATCCGACCTTCATGAGAGGAACTGGAAGCTTTCTGTAAAGGCAAGATGAAATTCCGATTAGGTACATCAAATTTGTAGAACGTTACGACTGTTCAAATATACATCTATATTTTATTTAGTCTGTAAAAGGAAACCTACAGCAGCTCTCTCAGCCTCTTTCTCTCGCTCCCGTTCCCTTTCCCTTTCCCTCTCTTTCTCTCGTTCCCTCTCCTTCTCTTTCTCTTCACGCACTCTCTGCTCGGCTTCCCTCTTTGCTTTCTCCAGCGCCTCTTCTCGCTTCTTGGCCAGCTTAGATGATGGCAATGGAGTGAAGTAGAAGTCCGTTCTTGCACATGTGTTGTAGCCTCTGTCCAAATACTTATAGAACCTGGAACAGGAGGAGGGCATATATTAGATAAGACCTAAGAGCTAAGTATAAGTATAGTACAATCAACAATCACTCTGCTGCATGAATTTGTAGGGTTTATTAAGTATAAGTGAAAAAAATTACTAGTCTGGTGTCTGCAAGTCCTGTTTTCTGGTGGAGGTTTAGCTTTTTGAAAAGCAATGCAATTACTTTGTGACAAATAAATAACCTCTGGCACATCAGCTCATTATTCTATGGTAAAACCACTCAATCCGTCTCTTCACTGCCGGGGACATAATGAGCTGCACCCTGGGTGCATTAGCAGCCTCATTGCTATTCACTGGCAGTGTGTTTGCAGCACTTAGGACACAGCTCCACAACAGGCCTAACAAGACTTATTCGTGTTCTGATGGAGCCTTTCACTCTAATGATGCTGTCATTAATCTCAGCCCTGTCCTGGCCTTGATGACTGCAAAGCTGCTATGAGCTAAAGGCAAGGCTAACAGACACCCTGAAAACTCAGTATGCAACTACCATCATCAGTGTGGCTTCTTAATTTGAACTCCCTAAAACTGCATAACGTCTTGCATAGTGTGTCTCATACCTTGCAGACTGGCTGGCGTGGCTAGGTGTGTTGACAATGGTGGGTTCTGGTGAAGGACTCCTCTGTGGCGGTGGGGGACTTTCTGGCTCCTCGGCTTCATCCAAAGGTTCCTCTTTAATTTGCACAGGGGGCACAGTGGAGGGTCCAGGACAGGAAGCACTGACTGAGGCAGGCAAGGGCATGGAGATGGAGGAAGGGGGTTGCTGCAATCCAGCCAGGGGGCCTGTCGCAGAGGCTGGAACTGAGGAGGCTGGGATAGCAGCTGAGACCCCTGGGATGTAGGGATGAGGAGGAAAGGTTGTTTGGGAAGGCGCAGAGTGTGAGGAGGTGGCGGAGGGAGGCAGAGGCGGTGCTGGAGGAGGTGCGTGGCTGCCTGAGGCAGGCAAGCTTTGGGACTGGGTGAGCACTGGAGGCTGTGCAGGCGGAGGCTGCAGCTGCTGAGGCATAGGTTGTAGTGGAGGTGGGTGGGCAGAGGGTGGATGGTGCGTCGAGAGAGAGCTGAGGGGCTTCAAGGCAGGAGGTGGGGGCAAATTTGAAGGCATCTGTGGAAAAGGTGGCGCCGAAAGGTGTGGGGGATGCTTGTGAGACTGAGGGGTTTGCATCTGTGGGATGGGGGTGGTGGGTGGAGGTTTGATGTGGGGCATGGACATGGGTGCTGGGGGCAGGGGCTGCTCTCGAGGGGGCTGGCCACTGCTTTGTGAAGAGGACTGCTGAGACTGTGATGGAGAAGTGTGAGGCTGCTGTTGCTGAGACAGGGATGAGGCTTGTGCCTGGCCTGATAAAGGGGATGGAGGGACCTGAGACTGAGCGTGAGGGAAAGGCTGTGGAGGTAAAGGATGCGAATGAGGCATGAGTGAGCCTGTCTGCAGAGGGTGGCCCATAGGAGGCATTGGACCATGTAGTGGAGGTTGTAAAGGTTGGGAGCCAGTTTGGGAGGGCACTGGGGGCTGAGGCATGCCCTGCATGGGCGAGTGAGGCGAGGGAAGCCTCTGAGGGTGCAGTGCCGCTCCGGACTGGATGTGAGAGAGCGTGCCTGCTGGAGGTATCTGCTGAGGAGGCATGGCTGTGGGTGGGGCAGATGGAGACACCTGGGAGGGGAGTGCTTGGGCCCCTGACGTTGGGGCCATGGGTGCAGTGGGTGTGGAGGAAGAAGCTGTTGGGGGCAGAGAGCCTGGCTGACACTGGATGACAGGAGGGTGCTGGCCCTGAAGAACCTGCTGCTGCGCAGATGAGTCTGAGTCACTCTCGTTGTCACGCGGGCTGGGAATGCTAGGAGAGGAGCTGCGGTTGTCCTGGTCAATGTCTTTAGGGTCACTGCTTCCCTCATCATTTACGCTGCGACCATCTGAACTCTCGCCTTCTCCTTCTCCCTCACACTCTGAAGGTGAGTCAGGCCGACTCAGTTCCTGAAAGCCAAAGGGAGAGAGGTCAGTAAAATGAGCAGCAGCCCTGCTTCTAACGACCAGCTCTGAGTGAGCAGCATGGCTTGTTCCAAAGCATTCATTTCCAATAAGAAAAAAAAAATCCTCAGCAAAGTGCTTCTGACTGACATACATTACTTACAGCTTAATACATCTCTGACTCAAACTGACATTGTCAATGTAAAATGAAATTTCTAATGTTTAGTCAATAGAGCCAAGTGAATTAAAAACTTTCTATTACTGGAAAAGGCTATGCTTACTTGTACACTACTAATAGAATCATACCTGAGTCTTTGACTTCTTAGCGCTGGCCCTCTCTGGCTCCTCTGTGTCTGAGGATCCCTTCTCTCGTTGGCGTTTGGCACTCTTCATAGGCGATGGAGCCTCCTCTTTTATCTTCTGTTGTGACAGAAGACAAACATGTAGACTTTGCTGACGCACAGGCTAAAGTAGATGTTGAGCTAATGCAGTGTGGGTGGTACAGTGTGCTGTAACTGGTACGGTAAGAGCAATGCAGCCATACCTTGCTTGGTTTCTTCATCGAGTCCGTCTTGCTATCAGTGCTGGAGGTGCTGGCTGCACTAGGGGAGGTTCGACCACTTGACCGCAGGTCCTCATTGGTTGGTGAGGCTCTGCCATCTGGACTGGCTGTCTGCTTCTTTCGGCCACTTCGTAGTGTCGACATCTGCATCAAACAAAACCCCCTAATTTTACACCTGAACCTAAAATTTATATTTCAATATCCATATACTGAATAAACTGTCTAAGAAATACTATGGGGTGAATCTGCAAGGCCTTTATAGTAGACAACATGAGATCAAAGCCTTAAGATGCAAACTTACTGGCCCACGGTTCCGTCGAGTCCTCATGCTATGCTTCCCACCGAGTCCATCCTCTTCCTCTTTGACAGGTTTGAACATGAACGGCGGCGGGTCCACAGGTTTCTCTATGGGGGGCAGTTCTCCGTACTTTTTGAAATGGATGCGGCAGTCGGTGCACAGCAGGATATTCTCACGGCCCCCGTGGTGCCAGTCTTTGGAGGCTGCAAACACATTTCCAGCTTAAAATGAGCTCTGCTTTCCCTGACTGCGCAGGCACAGTGAATTAGGAAGGTAGACTGGTCTCTGACTTACATCCTAACATCAAACACTCGTATGCACTTTGCCTCACTATGCCGCATTAAACGGTGGCACTCGTAGCCTACGCCATATGGGAGCTCTGCAAGTGCCAACTGCACCCAACAAGTCAGAGGGTTTAATGAGGCAAAGAACAAATGAGTAACTGTCAGGTTGGATGAAATTAGCAGTGACATCCACAGAGGTCCATCTGGCAATAGAGCGAGTGGGTGAGTAGCACGGCTCCCTCAAACAGAGAGTAATTACAGGCCTGCTGTGGGGATTATTATGGGCCTGACGCGCCTATGATGCTAGCACTGTTGTAGGGCCTCCACCTGTCTCTCTGTGTTACTACCAAAGCCTAATACTGTGATCATTCCACCTGGGGACTGGCTAACTGCTGACAGTGGAAAGCTCATATTTCACTGAAGTTCAGAAACTGAGACCATAATGCAAACACGGTTTATTTACTTTGTAAATAAAGCATATTCATTACTGCTGAAGAGGAAAAGAAGGAAACAAACAGTGACAAATATGCAAACTTGGCTTAATCAGAATGCAGTAATGCAGTCACTGGAAATGAAGCACAGTAAATAGAGAGTAGCCTTACTGGTGGTGAAGCAGTGGCGGCAGGCGTAGCCCTTCAGCTCCTGCTCGCTGTCCTCACTGTCAAAGTCATCCTCGCTGGCTGAGCTCAGATCCACTGAATGACAGAGAGAGAGTTAACGAGCACAAAATGACAGCCAAGTTAACACTACAGTACAATCACCCCTGCACTAATGGCTGCACAAATTAATCCAATATTAGCACGTCTGAGTATAGTCCACATTAAACCTCTTACTCCAAATACCCACTTTATCAGAGGGGAGATTTTTCATGTTTACTTTATAGAATTTCAAATGTCTAAAATCTGCATTAGTGCACTTTTACTAAGAGATGTCCTGTATAGCTGTTGCAGAATCTGCTTTGTCTCCAGGCAAAAGAGGCAGAACACACTTACAGAACTCGCTGGAAGGGGGTCGGGAGGGAGTGTTGACAGGCGTGGAGGCGGTGCGGGTCTTGATCCGGCGGAAGACTGGTTGTCTGCGGTGTCTCCGATGGGCTCGGGAGCTAGCAGCCTCAGGGGTTTTCTTCCAGTAATAGTAAAAAGTTATCAATTCTCCCTGCAAGCACACAAGCAAAAACCATTAGTCTATTTTTCTTGTTTTTTGCACATAATTTAACGTTTCTTGACCAGTTAATGTTTCTCGATTCTTTATCTGATCAAACAACGAACAAATGCTGAACTGCTGTTACAAATCAAGAGTTAACAGATTTGTGCTGAACCAATGGTCCTACACAAACAAGGCTCTTAGCTGCATTTTTTGCTCCTCCATTGTTTGTACTAAGCCCTCAAATGTCAAACTGATAAGAGCACACAAAGAGCAGCTTATTTTCAAAGAGTAGCTGACAAAATAGGTGCAGTGCTGAGGTCAGCTAGAGCCTGGGAGGGAGATTCCATGCCGGGTTTTGCAGCAGGCCAGCTTGTTGTGCTGTGGCCATGTCTGTCCCAGGATTAGGCAGTGAAGCTCACTGAATGCTGGGATATTAGGATCAGTACATTGGTGGCTGCCTGGGTGGCAGGCGCTTGAATGGGAACAAAAGAACATGTCGGAGAGAGCTTTGGCGCTACAAATAGGGAGTGAAACGGCTCCGAGCCCCTTCGCTGGAAGAGTCAATTGAACTTTAATCAAACATTCAGGGTGCGCTTGCCAGGGAGCAGGGTGTATAAATCCAGCACACAAAAGCCAGCCAGGAAATCAATACCCTACTGAAACATTAACACATGCAATCATGGATCAGAGGACGCTTTGCTGAGGCAGCTTGCACAAATTAACTGGTGCTTTCCGGCCACACTCAAAATACACACTCCGAAATTGTCATCTGGCTGAGAGACATGTTTTCCTGTAGTGGATCTACTCATTTCTCCTTTGTACCTTTCTTAATTTCTCCACCTTCCCTGGAACCATTTACCCTTTTCTGTTTTTTCAGTTTGGGGCATGCAGACTGTTGCATGTCAAATGCAGTGCTTTTAACATGCTTTAATGTTTTAACATTTAAAGGATTGATGGTGAAGGTCAGCCATTGTGTATGACAGGGCTTGTTAAACTCAGGCTGAATTGGGTTTGCTTGTCTTTAATGTGTATTGATCGCTTTCACTCTTAGCTTTAGCCGTTTTTCTCGACATAAATTGGTCATTAAAATTCTGCTCTCACCAACACTTTAGCAGCTCTGCGGCCAACACTTAGACTACACTTGGCAGGCAGAAGAAAAACATGCAAGTTTCTCGAGATTATCCTTGAGCCTCATTTAATTTCATGCTTTAACCAGACAAATCTGCTGTATGCATACATTTTTACTGCTACAGCTTTCACCACCACCTCACTTCACTACTACACTAAAAGATCACAATGTATAAAGTCAAAGCATTAATTTATGTATGCAAGAAGGGAAAAAAAAGCATATCAGGTACATTATGGACAGTATACATGCTGCCACGTTTGTCATGAGTAAATGTCATTGTTCAGACACACGGATTAAGGACTGTGCTAGCTGTGTTTTTAAAATCAGTTATCAATGATGATTCAGCTTAAATGGGAGGGTTTTACATAATACTCAATGCTAAGATATTTGTACATTACTTAAAATAAAAAAGGAAGAACTAAAAAGTACAAACTGACACGGCTTAGATTAATCAGAAGCAAGAGCAGTAAGAGCTAATGTGTAAGGGAAAATGTTCAGTGGCTTTTTGATGCCGCTTGCTAGAGAACCAGATTTCCTTGGAGCACATCTGTTTTCAACAAATGGTTCCTCACACTTCTAAATCAACACTCCACCACTGAAACAAGCACAACCCCCTCTTATTGAGCACTTTGGTGGACATGAGTAGGCGAGATATCAATTATCACAATTACATCAATTACTTGTGGGTGGTTTAGACATTAGCCAAATGAGAAACATAAGTGTGACAAATCCTTTTCTTTGACTGAGATTTTTACTCACCTCAGCTTCTCACCGCACTTTAAACACACAATGTGAAGTAGCTACTATGCAGTGCGGTTTCCACTGCCTATGAAAAAGCGATCATATGCATGCTTTATCATAAACCTGTACAATATGTGATTAGTGAAGCTCCTTAGGGTAATTTCAGTCTGATATGATGTGGTGAAAAATAATGGGCTGTGTGATGGTGAGGGGAGCAAGAGCACGAGGAAAGTGTGAGGCTTTGGTGGGGCTGAACAGGGCGCAGGTGCGGGCCAAGGAATGGCAGGCGTCCTGATGTGAAATCTAATTGAAATGTGCAGATCAAAACTGTTTGGCGGGACAGAGGGCAGGCTTTCTTCAGAGCCTAATGAATGTTCACAGCACCACACTAATGCTCTGCCTCTCTCCCCCACCCCTTCTTCTCTTTCTGCTGTGGGCTTCGAGCCATGAAGCCCAGACTTAATATGAAAGGAGATGGAAAAAGGTCAATTTAGCTCTAAATCACGTTAGCCATTTACGAAAGGAGCATTTTATGGTCCTAAAACATTGGAGAACTTTATGCACCTTCTGCCAGAGCCAAAATTCAGTTCAATAACAGGAGGAATGCTCTGGTATGAAAGGAATCACTACAGTCATTCAAAAGTAATTTAGTTTGCAGGCTATCAAAACAAGTGACAAAGTCTGGAGAGAGCAGGCATTCATAAGCGCACCTAAAAAGCTTGGGCAATATAGGGAGAAGTGGAGATGAGGCTGAACAGACTGATTAAATGTTTTGAGGGGATCATCTGTGGAGATGACAAATTTTTTTGGTAATAACTGCATGATGGAGACCTATAGAAAATCCCCTTTCAAGGCTAGGAGTGGACATGGGAGAGGAAATATGATTTGAGTGGAAGCGTGGAGAGGCTGCGCTAAGCCGTAGTCCTCAGCTCTGCTCTGCTCTTCTCATCTTTCTTCCTCTTTGCTGTTGTCCATTCATTTCCACAAGGCCCATCCTGATTTGTTCGGCACAGAGAGCAAAATAAAACATTTCTCCTGGCACAGCATCGAAACGTAGGAGGAGCAAAGGAGAATGTTATTAGTCTTTTATAAAGGGAGATGTCCTACCGTGAAGCGAAATAAAAGATGACACCTGAAGGAGGAAATGTCTCCCATGAGTTCCTGTTTGCAGTGAGCCCTCTGAAGCCGGGTTCACATTGTGAGTTAGTGTCAAAGAGACAGATTGACAGAAAGAATTACAAAGTCAACCCGTCTGTGCGCCAGAAAAGGTTTGTTGAGAGCGAAACAGATTTTTCCAACCCACCTCCAACTTTCATGAGCATCAAAATGTCATACTTTCTCATGGTACATGGAGACATTTTGAAGTATGCTCAAAGATATGATGCCTGCTGCCTTTGATCCTTCTGCTTTCTTTTGGCTCTGATGTGCAAAATGTGACCCTATTTTATATTTAACAATCTAAACACCCATCTTTTTGAATGGTGTGTTTATGCATTTTTTAACCTACATTACTGCAGCAATTGTTTATTATTTTCTCTCATGCTTAATCATCTTGTTTATTATTTGTTTTTTCTTGTAGGCAGGGCTTCCACAACAATGACAATAAAACGCTAGAAAGTAATTTCCTTAGTAACGTCACTTGCGTAGCTAGAAAAATGTCACTGGAAACTCAATGATGACATAATTCGAAGAGGTGCATGACCACATGAAAAGCAATTCTGTTAGTTTCCTTAGCTGTAAAAATTGAGCAGTTGTAATTATGTGAAAACTACTCAGTTTTAAGTTTTGGTGACAAAGTTACCAAACAAAGTCCAAGAGTTTAACTTGGAATTAAATGACCGTTACACAAGTTTCCATTGAATATTCTTTATATGTGCACAGATATGACTTATGACCAATAAGTGGCAAATACAGTAACCCTTCAGTTTTACACAGATCAACACTTGCAGATTCAGTCTAATGTGGATTTTTTCAACCGCTATCTCAGTTTATTTAGTATTAGTAAGCTGCACCCTGTCTAAATATGTGGGCAGAGAGTTATTTCAACATTTCTTTTGTGTGGACGAGTCTTAATGCTAACTGCTAATGCTAACTTTTTGAAGCAATTAAGTTTTCTGATTCTGATTATTTATTTACCGTTACATTTTCTTTAAGGGTAATGCATTAGACTGAGGTTAAAATGAAATTAGAGTGTTCTGGGAGCATATTTGGGGGCATATTTAGGGTTTACACTATAAAAATAGGCATTTTATTACCAAAACACAATAACATGGTTTTTCACAATGCGCGGGTGCGCTTGGACCGTAACTCTATACGTAATTATACTTTTAATGCTTAGAGTAATAGGAAATAAGAAAGTACCAGGCAAATTAAGCAATTATCAAAAAGCCACTGTGAAGGGAACAGCACTACAACCTCAGTAGGAATGCATGGTCAGAAATAGCAGCTTTATCACTCAAAACACACAGCTGGAAATCAGCCAAGTTACTATTTTGATTTTGTATCTTGATTAATGAGGTAAATATTGAGGCAGCACTTGTGCTGCTGTTACTCCTGTATCAAAATGTGATAACATAGAAGAAAAGAAAAAAAAAGGAATTATGCTTAAAAGCTGTTTACTACTGGGCAGTAGTGTTAAGTTAGTGTTAAAACACTAACATTACAACAAATACAAATAACATTAATACATTAAATGGCGGCTTTATGTGTTAAAGTGCTCGCTTAGCAGCTCCATCAAATACCTGGTTTGGCTCTTTTGTCTTTCAATAGATTAAATTAGGTGTTGATTATGGAATTGTATTCATTCACCCAATGACTAGAGGCACTGAGCAGAAACTTGGACCCAAAGCTGTGGTGTCTTTTTTAGAAAAACGAAATTGAGATACTTTTTACTGCTTGCTTGCACACACACACACAGGTTGACATTTTTTTGTAGTGTGTGCGTGTGTAGCTCCAAAAAAATAATAATAAAAAACCCCAGAACACTGCATTTTTAAATTGACTGATTAGTGATCACCTAAATCAAATCTTATTTAATAAGGGAAAACTACAAAAACACTGCTATAACAACACTCCTCTTGCAATGTGACCAGCTGGATGGCAAAACACTACTAGAAATATATATATATATACATACATACACACACACACACACACATATATATATACACACACACACATATATACACATATATACATACATACACGTGCTGAGCAAGAAATACAGACAACATAAGCTTGGAATTATAGGACCTTTCACAATGCTCCCATCTGCACAATATTTCTGGGGGGTGGATTATCTGACAAGGAAGGGGCTTACCTCCTATCACTGCACTAAGATTTTTTTTCTTCTCTCCATCCTGTTTTCGCCTCAAGAAACTGTTGATGTGCAGTCATGTGGGTGTGTATGAGTGCACGGCTGTGTGTGCATGTGAACTACAATTTCCAACAGATCATACCTTTTTTTATTGTGATTTAGAAACTGCTCTGGTGGAGGGTTTGGGGGAATTGGGCCATTTGCTGGACCCTCTAGTCACGTGTGTGTGTGTGTGTGTGTGTGTGTGTGTGTGTGTGTGTGTGTGTGT
>JBBJLR010000139.1:21526362-21571169 GCA_037577145.1 Brachypetersius gabonensis | reverse complement strand
ATGTATGTATATGTGTGTGTGTGTGTGTGTGTGTGTGTGTGTGTGTGTGTGTTTACATACACACAATGTTGTATGTCTTCCACAATGGTTTGCTATGATATACATTCATGGTCAGTCAACAGCATGCATTCCTTGGGTTAAACAGCAAGACTACATCTTCTGTAATTGTACTGTACTGTAAATCTACTCTATATTTCAGGTTCTGTTTTATATTTTAAGGTGGGGAAAACTAGTATAGATGAGAAAACAATGAACAGTATAACTTTCTTGATTCACCACATATGCAATGTGATACTAACTAAAAGGTGAGTGAGAAAAAAAAAAAAAATCAATAGCATGGTAGCACATTTATCTTGCGCTAAACAAAAGTATGAGACCGGTAAAAAAACAACAACAACAAAATAAATAAGCCAAAAAATGCCCCTGCAAAAACCTGAAATTAAAAAAAGCTTCTTTGATTATTTTAATTATTGAAACTATTTTTGGGGCTCAATGTGTTATTTCCTTAGATCACAAACAATTAGGGGAACTTGATTTAAAAAAAGACACAGAAGAGGAAGTAAATAAAGTAGAGGGTTATATTCTCAATACTAAGTTGTCAGTTACACGGCACTGCAATGGAGAGCGCTTACTTCAATAGCACTGCATAAACAATCTGCGTTCTGTTTTGGTTTAAAACACAGTGTGTTCAGTGTACTCGGGAAGACATCCAAGAGCCCTGTATGCTTACTGTTAAATCTAATATCCATGCCCCATGTCCATCTGTGAACTACTTGTGTCCATCATCTCTTTCACTGCCCCGGTTTAGAGTGCACACTGCTAAGGTTTACTTTACTAAACTGTTCACTCTAAAGATGAGGTTAACAAAAATTTTTAAAAAATAAAAAAAAAAACTTGAAGGGACATATGTCCAGCACTAAAAGGGAAAAAATTTACAAATGGAAAAAAAATAATGACTTACCGTTTCCTTGTTTGGTAGCAGTTCCTTACGAATCCTGAAGAAGTTCTTGCCGTATTGCCTCAGCCCTTTAATGAACCGTTTCTGTTTTAAAAAAGCACACCAAAAAAAGACATGAAACATCAGATATCAGAATTTTTGATCAGCTACAAAATCTCACCACGAGAACACGAAGCTCTTTAAAACGCCCTGTGCTGTAAGCCACAGGGAAAAAGGGGAAGAAAATGTTTTGATGGCTATCTAGATATCTCTGCTGTCTCTTGTTTGAATGCTGAATATATCACTGTTATGATACTGACAAAAAAAAAGAAGAAGAAATAACCACAATAGCAAGAGTCAGAGCTGAGATTAATTCACCAAAAAAGTGCAAACATGAATGTAGTTTTATCTATAGCAGAGTTCAACTGCACAATCTGCATAGTGGAGTCGCATGAAGCTGGAGTTCAAAGCAGAGACTGAACTTCAATAAGTTACGGAGAATCACAACACGCCTCTCATGATCTAGCATTTCACTTGTTTACACTTCAAACAGAAGCTTAATTCCTGTGAAAAGATTACAAAACCATTTGTTTACATAAAGGCACTAACATAAAAACCAAACAGTGTTTGTGTACATTCATTCAACCAAGAACAAATCTAAAAAAATACAAGCAATCTTATGAAATGTTTACTTAATGGAAAATACCTTCCACGGGAGAATTATAACAGCTAGTTAAAAACTGCAGTCGTCACATTTACGAAGACTGGAGAAACACAAAAGAATATTCACTGTGGTTTAAATGCTCCTTTAAGAGACCCAGACTGTGAGCCATAAAAAGCGGAAAAGCGGAGGCAGAAAACATTCATAACCAATGTACCAGACAACCAGCAGATTTACTTTCTTGTTCCAGAGGCGAGCCCCGCTCCACTGTAATCTCAGTCAACGGCGTCCACCAAGTAACTCCACCAAAAACCCAGGGAAGTCCACTCCGAACACAGTCCACAGTGTTAGGTCCACTTGCAGGGAGAGGAAAATTTAGCGTACAAATCCACAAAGTCTCCAAAGGTGCGACGCTTTTTTACAAGCAAGAAATAGCTTGTCACTCTCTGCTCCTCCACTACAAAGGGGAAGGCTTTACATGTGATCTTTCTGCTAGAGAGCCTCTGGTCTGTGGCAGTGTGGAAAACCTGGAGTGGAGTTCTGCGCTGCATGGTGGCTCGTGGCACCTCTGTCGCTCAAGCGTGCTCTGAACGCAATCAGCCTGTCACGGCTGCCTTTATGTGCGTCTGCGTGTGTGTGTGTTAACCACACACAGCTCCATGCCTGACCTTTTCATTGGTACACCAATACTTGTAATGCAGCCTTTTAAGAATGTTTCAGTTACATTAAATGTATTCAGAGCCTTGAGAGCACACTTTCAAACCAGAGAGAGCCTGAGAGGGGAGGAAGGCTGAAGTGTGCAAGGAGAAAGATCCTGGCCATGGGTAAAAGACAAACAAGTCACAAGTAAAACCAGACATGGAATTCCTCTTCCTTCAACACATGCAGCCTTTGGTAGTTATGTAACCTAGGAAATGTTTACACATGGCTTTTAAAAGAACAATCTGTGGCAGAGACAGGAGGGGGCATTTCTCGTTCCAAATAGCACTCTTTATGAGATTTTGTCTTCAAAGACGCTCTTAAAGTGTACAGTAAAATGCGTCTACTAATTCACCAAATTAAAAATACATGCTCTATCAAATCTGCACGTTCCTTTTTTTTCTTCATCTTGAGACAGTAATGCTCTCAACTTTGGGGGGGATGGGGGGTTTAAAAAGAACCCTTACTGAAAGTAAACGTTTTTATGTACATTCGTGTGGCTAGAGTTATGGTGTTAACCAGTAGGTGGAGTAGTATACAAGATGAGGGATTTTGATTTATTTACTAAGCAGAGCACCCTGTTTGCATGGGATGCATGAGATTTATGAAACAATGCAATAGTAGATTATGCAAAAAAAAAAATAGCAATACAATTTAACAGTCAAAACAAGCATCTAAATAAAGTCAAAGCTGAAACAAAGTGCTTTGGCTGCTCTATGTATCAGTGTTGTGGTCTTCTTGGTTTCTGATTTAAGGGCCCTTTTTTTATGTGTTGCCATAGCGTAAGCACTGGGATCTGATGTTGTCTGGTAATGAGCGCATAAAGCTACAGTTGGTGGTCACAGGTTCGTCCCTCA
This sequence comes from Brachypetersius gabonensis, assembly GCA_037577145.1. Classification (NCBI taxonomy): domain Eukaryota; kingdom Metazoa; phylum Chordata; class Actinopteri; order Characiformes; family Alestidae; genus Brachypetersius; species Brachypetersius gabonensis. The sequence continues at coordinate 21,568,015 of JBBJLR010000139.1, read as the reverse complement.
GAATGTTGCTGAACACATTAATACCCACTGGCACACAGGGGGATCAGAGCCTGCCGTCATTATCTAGGGTCTGGGATCCTGACCGGTGAGCCAAAAATCAATTACACCTGTCAGAGCTGTGTGTGTTGCTGCCCTGATTGTGTCACCGTAATTATGTTACCCCTACTGTAATATTTACACTTCTTGCCTGTCTGCACTACAGGCGGGAGGCTATGTTTTCCACTCGCTCTATCATTTTCTCTCTTTCTCTCCCCCTCTTGTGCTCTGTATGTCGGCTCCACTTTAAGGCTCCATTTCAGCTGCCTGGGCTCGCTGCTCCCTGAGCCCAGCTAATAAATCATCCACCAATCTGCTCCCTGAATCGCTCTGGCCCTGCCACGATTGCTCCAGCCCTGGGTTGCTAGGCGACCAGGCAGAGGGGAGGTGGGGTTGAGAAGCTGGAGGGAGGAAGGGAGAACGGGGAGGAGGGGGAGAGGGTTACCAAATCGCCAGGCGCGCACTCTGCTGAAACAGGCTTCTTTCTGTCAGAAATTGTTCCAGAGAGCTGGCTCTTTTCCCTGTTTTCTGCTTCACACTCCCTCCCTTTCTCTCCCTGCTCAACAGTACACTATTGTGGGGAAAAAAAGATGAGAAGACCACGGAAAGAATAACTGAAAAGGCTATTGTGATTTGAGCATACTTCCTGCTTAAACAATAATTGTTGGAAGCTGAAAAACTGGTTAAGATATACAAATGTTTACAAAAAGATGCCGTCACACAGATAAAGCTTAGGGCACTTCAAACACAAATCAGCTGTAACAAACCCACAAATGCTTTCAAAGAGACGTCTTTATAAGTATCAGGCGATCCACTACAGTCGGCTCTGTGTAACGCAGGCATAAATTCACAGCAGGCTTGTGAAATCTGTCTACTTGACCTTTTGCTAAGGATGACCTACTACACTAAAGAAGGAAAGACTGGAGTATAAATTTAGTCACTGACAATTTCATACAAACATGAACTGACAAGAAATCAGCAACAGGCAATGATGACACACACACACAAAACAACCACAAAAGCAAATGTAAGACAGCCCACATCCTGTCTATTTGAACCTTATATAATAAGAAAACCACAACAGAAACAAAAACAGTCACCAGGTCTACTCAAACATATTAATGAGGTTATGTGCAAGGGAATAATTCTGACTTAAGCTGACAGAAGCGCAGCTACACTGCACACACTTGCGCTTGAGCTATAAACATGGAACAACTCAGCAAAACCAGTTTCCTTTGAGGTGCTCCGTAAAAGCAAAGGTGACAGGAAACTCCGTAAGCACGCCCTTTCCTGCCTGCTAGACTCAAGCTGCTATTAAAAACTCCCTAAATTTGGCTATCGAGATGACAAGTTACACAAAACCCTGCTTTCAGGTTGCCAAGAAAAAGGGGAAAAATGTCTGTTAATAAACCAAGTTAACTACAGAGTAGGTGGGCATTTTCTCAGTTCAGTGAAAGTAGCTCTGGGCCTACATTTGTGCTAGCATACACATAAATGCTCATAATCTCTCTGCTCTACGGCAGCCTCTCTTGTGCACTGGTTTTAGGACCTTTGGAACTGGTAGTGGGTTCGGGTGGGCAGAATGTGCAGACCCTTGCTCTGGCCACTGGGGGGCCACAGCGATGCTGGTGCTGCACTGGCTGCCTGCCGCTTCGGAGGGCACTCAAGCTATCCGAAGCTTCACGCCATCATTCATCACTGCGTGACAAGCACTGTGATAATACACAGCAGGGCTGCAGAGCAGATAGCAGCCTTACTCTGCTCATATATCAGACTGAGCGCAAAAAGGTGGGCCTGCCGCTCTGCCATGCAAGTCTCGGTACGTTTCTCCAGAGAATTCTGCTGTTTAGATAAACAATAATGGCTCAAATAAAGCTAAACATCTACAGGGCATGTGCAGACATTAATGAAGGGGTAGGGGAAACAGAAAACACGATTGAGACAGGTGATAAGAGAAGTGGTGAACTGATTTGTCTAGTACGACTAAAAAAAGGAAACATCTTATATTCCACCCTTGTCCTTGGTCCACTTATGGTCTTTGTGTGGGTTTAATACAAACAGTATGAATTTCATTATATACTGTGTTTTTGTTAATGTTGTATTAAGACGTATGACCTCCACTCAGAATGTCTGCCTTGTACTGCCTCATTCAGAAAGCAGCACAAGCTAAAACTGAAGCTTCATTATGGATAAGTGCAACTGAGCTGCTGTCAGCTGAACACAGACATATTTAGATGGTCTTTTTTCAGGACTTTTTTCAGCTTACTCTATATACCATTTTGAACAACATGGGATGGTGAGTAGAGGGGTGTTATGTTTTAAAAGCATATTTCAAGAAAGTGTGGGAATTTATTTTTCTATGATGCAGGTCCTCTAAAGGTTTTTACACATTTTGTGAGGCGCTCTACCAACAGCAGAATACAGATCGACTCAGCGGTAAAAAATAGAGCTTACAGAAATGGCCACAGCACGCTCGCTCTACTCATGTTAACAGCTGCAGGCGGCAGAGCGGGAGAGAGGCATTGAGGGGGCTAAAGCAGTGAAGAGAGAGGGGTGACAAGTGACCCTGAAGAGGGGATGATTCTGTCATTTCAGAGGCAGTCACTGTCACTTTTATTCACATTTCAAAAAGGACCGGTGGAAAAAGAGCAGGAATAATGAGGCCTTGGTCCTGAGGGCTGAACCAGCAGAGAGTGGGGGGTGGTGGGTTGGGGGGGGAGCAAGAGCGAGCTAGAGAGAGAAGAGAAAGCAGGGGATGATAAATAAATGAGGAGCAGCAGGCAGAGCTGGTATGAGCACCAAGGTCAGAGGTACATTTACACCTGTCCCTCCAGGCAGCAAAGCTGCAAAGGCACAACTTGAAATCAGATCAGTGGGAGTGGTGTCCTTGGCTTTGCGGCAGTGGCCTGTCTGCCTCACAGACGGAACGAAGGGGGTGGGGGGGCATGGCTCCAGCCTCCTGCCTCCAACCCCCTCTAGCAGCGTGTGCACACACACGCAAATAAAAGACCAACAGAGATGTAATCGAGGCCGCTTCTCATACAGTATTTATCCAGTCCCTCTATTATTCATCTGAGACAGACTGTTACACACTTCAATTCACACAAACTCCACACTATATACATTCAAAATACTGTTTACCACAGACTCAAAACACCCAGTTCTCAATCAATAAATAACATCGCAAAGTAATTGATCCTTTATAATGGGCTTGCTGGCACCATTATTACCACCCACATTTCCCCCCACATAGTCTCCGGAGAGGATATCTAACAGACAGCCCGTTCAAAAAGAGGCTTATTGCAGAATCTTCTACCTGCACGCAAGCACACATATTTGCAGCAACTGAGTCTGCCCTTAGCCAGCATACATAAACATATCCGATAAGTAATGCCTTTGGGAAACAATGCAAGATTAAATTTGTTTCAATTAACAGCACTTCTGCCTCTGGCTTTAGTTTTATTCAAATTACACAATTATGTTTAATCAACAAACTTAAGAGTTCTCCTTCTGCCCAGTTTTGTTATGGCATAAAATACTAGACTAATAAGTAAGAGCTACAGCTCAGGACACTTGTAGATTTGACTCTACCCTTTGACAAAAGAACATTTTAGGTACTTTCCAGTTTGTAAACGGAAAGCAGCCATTTTGCTTTCAGAAAAAGCCGGAGCTAGGGAGAGAATAGTGAGGGTATTTCAGGCCTGTCTTCACTGAATGGAATGAGTCAGTAACACTTGGGTGTGGAATCAAAACCAAATGTTAAAGAACTTTTAAAACACAGATGCCTGGAAGAGGTTTAAAGAAAACAAAGTTTTAAATCATTAAGAAGTCATTACCACCCTTTTAAAAATAAATTCTTTCACACATGTTTATAACCGTTAAGGTAACATCTACACCACAATCGTTCATGATTTCAGGTTGTGCAGCAGTCAAACCAGTTATTTAATTCCAAAACTTCAACACAAAATATGTTCAACGGCTGAACAAAATAACTCTTACACAAGAAAGCCTTGCTCAGAACCAGTGTCTGTGCCTTTAGCACTCTTTTTCTCCTTCACGGTGCAGATTTATTCTACAGGCCATAAACAGGATGCAGCTGCCCTGCACTGGAGGACTTCACCCAGCTGAGTGCTTTTCAGTGGACTACAAACCACCGTGAATACAGTTCCCACCCTATCAGTTTTAACAGCAAGGTTAACTCTTTTCTTACCACTTCGTCCTCAGACCAGCACTTCTCAATCAGCTTGGGCACAGGCTTCTTAACCAGTCGCTGCAAGGCCTTCCCTGCATCGTAGCTGCTTTCATGTAGCTGCAAGAAGAAGGAAAAAAAAAAAAAAGAAAGAATTGTGCCTGAGTCAACATTATTTTATTCAAAAATAAAGAGCAAAGTAATAAACTATGCGAGATGTTTAAATATGCATCCGTTGTCTTCTTCGCTGAGTTTTACCTACTGACGCTTTTGTACTAAAGGCTTAAGATGTGGGGGGTTTGTACGATTAGCTTTGTATAAACATGTCAGAGCTGTGGAGTTTGGACTGCTGGCCTGAAAATGTGAAAACAATTATGGACCGAGAAGGCCTCTGCCATGCAGGAGCTTGGAAGAAATACACTGTCACTAAGAAATCATTCACACTGCATGCTCTTAAAGACTAAATCAGTCCAAATGCAAAAGGCAAAGAACCTTAAAACATGGCAAAAAAAATAGACTAACATTACAGAAACATAAAACAATTTATAAACACTGTACTTGTGTGTAGTGTTGCTTTCGTCAATTAAAATTATGACTAATATGTCGTCAACTAACATTTACCATGTAACAAAACCGCTGGTCATGTGATAACTATAACGAAATATATCATGTAAAATTGTTGACGAATAAGAACAAGACTAAATGAGGTTTACAAAATTAAAACTATGCTAAAATGTCTTAATTTTAAAGACTAAAACAAGTAGTTTGAAAGAGTTGAAACAAGAGTTGAAAGGCTTGATACTTTTTTACCATTGAAAGGCACTGTGAATTAAATCTATCTAGAGTGAACAAAAGCACTGCCGATGTAGTGCCAGGGAGAGAGAAATGAGAGACACACACAGCATTTTGATAAGAAGTCTTTCGCATATCCATACAAAAAAGCTGATCCTAAATTGTTCTGATTTGGTTGTGTAGACTATATTTGTTTAGGCCAACACACTGAAGGTGAAGACTTCTACCAGTTTTACAAATGTGGGTTTTATGACAATAGACACACATTTTAATTTTATTTGCACTTTTTAATGATATTATATTTATTCATTTTATTTAAATCAGTGTCTCTTCTGTGTATGGAATGAAGAATTCTTGAGTCTATAAGTTAACAATAATATAATTATAAGATAACCTTGTTCGAATGTGGAATAGTTTTAACTAAAAGAAAATTTTTAATTTAGTCTATTCTACTATGTACTTATACTATATTGGCTGGGTTAAATAGAATTGCATTACTAAAAAAATACAACTAGACTAAAATATCATCAGTTTTAATTGACTAAAACTAGACAAAAATAGTCGTGGATAATTCTGACTAAAATAAGACTAAATGCTCAGACTTTTAATAGACTAAAAAGAGTATGGACAATGAAAACTAAAACAGCAGCTTGTTGCAAAAACTAGGCTAAAACTAAAATAGGCCACCAAAAATAATACTACTTGTGTGTTTACTTGTTATATATTTATTATGAACCATTATATCTGAGATACCATTTTTTTCCTTTCCTAGAGTGTAAATCAGAGGTTGTCTTGGGGGGGTGGCATCATTTCATTGCCTTGGCAAACACACAAAGCAAAGTCAATATCAACAATCATTACATGCAAGGCTGGAACAAAGCAGTCTGTCAAAGGCGAGCAGGTATCAGGCTGAGCACGCTTTATGAAAACACATTAGAATTGCGAATGAGGGAGAAAAGGTCAAGAAACAGTGAACTGAAGACAGCATTAATTCTCCATTCTCCCCTCCTCAGTTTGAATGGAAATTCCATGTTTACTGCAATTCAAGTTCATTCGTCTGTGCTTTTTGCCACGTTCGCTTTTGTTTGGGAAGCTGGGAGAGAATTGCCATCATGCATCATGCAGTGTGGGACTCAGGGGTGTAGTATTAGCATATACTCCACTGTTCTTTAGAGGCAGGCTGCTAGCATACTTTTCTTTAGCTCCTCCAATGGGCTCTTCGGCAGCCCAACAAATTCAGCTTGTAGCAAAAGCGCATTGCTTACAGCCTAATGAAGCAATGAATTACACCTCTCTCGCTCTCTCTGACACTTTGCATCTCATCACAATGGTGCTTTCTGGCACCAATTTGTGAGCTTATTTCAACAGCCCTCAATGCATGATTCCTTCCAAAAGTGTACCGGTGTTCCAAACACTCAACAGTTTATGGTCGACTTAAGAGAAGGTGAGCAAATGTGAGAAACAGAAGAGGGACTTTTGGCAATTCAACTTTATCTACAATTAGGTATGAAACCTGCAAAGGACAGCTCATTTCACTGGGCCTCTCTGCTAGTGGACGACTAATGGACCAGGACAAATTGACCTTTTTCACTGCCACAGCTCAGCCAAGGAAACTCAGCAGAAGGACAAAAAAAAAGAAGCAAAGCATCCAAAGGCGTTATCTTTGATGTCCCTGCTGCTGAAAAGCAGTTTATATTTTATTCAGGCCATCCTAACAAAACTTGAATGAATGACTACAGCAACAATAGGGACTCAAAGAAAATGTTTTTCAGTTGGTCCAGTTTTTATGACAGCACCATTTTTTAATTTTAAGCTACAACATATGTATACATACAGTGAACGTAATCAATACAAATGTTTTACTGAATAGGACTTGATAGTTACTGAAACAGTTTTATAATAAATACAATAATTCAAAGTAAATGAAGAGCCATTGAAAAGAGCAGCTTTGCTCAAACACTTCAGATGAATAAAAAGCTCCCACATGAACAGTGGCGCAAAAATGGGGCATGCAGTATATGCGGTGCATATGGGCGCACTGCCAGGGGGGCGCCAAAACAAGGGAGGGACAGAAAAAATATCATTGTCATTTATGTTTTAAAACTGTTCTTGTGCTTTTAAAATCACGGCTATGCTCTAAATATGCAGTTTAAAATATTTAAGAAACGTAGTGCCTGGCCACTGGCAGTAGATGTTATGACCTGCGATGCGGCTGCGATGGGGTGGGGGGGGTTCTTGCATGCCCCCCAAAAAGTGAGTAGTTTCGCCCCTGCACATGAATAAGCTTGAAAAAAGTCATGAGTTTCTGAAGGCCTTATAAATGAGAACCTTCCTTTTGTCTGGGAATTGTCACTGAAACTAAACAGACTACAATTTAAACACCAAGTGATACACTTGCTTTTACAGCCGAAAACGTGAGTTATGCCTCCCAGTGGCCAAACTGTTTAGAAAACAGTGGCTGGAAGAGTGTAGGGGGTGGCCTTACCAGTTAAAATGATGAAACACTGCCTTGAGTTCCTGCTATTGATGAAATTGTACCAAAACTGGGAGTTATCACAGTCCTCAAGATGGACCATATGGCAAGTTTTATGAGAACAGGTCAAAGCCTTTTGATCAACCCTAAATACCACACACCAGTTCCACCCTGAATACCACAAACCAGTTTGTGCATCATGTTTTAAACTGTATTTAGAATTAGCCTAAAATGATTTAGAACTAACCTTGTGAGCAACCCTAGGACTAAGTTTTCAAAAGTAGATTTTGCCATCCAATATGACTGAATTGAATACAGAGCCTTTTTAAGGGCTAAATATAAGAAATAATCTCAATTTGGACAAGACATTCTCATAACGCCCATTTCTTCAACACTCCACTAAACACAAGAGAAAATGTATCTTCCTGATGTATGTGGTCATTTTCCTGCAAAACCAGTCCTTTTCATATTCAGTCCTGTGTTTTACACTTTTATTAACTGGGGCTAATTGGATTGAGCCAACTGTTTCCTTTGGGCTTGCAGTGATGATTTTTCCAAGTCAAATTAAGACAAACATCTAAATCGGGCTAAAACAATGTACTATGACTAATTTAGTACAACATTACATTGCTTTAGTGACACGGATTGTAGCTTAGAAGTAATTATTAGAACTTATTCTGGAACAGAGAAATTAAACTTGCTGACAGTGAATGGTTCTTAGGCTGCAGGCGAGAGAACTAAGTAACCACATTATGAAGCATAATTTTACACTGAAAAATGTAGTTACTGTGGGAACTGAAGTGTTAATCAGCATTCAGGGAGCCATCGACTTATTTTTCGCCATCTAAACATCCAGCGCTGCCATACAAATAGTCATCAAAGCCTGAAATCTTATCTTTCTCAAGGATGTTCCTTTTATATTATGAATGAGGAGGGTCTTATTTTTGATGAAGTACATATTTTCTGGCACCTCTCTTCCTTCTTCTGTGCATTGACTGCGTGTGCTATGGTAATTTACCAGTCATTTTGACCTGTTCAGAAGCTGTACCTGAGCACGTGATCACATGGTTACTGAACAGAGGGACCTTGAGGAACCAGAGCTGCTCTGAGCATCTAAAACAGTTCTGGTGAAACTAAAATGCAGTGACATTCTTTTAAAGTATTCATGGATTCTACATATATTTCGGTATGTCAAATGACTAAATACCAGCAAATTACTTGGATTGTGAAAAAAAATGTGATGTGCATAGAAAACAGAAACTAATAGAAGTATAAAATGTTTTAAATGTGTTAATCAGTAATATGTAATATGTAATAATCAGTGAAATATCTTACTAAATAAAACTTGCCAACCCAGCTGTCTAAACACAGATTTTCCTCCCCAGATGTTACAGTAAAAATCACAACACTGAAATAGTCAGAATACAAGAAAGTTTAACAAAGAGCAACATTTAGACTGGAGACTGAAACTTGTTGAGCAGAGCTGACCGGAATGCATTTGTCATATACATAAAACCCTTGAGAGAGTGTACTCAGACCAAGCAGCGATTCCTGGCCATTTCAGTGACACACTAATAGTTTTTATACCTCATAAACCTGTAGAATAATGCTGACAGTGCATGAAATTTATAGTGATGGTAATGCCAACAGTTTGTTGTGTTTGGACTTTTATATTACAAATTCTGGGCTCAGAGCGATTTTTTTTTATTGCAACCAACGCACTACAAGCAATTAGGAATAAATCTATCTTTGTTTCGCAGCAGTAGGGAAGAGGATCACTAATGTCTTGAGTTAATACAGCTGGAGAGCCCATCCCTGTGATTTTTGTGCCCAGGACACATCATTTTTGTATGGAAGAGTTTGGTTTTAGAAAAAAAAAAACCAGCATTAAAATAGTTAAATTAACACAGAACACCAATCATTTATCTGCAACTACTGGAATAGACTAAAGTAACAGAGACTGCTACTGGTGCCACAGAGGTAAAAATACAAATTGGATGCAGGTTTGAATAGCTTTACTTACAGTGTTTAATGCATTGAGTGTAGTGTCATCTCGTGAGGCAGCAAGGCACCCATCCTCTGTCGACCCACCATCACACATGCCAGCAAATGCTGCCATGCTCCTGTACACATAAAAGGGTTGAGTGAACACACAAGCAATCCAAAGAGGAAACTGCTGCACTTCTACTGATTAGTTGAAATAGAACAGAGAGTCACTAAAAATATGGAGGCAAGCTTTAAAAAGTTGGACTGTTTGATATAACATCATTCTTTGGCAAAGGCAGGACTGCAGTGACTCACCTGGCTGCCCGCAGATACATGAGCAGATCACAGTCGTTGACTCCGGGCATCCAGACCAGCTCTTCATTCTCAGTCACAGGCTGGCCTCCAGGTGAGGGAAAGGGCTGCAGCTCTGGAAGTTTAGCCTGTTAAGACAGAGTGGGGTTGTCTGACTACGAGCAGCACAAGCAGATAGTGCTAAATATCAATTTTCTAATCGGTTTCAAATCTAGAATGTAGCTACACACCACAAACAGTGCTGATTAATTTTACAAAAGACACACTTGAATTATTTACAGCATACCTAACCCTTCAAACTTTCTCCGTTTGTACAGATGTGTGACTAAAGTAACAATAAGCAAAATAAATTTGTTTTTACTCGTTTAGTTTCTCAATTTTTACATAAACATGATATTAGACCATTAAACTCAATTGTTCATTTTTTTTTTTTTTTACCAATTTAGGAGCAGACAATCATTTTTCACAACAATTAGCGGGGGTTGTTAACTGGTGTGTCCGGGAAAAAAAATTATTTACATTTCGACTTGAACCATGCTGACAAATAGCCCATAAATGACATTAACACAATGGAAACACTACAAGGCTTATTACAGTATTAACAGCAGTGTCTTCAACCAGCCTGTTTTTTTTTTATTATTATTAACTGTGCAAGTGTATCTATGTGTGTGTGTGTGTGTCAGCTATACTAGTTTTCATTAGACATTAGGCAAACTATCTGTGACCAAAAAAAAAACCCTCTTAATATGGAAGTGTGACTTCAACAGAAGAGCAATGCTTGAGTGTTTTAATATAAAATATATTGCTGCAGTGCAATTACTGTTTGCAGGATCCCATTTAGTTATTAAGGGAGATCTTACATTGCTGCTGTTAAATGGCTTGCTCTGAATTCATGGACCACTAGCCAGCATCTGCCTTTTCCTCTGGTACATTAACCCATCTGAAGTCTTTAAAACCAGTCCGGAGCTGAGGACCCGCCGCTGTAATCATTCCATATGAACATGCTGATGTATGTTTAGAAGGAAATGCACTCTGTGACAGTGACTGCGGGGGATATTCGATCTTTATATCGTCTGCCATTTTCGCTCCCACTTTCAATTTCAAACCACTTCAACCACATTTAAATTCCACTAAACATTGCCAAGAGTCTGCGTCTGTCAAACACTTTTCTGTTCCAAAAGTAAAATATACGCCGATCACCAAGAACATTAAAAGCACTGAGAGGTTAGGCGACTAACATTGATTCTCATTATGGGGATGGGATATATACGGCATCAAGGGAACAGTCAGGTCTTCAGACTGATGTTTAAGAGGGAAGAAAAAATGAGCAAAGTGTGAAAGTCTTTGTGAAAATTATGATGGCTAAATGACCAGGCCAGAGCACCTTCAAAATAGCCGGTCTCGTGGCGTGTTCCAGATTCGCAGTAGTTAGTAACAGTAAGAAGGTTATGGGTGCCCAGAGCTCATCAACACACCTGGGGAGAGTGGGTTAGTCTATCTACACCAGTTCCGTGGTAGAGGCAAAAACACTAATAACGTTAATGGTGAGTAGAATGAAGTATTGCAGCCTGCTGTATATCCGCAGACGGTCAGAGAGTCTATGCTGACCCGATTCCCTAATGGCAGGGCCCTCTTCAGCAGAAGACTGCATACACTGTTTAGAAACAGTGTCTCAACCCGATCAAGCATCTGTGAAATGTGCTGGACAAACTTATCAGTTGTGGCACCACCTGGACAATTACAGGACTTAAAAGGATATGCGGCTAACAATGTGGTGAGTGATACCACTACACACCTTCAGAGGTCTTGTGGGGACCATGTCCCAGTGGGTCAGTTGTTGTGGCAACACAAAGGGACCCTTAACAACATTAGGTAGGTGGATTTATTATTATGACTGATCAGTGTTGGAATTACTTTAAAGTAAATAAAACATTCTGTGTAAGGATGCAAATAAATATTCAAAGTGGCACAAAGTAGTAGCAATACTTGATAAGCAGGTGCTTGTCAGTCGAGACTTGGAGCAGAAAACATTCAGGTTAAATGTTCAGCCCAGCACCCACAAACAGCTAGTGTATCTGAATGTGTGTCAGGTAGCAAGCGCGTAAGCAGTTTCAGGTAGCGTGTTTAATATTTAAACAGTGCAAAGAAACATACCTGGTGACTGGGTCCTACTCTAATCTCCCCTTGTGTGCTGTTTAGTCGCCTAGAAAAGAGAAAAGAAAACATTTCAGACAACAATAAACAGCAAAATACTCCGGGCATTTAAAATATGATTAGGTAAAGGAAATGGATCCAATTCAATTTTTGCCGTCCTTAACGTCTGCTGTGGAAGTGGCAATGCTACTAGGATAGGAAAATAATTCAGGATAATTTCATCAAAGCCTTAATAGTTACAGTACATAGCTTTATATTCATAAAGAGAAAAATACACTGAGCATCAGAACATGGATGTATTTAAATAAACAGCTGTTCCAGAAGACAGTACACACACAAGTATAACAGGCAAAATATGGGGACGATATAGTCTAATACCAGCAGAGCTAAACAAAGGGACAAAGGCAGCGAGAAGCAGGGATGATGTGTCTCATTGTTCATGCAGAGGTACAGTACAACAGCCCCCAAAAGGCCCAATGATATGAGGAGAGAGAAACCCTGAAATGGCTGCTAATACAAAACCCCCAGTAACCATAGCAACTACAATTTAATAATAGTGTTCCGATCTCCAGCTGCAGTGGATTAAAGAAAATGACAAGATGTTCCTTTTGAAAAGCCTTTCCCTCTCTGTTGCCATGACAACGGCGCCGATTTTCATATAGTCGGGCGCAGAGCGGGCCCAGAAACTGTCACTATGATTTGCGTCCAGAGCAGCGCATGCTCCATCACCGGGCTGTCGTCCTGAACCTGGCTGGAAAGCAGTGAGGGAGGTTAGGGCCTCTGGTAGTCATTCAAGTCCTCAAATCACAGCACTCCTTCAGGGTACATTTCATAAACACTGCCTCTGCCTGCAGCCCCGGCCACTAAATTCTGACAAAACATAAAAGCACTGTCAACAGAGAAAATTCCACATGCAAACATGGATGGTGAGCAGATGCACCTACGGCGCCTTACAAACACTGCTCTCGGCTGCAAGATCAGTCTAAGGATTACAAGTTCCAAGTTTTAAGAGTCTAATTCTTATGCTGTGGAGTGATCTTGCTGTTAAAATGAGACGCGGTTCCAAAGAAAATAAAAAGCAGCGAGAGAGAGACGGACCTCTAGTTCAAATTCATATTTCCACAGTGAGGTTAAGGTGAGAGTATTTATTTTAGCTGCAAGAGAGGATTTTGGAAAGGAAGAAAAACGACCCAGCAGAGAACATTCTGCATGCTTGGCACTTTTAGCAGGACTAAGTTAAGCAGCACTGAATGCTGGAGCAGGGGACAGAGATCTAGAGGCAGCCATGTTGTGCTGTACAAAACACATTCGCAGCAGTCAGTTCGAATTGCAATTGACTATTCCAAGTACCTCAGAACAAAGAGAGGCTATAAAATCTTTCACAACAATCAATCACAGCAGTTAAATATTCCATAGTGTAGCACAGGCAGTTATTTTGATAACACATTTACTCAACACAGTCCAATACCAAAAGTGCACTAGCAACTTTGAATGGGTCAATTTTGCTTTTAAAAAATTTGTTAAAAATACATATCACAAACCTGGGGGCGACTATTTCTAAAGTTTAACGGGAAGACAAAGAAACAAAGACTTATTTAGGAAAGAACATTGTAAGCTTTAGGCATTTCAGTAAAACTGCTGAAACTCTGCTGCACCACTGCAGAGTCTCTATAATAGCCAGAACAGCTGTTCAAGTCTTATTTATACTTATAAAGAAACTTAGGCTACATATGGTTTACTAACTCACTACTAGAACTGTACATGCTTAAGCTTGTGGTTTCCTTCATTTTATTAGCCAATTCCATTTATGGGATAAGATACAAGTTACTGTAAACCTAAGCCCAGATGTCATGTGCTGGCTCTCTACAAAGGCTCTCTTCGCTCTCCCTTCTTCAGTGTAACTAACATTTTACTATTATCCAGATTTAATTTAAAGTGAAAGAACTATCACAACTAGCAGTTGCACAACTTTCTTAAACTACACAAGGGAATACAAACTTATACAGCGTGCTGATGTCACTGTACAAGCAGAGATGTACTATTTTAATTATAAACATTACCTGACTGATAAAACTATGAGGACAGGATGACAGTTCGCTCACAAGCACACTGCATGCACACATTAAGTATAAACCTTCCTAGCCCATATATTTTAATTCAACTACTAATGACAACAAAATGACAGCGTGTGTGATTTGACACACAACCACTCATTGAGAAAATACAGAATTACACAGCATGTGCGCCAAATTGTACACGCACAGATGTACTATTTTCATTACACACATTACCTGACTACTAAAGCAAAAAAGGACAGGGTAAAGGTTAGCTCATACATACACTGCATGCAAACATTACTAATTCAACCACTGATTACAACAGTGTCTTTCACACAACAACTCATGCTGTTAAAGCAATAAGGACAAAACAATTACACAGCATGCTCAGGTCACTGCACAAGCACAGCACTATTTTAATTGCAAATAATACCTGACTGCTAAAACAAAAGGAACGAGTGACATACAAACTGCATGCAAACCTTCCTAGCCCATAGGATATTTTTAATGCAACTACTGATGACAACAAAAGGACAGCATGTGTGTCTTGACACACATGAAGCCATACTACAGTCCCTGATTAGTTGCCAAAAACAAGCCATGCGTTATACCCAATTTAACTTGAACACGAGAGAAGCAATCAGGCTTGGCCCCGCCCCCTCCATCAACAGCGTCCAATCCTTGCATGCCTGTAAGGCTGTCATAACACAGACAAAACGTGCTGAACGGTTCCAACTTTATTCACCAAAGCCAAAGAAGCGCGGAGGTACAGCTCGCCTCCTGAAGTGTGTCAGCGAGCTCAGGGCTCCCCAAAGCCTCCTGCGCCATGTCAGCTGCACTGTAAACACAGGCGCTGCAAAATGGAGTCGCCACCAGCTCCGCTTCGTTTCCAAAACAACTCTGGTCTCAGAAGATGAAGCTCAAAGTCGGCTTCTGCTACCCCATTCCCAAATCTAATGATACGCTCTCGAACGAGAAGCCAAACTTACTGCACTTTGTCGAAGCGTTGGATACAGAACAATCCCTTGCGGCACGTCATTTAACGTGTGGTCGTGCCAAACGCACCGCTGGCTGCAGAGAGACGCACAAAGCATAGCACAAGGCTTCTATCCTAACCTCGGCTCTCCGTCTGGACATGACAGCAACCGGACAGCACCCGAAACCCCTCGAACCCCGCACGGTACATTTAAAACGCCCCCATCACAACACAAGACCCGGGTACGTGCACATTACCTCCGCGGGCTGAACAGGTCGTCCATGTCTGACATGGGGCTCCGGGCTTCTGGAGGCGCGCAGCTCTCCTTCTCCCACCTGTGTGTGCGCGCGTGAGTGTGTGTGTGAGTGAGAGTGTGTATTTTCTTTCTTTTTTGCTGGCAGCTCAAAATGGAGGCTGAGCACTGAGCCTGTGCCGTGACCTCAGCCTGGCGCACGGAGGCGCACGGAGTTCCCGTTCCGACGCGCACGGCACTGAGCATGTGCCGCGACCCCGCGCGCACACAGAGGCACACACGCGCGCTCCATCCACGCTCCCGCGCGCCTCAGACACGCAGACGAAGAGAGGGGAGGGGGAGTAGGGAGCAGGAGGGAGAGAGGGGGGCTTGGTGTCTGAGAGTGGGGTTGCTCAGTGGGCGCTGCCAGGTCGTGCGTATGGATTCCCCCTATACGCCCCCCACTGCTCTATCAGCCACTCGCGCATTATTATCAGACCATCCCGCGGTCAAAGCAAGCCCTCATCAACCACAGCTTCCACATTTAGCTCCAACACAAACCCCGTCATCTTTCTCTTGCCTCAAATTCAGCATTCTCCCCTTGCATTGAGGCACACATAAACGGGTTAAATGCAGAGAACAGTTTCGTGCTGTTTAGACTGTGCTGTGCTCACATGACAAAAGGTCACTTTACACTTAACACAAACTCAAAGCTTGGCCTGGCCACAACTCTGCAAATCTACATCTCTAACACATAAAAATTTCTGGCACTTCATATATGTAAGCACATTTCCTTTGTAATAAGGCACAAACTCAAGGCTTATCGGGGTCACAACATTGCAAATCCGCATCTCTTCCACATACAAGTAAGTAGTTCCACAAAGAGATTTTGATTTTCATAGAAAGCCTTTTTTTTTTTTTTCCCGACACGGAAACCGTGAATATCAGCAGAGTCTATCCTGACATTTTCCCTGCTAAATTTCAAAATGTTATATTTTAATTCAAGAACTTAAGATGGGTCGAAAAGACATTCATTAAAAAATAAGCCCCTGCTTATAAAAACGGTTTTTGGTTTTGTTATTTTTTAGCTTCCCCACAGCTATATACACCGTCTGCCTACTTTTATGTAGGTCCTCCTCGTGCTGTCAAAACATCTCTGATATGGAGACATGGACTCCTAAAGACTGAGCATTACCCTGTTAAAAGACAACACTGCCAGTAAGGCATACAGCGGTCATGAAGGGCTGTACTTGGTCTACAGCAATATTTAGGTACTGAAAGTGACATCCACTTCCCAGCAGATCTTTTCCCAGAGCATCGCACTGCCTCTGTTGGTTTGCCTTGTTTCCGCTGCACATCCTGATGCAATTTTATTAATAAGAATAATAAAAAAAGATTCACAAGCACAGGCCACCTTCCATTGTTCCCCAGTCCAGTTCCAATGCACTGTGTGTTCTGACAGCCTTCTACCATCATAGTCAGCATGACTACCTTTTCAGTACTTTAGCTTCTGTGGGATCAGTTAATTCAGGCTAGCCTCTCCCATCGAGCCTCATGCACCTACAAATCTGTTGCAGGTTCACCGTTTGTCCTTCTTGGACCCCTTTTAGTAGGCACCAACCACTGCATATCAAGTTCTGGAGATGCTCTGACCCAGTCATCTAACCTTTAGTGTTATGGCTGATCGGTGTATGTATCAACTACAACATTAAAATCACTGACAGGTGAAGTGAATCGTACCAAAACACATGACGTGTGGTTTTTACAATAAGTACCCATTTAGACATTAAGCTTGCTGTGATTTCAAATGTCACGACAGTGCTGACATTCAAGAAGACATTTTTCTAAGCCAGAGTTGAAAAAAACATATACAAGAATACAAGCTTGCTGACAAACTGCTGCATCTGCATATGAAAATCATACAGGTCCAATAAAGCTAATCTTTCCCTGCAGAGTTCAGGCAAAGTCACTTTAATCCTCAACAAAAACTCCAAAACTGACAAGAGCAGCACTTCAGAAAGAGTGTGAAAGAAACTTTCATTGCCGATCTGGCATACACAAGAGACGTTTCTTATCCTTCTGAAACAGTGTTTGCTTCATTTTATTTGGTCTTTTTAGAAAAAACACATTCAAAGGTAACATTTTGCATTTCTATGTCAGTATTTCAATATGTTAAAGTTGCTTAACATATTGTTTATTTGACAAAATATTACATTTGTAATGGGCTCCTGGACTTTAATTTCGGACTTTAACCATGCTGTTCAGTTACAATCCACTTTGGACCCTGTTCATTACTGCCTGAGGCTTATCACTGATGCAATGCAATCAACAATGTTAATGACCATATGACCTAAAATTAATAACTGATTATTTATACATGAGCAAATCCAACAAATGTATGACCTTGAGGATATGAATGACCAAGATTCTTAACACATCTTCAAATGACAATATCCGATTCATTAGTTAATGATATTCAAACTGAAACAATTACATTTTTGAAGTATATCACTGTTTACAGAAAGTTATGATAAGGGCTGTATTTTATTAACTGCTTCAAAATATTCAAAACCCAGGTCTTCAGTAAGGATTTGCATACATGGGTCATTCTGCTTTGCATATAGGAGAAAGGTATCAATTTCTAAAAAGAAAATAAAAATGATGTAAACCCCTCAGCAATATATGTATACACTAGGGCCGCACAATATATCACAAATTTACAGTCATCGCGATATCAACATGCGCAATATCCATATCGTGAAAAAATATCCATATCGCCAAAGACTGACAACTACAATAAATGGTGTTTTTCACCCAGTGCCAAAGAAAAGAGGGCAAAACAATCAGTGGGCAGTTTCTGTGCTATCGTTATATATTGTTCCTTTTGCTAGGCTAAGAACTTACTATAATTCAAATTTTGTTTACATTTATTTAAGATTTTAAATGATTTTAGAACATATTAAAAAAATAGTACAAATGTTTTATGGGTGGCATTAAATACTCTAAGTAAATTCTAAAAAAAAACATGTTGGAATGGAAATATTGCATTTCATTTTTTTCTGCATAGACTAGTCAGTGTCTGGAGTCTATATTACCAGCAAATCCAAAGCAGAAAAACATTAACACTACAAAGACTAAATTTTTGCTCACTTATCGCATGTGATATCGCAACACTCAACATTATTGCATATTGCATATTTTCCTAATATCTTGCAGCCCTAGTATACACACAGAGATGGATAGACAATGCACCCCAAGGTCACAAAAGGGTCTATTAAAATTAAATGCATAGATATCGCAATCATTTATACCAATTCAATACTTTAAAGCCAACAGGTCAAAGCCTATAAGATATATTTATCACCAAAGATTTGAGCATCAGTATAAGTATAATCCTTTTTATCTCCATAAAATCCTTATTTATCTTCATAACAATTGTATCAAAAAAAAAGAAAAAAAAAAAAAAGTCTGTATTCAGGTTCAAAACTATTACCAGTGTGCTGAACAACATCTCCAAATGGAAACTTAAAGCAAGCAAGCAAACAAATAAATAAATGTACTCAATTGTAATTGTGATTATTTTGATAGGTCTATCATTAAAAATGATGGAATAGAGATCTCAAGGTCTCACTCATACAATGACAGAAGAATCTTAAGTTTAGCTAATACACTTTGGAATTCAACATTTCAAAGTTTGTTTGTTCTTTACACAAAATAAAATAAAATAAAATCCTGTTAAAAAATTCTATATACCTACCAACACATATCTGATACAAATATTTGCTGCCACAAAAGAAAGCCCTCTGTTACAGCGCTAATGTGACATTTTCTGACTTCTCATTTAGTCTTTAAAAAAGTGGTTTGTTTTGATTAATTTAGACTTCAACATTAACCGTTGACATATTAAGCCATTTTTCCTACAGAATGCAACTGAATAATGTGACATAACGTGTAGTTTCCATAGAAATGGGAATAAATAATTATCTTTTTCAGTAACAAAATGTACTGGCAAAAAATAGCCAATTTAAATCTTTAGCAGCAAAATGAGACTACAGGGAGCAGTTAAAGGCTTGACAAGCAGTGTTAATAGCACCCTGTGTAGTGTAAATAGAAGCTTTGAAACAAACCCTCCATGCTACGGGTATGTTTCAAGTATGCAAACTTACAGTATGCAAACTTAAATATATCACAAACGTAATATTTTGTTGTTCATACACATCACAATACAAAACAAGAAAGACAAGAGGGAGGCCTTTCAACACACCACAACCCAAGTGGCAAAAGGTTTACTGCTCTGGACACCCAGTAAGCTTGATAACTGCCAAAGCTGAACAATAACAAATATTTACCAGCACTTTGGCATATAACCTATCATCCGACAGCAGAAGTGTATTGGTGTTAACTGCTTTCAAATAAGGCCTAATAATAAATGAGTAAAGACCTTATACGTCTTTTTATGTACAATAACAACTACAGCCTGTTTCATTCTAAGGGACGGGATATGCAGGAAAATAATACGTTGGGAAATGGTTCAGTAAAAAGTAATTAGGACTCTTCTTGGTACATAAACCCACATAAATGTCATAGATTGACCACAGGGTAAAAATGAAACATTCATAAAATTGCAGGATACGGGTCCTTTATTGATGAATCTTGTACAGTGCAATATCAGTTGTAACGTGTATGATTAGTGCTCATACCAGCATTTGGTAAGATCAGACTTTACTCACCTAGTCTCTGGGTTATATCCTAAAATGTAGAAAAAGGAGTCAATTCGTGGTTTGAACTCCCTGGCAGCGAAAATGTCAGAGAAGTGGGCGATGTTACATTTCCCCCTGTAAAACACAAAAACAGGCAAACACAAATTAGCCTCCTCTTAATGCGCACAAACAATTCTGCAAATACATTAGGCATTCCTTAAAGTAAACACATCTGGGTGGGCATGCTACGAGCAATCATTCACTGCTGAATAAACATCCTTCCCTGTGTTTGAGGCAGGCTGAGCTGCAGTGACTGAGGAACTGAGTGCTCCACACACAAAGTCATTGTTGATGCATTACGTACCAGCTTTTCATGCACTGATTCAAACAAGTGGCAGCAGATACCGCACAAGACCCACCCACCCACGATTTGAAGGGCTAACCAGAGCAAGTATCTCCAATAAACTGCATCTTGGCATCAGCTCACATTCTGCACCATGTCTATACTTCACATTTCCAGTCTGGGCCTATCAAAATAATAGGCATTGCTGTGGTTTTGAGTGCTCTGCACAGACACAATACCTTTCTCAGAAGATGAAAGGAACGAAGGGCTCAGGGCAGGCATTACACCATGCTCCTGGAATTCAGAGTTTATCGAAAGCCCTGTAATAAGTCAAATCAAAGGGCCCTCGGTGCAGCAGAAGTTGCAGCTAATTTGCCCTGAAATCAGTGGTTCAGAGCTGTGGCTTTGTGTGTGCTTCCCTATGCTGCCTCCAGATGGTTTGAGTTAAGGGGATGGAAAGGAAGAGTGCGGGGGAACGAAAAGAGGGGAAAAACACATCAAATGGGGAAAAAAGATGGAGATCCAGTTTCAACTACAGAAAAGAGGCATGTCTGTCTTGCTTTACTTAAGTGTCACAGTGTTTAAAAAAAGCATGATAGCTTCCAGTTATGGTCTGCATCCATAATCTCATTAAAAATGTACACTGAAAATATCAAATTAATTGTATTAATTAAAACGCTAAAGTTATTTCTAAGCATGCATGCGTGCACTAGAACAGGCAAATGCAGACATGACTCATCACAGAGTAATTATCCAGCAGGTGCATTACCTGAGGGCTGCAGTATGGTAGGTGTCCACATAGTCTGAGATGAAGAGCTCTCTGCTTTTTACTACAGGGTCAGTGATAACCAGCTCCCGACCAGAGTCTACACAGAGAAAGGGCACATCAGTGAGAGTCGAACAAGACAGACACAGCATTTACATATTGTAAACAACACCAGAATGAAAAGGACACTCACTCTAGGAAAACAGCAGTATAGTGTCACTTGCATACAAACATGCACACACATACGCCATGTAGTTTTGTTCAATTTCATCACCAGCATACTTTATTCAAAGTGTGATGAACAGGGTCTGTTTTGTTTATTTAGAAATAATACAATTTGTGTTTTAATATTTGTGTATTATAAGCAAATAAACACAAATTAATAATGCGATAATCAAATTCATTTGATATGTACATATAAATATAGCAGCCAATACAAATATATACACACAAATATATATGTATATATATATCAATCACACACGTACATGTACCCACACATATGAATATATATGCATTTATAATTTTGTGCGTTTGCTGTGTAAACACACTGAAGCATACTACGTTTTTTAAATAGCGCCTGGAGCGACAGGGAAAAGGAGCATGTTGGGCATGGGCTGCCAGTGTGACATGGACTCTAATAATGAGATCAATGCCTGAACCTAATACACAGCTCAGGCAAAGTAGAGTCAAATCAGACATAATGCCTATTGCACTTCCCCTGGAAATGTTACGGCTTGTCCCTGAAAAGGCTACGCTGAAAACCCAGCGGGTATGAATACTATTAAAGAGATTCATAATGACTGTGCAGGGTGAGTGTTTGTTAATCTAGCCCCAGTCGTAATATCATCCAAGCGGCACTGGCTGCCATGTCAGTCTGAAGACTGCAGAGGGAGGGGAGTTGGTGTCTGCAGGGCTGGCAGGAACGTGGAACGTTTGTCTATGTGAAAGGTTTTATTAGAGTGCGTTGCAAATCAAAGCAGTCCCAACAAAGAGCCGGGCAGAACCCCAAGTCTGTTATTACTGCTTGATGCAGGCACCGGCTTCAGTTGTGTGGCTGATGTGCCAGGTCACCAGGAGATCGCGAGGAACATGGAGCGCAAAGTTATTTGCACTTCACAGTCCCACTGTCTTGTTTGAAGGAGCGTTGCCAGGGAAACAAGGGCGGAGAAGTGGTTTTGTAGCCGCCTCCTCTTTTATTTGAGATGCCAGTCACCAAGATGTCTTACACATTACTGAGCTAAATCAAACAGAAGAGTAGACCATGGCACTCAGTCCTTACGAGTTATTTGCTGTGAGGGAATACACATAAATACACACATACCGTTCTCGTTGTTGCGGTCCTGTACTAGGTGCTGGTAGACAGAGTCAGGCACCTCGGACTGGCGGTAGTACCATTTCACACTCATTAACAGATGGTCTCGTTTACTCTAGAAAAAAGAAAGAAAGGAGGAAAAAAGTAAGCTTCCAATAAAATAAACAGACATTTGTTTGTTAACAGCACTGCAAATTGGCCTTCTGGCAAACACAGACCTGTGTTGCATGTGCCTTTATGAATCTCTCATTCTGTGCCAAAAGCCCTCAGTGGAACCAAATCAATTAAAAAGGGATTGAAAGCATTGAATTTATTAATAAAGTAAACAGAAAGACATTTGTGTTCCTGGATGATGAGATGAGAAGGAAAGAAATCTGCATGCTTAGAGAGGGGGGGGGGGCTTTAAGTCTGAAATGCAGTCACCATTCCAAGTGTATGATAGATTAACTCCTAAATAAAACTCCAGACACACATCTGTAAAGAATAAATCCGCTCCATCCGGCCAAGCGCGTCACACACGGCTTCCTTTTCTCTTTGCTGCACTTTGAACTCTGCCACCCGCCGTCTGTTTGAGGGACTGCATGCAGAGCCACCCCCTGAAGTTCCCTAAACGCACCGGCAAGCGGCAGCACTGAGTCACAGAGACCTCCCAGAGGCACTGTGCTTTCCAGGCAAGGGACAGGATGAGGGAAGAAAAGGGCAAAAACACTGTTTTTATTCCCTGACATGAAATATTTATTATCCCTTCACACAAACCCAACTGACCATTCAAACGATTTAAAAGAACATTAAAGAAGCCGCAGCTCAGCAGAAGGCGGGTGACGGGGGGCCTCCGGAGCAGCAGCCAGAAATCACAGCCATCTTTAACGTGACTACAGATTACCACATCGGCCACAAAAAGCTGAGCGTGCCATCTCACCAGCCCACTGGAAAAAAAAACATCCTGGGTGGATCACAGAGCCAAGGGCCATTTTTTTTATCCCACCCCCAGCCGCCTCACTCAGCACAGGCCAGGTTTGCGTACGCTGAAACCGCAGCAGAGAGCCGAGTGAGCTCATTGTTGAGAAATTCTAAGGTCTCTGCTACCTTTCATGGGGTTCAGTGGAACGAGTGTTAAACTGCATGTGTGTAACAGTATATTTTCACCACCTGGTCCTGCATTGAACACAGAAAGAAGCTGCAGTCCTGTGCAACACTAGCCAGCCTAGATGGCCTTCCATACAACACAATGGATACTCAGGCTATTTTTTGCAAGGTAAAGCATTCTACTTTTACAAAATATTTTAAAATGAGCTGGGAAAAGAAAAACAGCTGTTCAAGAGAAATAGATTCAGTGCCATTTTTAAATTCTTATCTGTGAGGGTGAAATGTAGCCCATTCAGATGAGATTAAAGCCTGCTCCCTATTAGTCAAGGCTCTAACAAGGCCACTTTGTCAAAGGCACAGCCAGGGCTTGTTATATTACAGATATGGAGACACCCGGTGCTTCCAGAGTATTCCCACTAACTCAGGGAAGAACTTTTTCCACAAACAGTCTTGCCAGGTTCAAAGATACCTCAGCGCTGATAAAGCCCAGATTTATAGCAAAGGAAGGCTCTCTCTCAGTTTTGAGCAGAGTCTCATGACGAGCTGGGGAATTAAGTACTCTGTATTAGGAGGTAAATGCGGGTACACATCAGCAAACCCCCACACAGGCAGATTCCTTCTGCATGAGTACACTGGAACTGTTCCAAAATGTCACAGCTCAGAAATGGTTAGAAAAGCTTTAATGTATGTAAATGTAATGAGAATTTATTCAAAAATGAGCCATTGAACATCCACACCATAAAAAAAACAATACAGAAGTGTTTGTGATTTGAATACAACAGTGGCTATTTGTAAACTCACACAAAGCTTGCCTTGACGGGAAAGGGAGGTGAAAAAACTACGAAACGAAGCTAAACGAAGCTGAAACCTGTGACCTTTCTTTTAGCCCGTCTTCCACTGGAAATGACTGTTTCATTATTAAACCCTAAT
Organism: Brachypetersius gabonensis; assembly: GCA_037577145.1. Classification (NCBI taxonomy): domain Eukaryota; kingdom Metazoa; phylum Chordata; class Actinopteri; order Characiformes; family Alestidae; genus Brachypetersius; species Brachypetersius gabonensis. Next base: position 21,543,668 of record JBBJLR010000139.1, on the reverse strand, counting down.
TATGCTTTCATGTTGCACACAGAGCAGATCACCGCGCAGAATCAAATTATCAAGATAAGCACTCTCAGCCAGACAGGAAGGAGAATGGAAGCGGCAGCGAAAAGCCCATTACAATTACAAAGCTGAATTGATTAACGGCATTCCAAACTGCACGCGCCGCTGCGGCTTTCTCCTGGCACCGTAGGCTCCAAATATCCTCGTCAACACACACTTTCCTCAGAGCATGCATGGCTGATTTAAGGCTACCTTTCAAACCGGAGGTTCAGTCTTGGATCGTCGCTTTAAAGGAGCCTTTTTACCCGCTTTTACTGGATCCAGCCAGGCCAGTCTGCACCCAATCTGCCTCAGTAGCCCCATTCACTGCAGGAAATAAATCTGAGCTTCATATATATTCGGCAAGGGCACAATGGCAGGCGTTTGAGCCCTGGTGGTGCCTGGGGGGTGGGGGTGTGAGTGTTATAGAGTGGAGGCATTCCTGAGAGGAGTTGAAGGGGTTTTGGGCAGAGAGGCACAGGCTGAACCCCCTCCAACCCCTCTGTACACACACTCCTTCACTCTCTAATGGCCGTGCTGCCCTCTTTGTCTGAGCATTGAGCTCCAAACCTGGGAGTCACACACTGGTGGCAAAGAAGAATTATCCCCCTTGACCCAATCTCACACACACTCACCATCTGCCCATCCCCTCTCTTTCACTCACTCACTCACACACACAAACACTCACACGCAGGTGAGTCATACTACAAAAACTTAACTATTGTAACAGCAGGGGGCACCTTTATGATTCACATAATGTGAAAGTTGGTTTGTTTCTCTGAGGTTTGCTCAAAGGTGGGACAGCAAATTGATGACAAAAAGCCTAAATACTTGTACTTAATTATTATTATTGTACACCAAAGTAAGAAACAAGAGGAAGTTACACAATTAGTACATGAAACCGAAAAAAAACAGCCTAATGGGCCATTAAGTACTTTTAATCAGACACTGTTTGTTACTCTCACCCCAGTCACTATAGAACTCTATTTTTATTAAATATGCAAAGAGCACAGCCTAATGAGAGATAGTGAGAGAACATATTAGCAAAAGAATAGGTGAAGGGGAGGACAGTATGAGCACAAGGGGGAGGGAGAGAGAACAGGGAGAAGCAGAGTGAGCAGTAATTACAGAACAGGCATGCTAAGTCCGGTGAGAGTGCAGGAGAGGTTAGTGTTCTCTGGAGGCCGGGCCAGGCTCAGCTGCAGTGCTGGGCTTTTACAGGCCAGGCTGGGAATGCAGTGGTGCAGGGCCAGCAGAGCAGGGGGTGCTTTTACAGGGCAGTTAGCAGAGCAGTGCTGCCTGCACACAATGACACCCATTTGCTCTCCACCCATTAAGCAAAATTACCAGCACAAGAGAAAGAGAATAAAAAAGGCTTATGAGGGTTACAGACTTACTAATTCTTCCTATAACTGATTCTTCTATGAGCTATTATTCAATTATCTGACTAATCTGACCATTTAGGCTCCTCTGGTTCCTCTCCCTTTGAAGAAAGTCAATAATCAATTAGTACATATTTTGTTATGGAAAAGAATAGATCATTAAGATGTGCAAATGAGACATTACCCCCTTACACCTGTAAATCTGTGCTTATAATCGAACCTTGCAATTACACTTGAGAAAATATTTCAGAGAAAGACGATGAAGAGTTTTATTTTGCTTTAATCGAGAATTATTACAACTTTAGGACCATTTTAATCCAAAATGTAGCATAAGACCAGTTTTGAGCAATATATGGTTACAACATATAATCAAATGTAACTAAAAGCCATCAGTGATAAAAATGGGAGTTAGAACTGTATTATCCAGTAAAATCGCAGAAAATAAAGCATTTGTCTGGGTGCTTTTAGAACAAAGAAAATATACACATTTGGATATTCTAGTTAGACTCTATAGGAAATGAGTGCAGTCACACGTTGTGCCTTGTGTGGGCAGATTAATCCAAATTAAACAAACATCCTGAAAAAAAAAAACATTTCTGTTGAGTTTTGACATGACTGCATTTTAGGAGAAGCAAGCTACATGTGCAATTTATCCCAAAATTACTCATCATTTCAGCATTTAATATTATTGCATGTTTAAATGGTACCACACTGACAAAAATATCCAAGGTTATATAAGGACCAACCCCCTGACAAAGTGTTTTTAAAGACATTTGTAGTAGAGTGCAGCCTACAGGAGCTTCCTGACTTGTGAAACAATACGCTGGCTGCTGGAGCTTCACCAGGGAGCTGGAGCTCTAATAACAACAACAACCACCACCGCAACTGTGGCACACACTGCATTCTGGAGCAAAGAGGTGTTAGGGCAATTAATTGGTGATGTGTGAATTAAAGGGAATCACATAAAAATGAGCTGTTGAGTAACGGCTTGCTCGCACAAAGGCTGACAAGAACAGACGACAGAATATGGAAGCGTGGTGGCAATGAGAAGAAAGAGTGACTGTAGGTAAGATAAGAACAAAGCTGAAGACATATTTGTAGACCTCCTCAGACAGAGACTGAGGCCCAAAAAAGGAATGTGGCTGCAGCGCCCCATTCAACCTTCTAAAAGCACTGGCTGTCACTGACATTGACCCTGCCTGGCCGCTGGCTGACATTTCACACAGCTAGTGCCGCTGTCTGTTTAGTGTAATCATTAAACATGGCCGCTCCTCTGGCAGGTCTCATCTGTTAGCATGGACCATTCAGCCTGGTCATGTGACTCCCATATTAACAGGAGGATCCCTCCCTCCCTCTCTCCGCTCACCATATACACACTGTCAGCCCCATGGCTAAGCAAAACCAGACACTGCCAATGAACATTAACAGGAAATATGGGTTTATTTTCCTGTGCGTTTACATTTCTGTATCCCCTTCGCATCCCGGATTCAAACTCGGAGCCCTCTTGGAGGCTCTGGTTTCAGATCGGGGCCAAGCGTGGCTGCCGGAACAAGCCAGGATCTCCCACTTCCTGAAGTAGGTGGTGGCTGTGGGAGGATTGGGAACGGAAAGTGCAGCAGTAGAGCGGAGCGCACGCTAAGCCCTCATCATGTTGCAGTGAAAGCATGCAAAGAATCCGAAAGGCTGAAACACAGGGTCACGGGCACTCAGTTGTGAACTGAACCTGAGGAGACAATGCGGTTTGTGCTGCTAGGGGAGTACGATCTTCAAGATACCAGTGTAACATTCCAATTTATACTAAGTTGTCATCAGTTGAACATTAAATATTATAAATATGACAATAGTTCGGCAATTTTCACGTTATTGAAAAAAGTCACACTGGTTTTATATTAAACACATCTGTAACTTATTGTATGAAATAAGTCTGTGCAATTTCATTACTCTATATGAAAAATGAATACTGCTAGCTTAATAAAACACAGAATCTAAACTGTTTCTACTGAAAGTTTTTTTTTTAACTCTAATGTGGGAGTGTGCTGTGTGTACTGGATTACATATTAAGTACCTACATATGAAAATTACTGTATGTATGTCCTAACAAGGTGTAAAGGCAAAAGGCTGCATATGTTTGTGGCTGCCCTCAAACAGAACATGTTCTGGTGGCATCAGGAGGACAAATCTATGAGCTAATCTGCTCTCCAAACATGATATGATTAGTGAGCAGCGAGCAGGCAGGAAGACTCTTACACATGATGGATGTGACTCAGACTCTGCTTCCTCCCAACACTCACTGACTGACTCACAGATATACACCAGACACTGTGTCACACACACACACACACACACACACACACACACACACACACACACACACACACACACACACACACACACACACAGAATAAAGCTCTTCCATGTGCGCCCTAGTGCACAATGCATCACCCAGCTGTGTGTTCGCACAAAAAATGTGGTTGTGCATGTGAGTGAGGAAAAACATTCCCACACTCTCTTCTAACAGCTCTGTTCAGCAAAAGAGCGGGCGAAGAAAAGCGCATTTACAATCGAGCATGCTGCGAGAGTCTGAAAAAAAACCAAATGCTGTGAAGCAACATCAGTACATTAAAAAAGATGGTGTAAAGGTGCGACACTAAACTTTTTTTGGGGCAAAAACGATGATTTATTTAAATGTAATGTGAAGCACTTGCTGGTGTAATTCTATGTATTAAATGTGCCATATAAAAATGTGTGCTTGTTTAAACAGTGTGTGTGTGGGGAGGACTGTTTTACATTTGCCAGAAGGATTTAGACAAGTTAAAAAAACAATGCTAATTGCATACAGTACCAGCAGGGGCGTCAAGCTCCAGTCCTGGAGGGCCGGTGTCCAGCACAGTTTGATGGTTCTCCTCCTCAAACACATTCACTAAACCTGACAGCTAACTGGTAAGGTGAACCAGGTGTTTCTGAGCAGGGAAATCAACACAATGTGCTTGACCACGGACTGGAGTTCGACACCCCTACGCTACAGGTTAGATTCCATAGGACATCCTGCTCGATACACAGAACACAGACGAAAAACAGAAACAGAAGTCTCTGTGAACATGCTTATGCTGTTAGAACAACAGATTTTCATTAAAACAGGAAAGTTCACAATGGACAGGCTAATGTCCTAAAAACACATGAAATTCTTTGCCTGATGACCAAACATTGACCCAACATTCTCAGACTCTTGCCTTTCAGTTTCGGTTCTAGCAAACCATTTTCTCTGATGGCAGAACAGTGAGTGTTACTATTGTTATTAGTAGCATGGTAGTGCTGAAGTACTAGTATTGCTTTTCTGTCTTCCTTTAGGTCTGGACGCTCTATGCAGGAGAGCAATCGTACTGCCCTACCTCTAGCAGGCTCAAACTAATAATGGTAAACAAGTGTTGATGACATGTTTCCTCTCTGCAAGAGCCTGTGTACAGATTACTCCTCCTCCACCCGTCAACAAGAACAAATGGAGGGAGGAGGGGAGGAGAAAGAGGAGGGGGGCTGGGGGGAGTCACAGCTGTGATGGCAGAACAGTCAGGACCTTTATGCTGCTCAACACAGGGTGGGAGTCTCTCTCTCTCTCTCTCTCTCTCTCTCTCTGTGTGTGTCTGCTACTTAGATATTAAATCTCCACTCACTTTGAGCACAGTCTGCCCATCTGTCTGCTTTGCTCTATATTGGATTTGATGGGCATTAGGCAGTTCAAAGTGAGAGATTTGCAGTGCATCAAAACCAGGATACAGTACACATACACAGCACAATCATGCCACACACAAACTCTAAATTGAGTCTTAAGGCACCTTCCGTTTGAGAGACACACATCTGATGTTAGAGGAGCAACAAATAGTCGATAATGTCAATTAGTCATCAACAAACATTCATAGGGTCCTCAGTACATTCACTGAACAGATCTAAGCTCAAAATTCCAGAAAACCACTTGGCCTTTTCCAAATAGATGGCTTAACAACCGAAGAATATGAATGTTCTCATACGAATCTGGTAAATACATCTAGCTTTGCGTCATATTTAGGTTTCAATGGTGTTTTTTCAGTATTATTCAGGCTTTGTTTGTATGTGTGTTCAAAATAGGTCAGTTTATTATAGCTGATTGATTTATTAATTCATGACAGCCTATTTCCCCAGTAACAGACAATGCAGACATGCAAAACTGATTTGCCGACTGTGTCTAGGCAAATATTTTAACCATACAAGGGCCTGTATGAGGCTGGCTCCCTGCTCTATAATGCTCATGGCACACAGTCACTGTGATACACTACAGAAAGCACAGGGGCCGCTATGAACACGTATCTCCCTGCACCACAAAAGAAACACAGACAGAACTTTAAATTACAAAAGCAGGCAAACTGAAGACCACATAAAGCCAATCAACCAAACACTAGTCGACAGATTAATCGATTGTACAACTAATCATTATTTGCAGCCCTATGTGTTACCAAAAGCTGCTGTTTTTCTGGCGGTGGGGGATGGTGGAGGGTGACTCATGCAGTGCCTCCCGCGTGAAAATAATGCTAATTAAGATTTGCCTGCCATGGCTGTGGCCATTAGACCTGCTGCTCTAATCGTATGCAACGTCACAGCAGCACTTCAAGCGCTTAAGAGCCTGTGCACTTCACATAATCTCTCTCATAAGCTGTTGCTTCCTCCAACAGGATGACCAGGGTGGCGCTGGAGACGAAGAGACAGCACTCTGAAGCGCATCACGGCGCATTTGGTTGCTCTAAACAGCAGGTGTGAATGGGCTCTTATGCACCTCCCCACTTTCACCCACTCTTCCTTTCTCAATCTCTGTCTTTCTTTCCCCACCTCTCGCTCTCTCCTCCTCCCTTCTCTTTTCAGGGAGCACCCCCCACCCCAAACACTCTGACGAGCGCTCAAACACTTAACAGTTAATGACTGAAACGCTGAAGGCTGGAAATGAAAGGGGGCAGAGAAATGATTGACGGGAGTCTCCAGGCAACACGGGGTTGAGGGACAATGTTAATATTTAAAGCGGCTTGTTATTGTGTTGCAATGCAGACGCAACAATGTTTTTCTTTACAATGACACTGATGCTAAGCTACGGCGCTATTGTGTGGATTCTGCACTAAAGATACTTGATAAGTCAAAACAATAATCACGCGTAAATATTTCAACGAGCCCTAAACGAGAAGTCATTATGTCGGTGCTGTAAAAATATACAAGTAGGAGCTAAAATGGAGATTAAAAGGTGGACAGGCTGATAAGGTGATATCCACATTGTTTCCAGGGAGGGCTAAAAATTGACTTCTTATCACTCTTCTGCAGCATTTCTCTTTTTCTCAGCTCTAATGGCAGAGGTAGTGTGTTGGGTAGAGAGAAGTAGGAGTGAAGCAGGAATAGATCTGTTTCTCAATGAGACCATCAACAGCACAGACATCAGAGAGGCTCACACTGCAGGGGCTCCCCATCTTCTCCGCTTACCAAACGTACGCACACACACACACACACCACTCCCCCACCCCCCAAGCCTAACACACAGACTACAGTAAGTAAGCATTCAGCATGCTAATTCAGGCATTACAGCTGCACTAGCACCAATTGATTTACAGCCGTTGGGTTTCTACTTTACCACGGCTTGATCCTCCATGTTCTCACAAAATAAAGAATGTCAGCCAGCATTAGTTGATTACTTGAGAAAATAACTATTAGGCTTGTTACTGGCGATGGTTAAGCATATCATGCCAACAACCACAATACTTATTACTTAAATAAATACTTATTTGCTGTTCATTTTTAATGCAATGTTGAAGGATGTGATATGTTACGTTACATATAATGCTTCCAAGGTCACAATCTGATTCATTGAGAGGTGTCGAACACTGCAGGTTATTTGTTATGATGACACCTTAGCACATAAGTTATGAAGCAGATAACGAATACAGCAAAAAGACGAGCTAATATTTCACATGCTGCTTGTTTGGCCAGATTCTAAAGAAGAGTGTGACAGCAGCAGTTTTCACACATCATAAACAGCTTCAGCTCGTGGGGCAAAACACTGTCATGTGTCAGCTCTGATGCAGCTGGACACTGGCAATAGACTCAGACTAAGCTAAGTGGTTACAGACACCATGGCAAAGCTGGTTCACAACTGCATCCCATTTTACTAGATTCACTACAGTTTTGTGGCCGAGACAAACTACACAAATTCACTGAAGTGCATAATCTTCACGTCCTTTAATTTGACAAACATTCAGCTTTAACTCTCCATCATTGTTTCTGCATCTTCTGACAGCAACAACTTAAATAAATAAATAATAAAAAAAAATGAACAGTTTCTTCAAAAGAATACTAAACTATACATACAAACTCTTTCACAGTGGCTGATGGAAAGTGTTTTGTACTGCTGGGCTTCATAGAAGCTCAGGGGACACTTTTAAGCACCAGTTCCATGTTTGTAACCTCAGGGGTGACCTCAGTGGTGTTCAGTTACTCTGTAACCTACGGCCACCTCAGACAGCCGGTTGGGTTAGGGACTACATGCGTGTGGCTGGTGGACAGGCAAGCAGAAATGTGAAACAACTGAAAACAGGGGCGAGGCAGGCCAGCCGGATTACTTCTGCAACACCGGAGGCTGCCGAGCAGTCATGAGACGTCTCCAATGCACTTGTCAGAGTCACAGCTTTAGTTAAATTCCAAGCCTGATTGATTGGTGCTGCAGCAAAGGAACAGGAGCCAAAAAAGGCACACAAAAGTTACACAAAAGTTAAATTTAAAAAAAATATATATATCAATAATTACAAGGACAAAACTTTGCCAGAAAAAGTAGTACATGAATAGGGCTGTCTATGATCAATCTAAATGCAGCATCAGCAAGAAGACTGTAGGTTACAAATGAACTACACAGAGAAGGAGCATAAAGGTTGGGCTAATATTCAAGCCTGTTTGGTAGGCAGGCCTGGTTTGTGATAAAAAATAATGGAGCAGAAGCAAAATGGTAGCATGTTTGAACCCAGAATGGGGCTAAAGCACCAAGATTTGGTTAAAAGTCACGCTTTCTGGATGGCACCGTGCTCTGCTGTAGAGACTGTGGTAACAGACGGCAGGGAATCAGAAGTCTTGGTTGAGCCTTAGCTAATCGATCCGTGGATTCGGTCAAGTGTGAGCTAAGCTGTTGCATGAAAACGGCTTGGAGGCATCATCTACTGTTGCCAAAAACAGTCCCTCACCCCAGCACTGCACTCCAGTTGGCCCTCCCTCCAGAGGCCCCCCTTCTTTTCCTGGGCCACTCGGGGGAGACAGGCCCAGGACAATGGGCTTTGTTGTTGGCGCTTTTTCCTGCTCAAGCTCTAATTGCTGTGGTGACTCATTCGCATCATGATTATTTGATTGGGCTGATTAAAGCACTCACCTTTCACTAGGGGGTGAGTGTGGGTGTGTGAGTGAGCAACAGAAAGAGAATGCACAATGGGAAGGCAGTGAATGAGGCAGTATATACTAAATGTGTGGTCGTTTCACAGTAGGCTAAAAGAGGGACATAACTAGAATTCTTAACTTTGTTTATGAATGTGTTTTCAGAATTTAGCTGTAAAAACTATAGACAAACACAGCATGTTAGCATCAACTTCGCATGTCGGGACACACCAAAAGCCCTGTCTGAGCTTATTAAACAAAATATCCTTGTTTTAATGTTTTAAAGTTGCCAGGTCAATTCTTTTTGGTTATGTTTAGGGTTCCGTTAACATGTATGATATGGAACACATGTAGTGACATGCAATAAAAAAAAGTGTGTGTGTAAGAGATAGCCCCCTTGCTGTATCCTAGGCTCATTCTCCTGGAAATACAGCTGATAGAAATATTTATGAAGCGTCAGCACTCAAAAAACATTAGTAAAAGAAAAGAGAAGAGAATGGAGCGCATGAGAGAGTGAGAAAAAGAAGTTCTGATTGTATGACAGTGCCATGCCTGGCAGCATGAAGATATAAAAGGAAAAGAATGGTAAAAAAAAAAAAGAAGAAAAAAAGCTGACACCCACCAGCATGTGCTTGTATGTGTATATAGTCACAATGACCGCATACTGACCGGTCAGCATTATGCCAAGCTAACCCTAGCCCTCTGAAACCATAAGAGGGAGGAGGAGAGAGAGCGAGAAAGAGAGCGAGAGATAGACACTAAACAATAACAAAGAAAGAAAGACATGAAAGAGTGATTAAATTAGAGATATAGAAAGATGCGTAAGAAGAAAGAGCGCAAGTGAGAAACTAACAAAGAATGTAAAGGAAAAAATATACAGTAAGCAAGAATAAAAAAATAGAATGAGAGACAAAGTGAAAGAATGGTGCACAGAAAGAGCGACAATAGCCACTGCCCAACAGCCACAAGGGGAAAAATTCTGTCTTTGCTCATGCCTTTTTAATGACATAGATGTAACGCACACTCCATACATATAGAACTAGCACGAAGTCTGAGGCACCAACAGCAGCACAAATCAAAGATTTCAGTTTGTACATGGTATATACTAATGAAACACACACACACCTTCATATTCTGGGAATGGCGTAAGGCGTTGGCTGCCGACAGGGGAATTGAGGCGGCCTCAGCTGAGTGTCAGTGAGAAGGGGTGGTGTGTTAGTGTGTGTGTGTGTGTGGTAGAGGAGGGAGGAAAAGTGAAGACGACACATTGGTCATGGGTCAGAGGTCATGGCTGACTCTCTAGATGTGGTTTACTCCCAGCAAGCTCTCTTTCAGTCATGTTACATCCCCCACCACCCACAAACTGCAATAGCCGTCTATGAGTGAATGTAACTCATTCTTACACAATCTCACACATACCTTGACAGTCATACCACAGCCTGGCAAATAATGAAGACCCATCCATTTATATTCAGACACTCTATTCTATTTTTATTTAGCAGTTTATTATGGACAGCGTCAACTTAGAACGTGTCGTGTTAGTAAAGTATGAATTTCACTATCAAACTATTCCATTATTAGAAGCGCTCACATTTTTCCCTCTATTAAAATCCATGTTTTTTACAAAGAAATTTTCCGACCCCAAAGTTTCTCCAAATAAGCATAAGCATGTGGTCGGGGAGGAGTGCAATGACGGTCATTTTTATATTTTCATTGTGTTCCAACAAGCAGGGTCAACTCAACTCTGTATTGACAGGAAAACACATTTGGCTTTATGGCATCATATTAAATAAGGAAGTCTAGAAGTCTTTCAAAGCAAGATAAGGGCAGAAGGGGGAGAACAAAAGAGAGAAAAGAACATCTAAATGAGGAAATAGGATACTAAGCAGGAATAACAGCTCTCTGTGTGTGTGTGTGTGTGTGTATTGATGGAACTCTGTCCTGTAATTCTGAGCATCATTAGCGTAGAAGTCGCTAAATCACTCGTCATTCTTTTACCTCAAACCCCACCCACTTCTAACGCACCAGCCAATAAGATAGCAGGGACCTGACAAACAGCTCTGAGCAGCCAGAGGCATGCAGGGAGACAGAGGGAGACAGAGAATGCAGTGCAACAAGCATTCTTCTGCCTGACTGACACAAACTGTTTGTTTGCAATCCAGCTGAGATTTAGATCCATTTGCAGCTCCTCCCTGCATTTGTTTTTCTTCGTCTTCACCATTCCCCTCCTTTTTTTCCACCGCTCCTTAGAACACAGCACATGCATGGAGGACATTATCCAGCCTACTGCTGCAATATTGATTGCAGATTCTCCTCTACAGCCGTATAGCACCGATCAGCCTGGGACACACACGAGCACGCACACATGCCTTGCACCAAAAATTACATGCAGCTCACACCTCTAGGCGGACATGCATCCCGGAGGAAGTGTTTAAAGCCAGAGTGCTGCAGACAAAGCAGGAAAGAAAGAAGCAGGGATGGGCAAGATGACAGTACATAACCATTGTGATGAGCAACAACATGTTTCTCTGAGTGTAGCATTGGTAACATTAATATGTCTAGAACACAGGACAACTGTTGGACATGAACGCACCAAAATGTTGAATTTGAGTTAGTTGAAAAAAACAAACAAACATTTCCATCTTAGACCTACAATAAAGTCTAAAAATCAAAGACTCAACTCATTGTAAAGAAATTGAAAAAAAGGTGTTTCATTTTTTAAAAACGTTCCTGCATCATTCTGAACAGATGGGATCAAACAGCAAATACACACAGTTTCCACAAGGTACAATAGATAAACAATTTGAAATCATTGTTCAATCTAGGTATTAGGAGGGGGCAAAAAGTCCAATAACATCTCCAGACTTCAGAAAGCCTGATATGCATAACAGCAGCATTCTCCTCTGCAAAAGTGCAGATGTTCTTGGTAGCCACAGCTTTGAAACAATGCAACAATTCAAACTGACAGCGTCCACGGTCGGCCAAGAAACTACATTTCAGAGTATCACTATTGATGCCTCAAAACCACGGATTTGGATCAGATATAACATGGCTATAAATAGCAAATAGTAACAATATAAATGAGAAAGTAACTAGCAGCCAACTGAATGTCAGTCAATAACCACAGCTTATTCAAGTTAATTTACTACTTGTTAAATATCATTCTTTTCTGAAAATGCTGGGGGCAGATGGTGGTCTAGTGGCTAGGGTGTTGCCCCAGCAATCAGAAGGTTTTGGGTTCAAATCCCAACAATGCTAGCGTCATCACTGAGGCACCCTTAAGGATGGTACCATCCACACATTGCTCCCGTAGCACCTCTCTCTGATGGCACCTTTGTGAATAGGTTAAATGCAAAGAATGAATCACAATGTTCACACTGTGTGCTGTGGTTTAGTTTTCCTTTTTAAAAGACACTGCTGTTTTACTGGTGCATTTGTCATAATTTGGCCACCTCAAAAAACAACCCTAAAATATAATTATACATATTGCGTATCTTCAAAAGAACTTCAAGTATTGAGATTTTTGCCACACACACACACACACACACACACAGACAGACAGACAGAGAGACACACAGAGGCAGTCGTGCAGCTGTCCGTCCCGAGGCCATTCTCACAGGGCCCTCTCATTACCCCGATAACGAGAGAGTGGAAACTTCACAGTCTCGCTCCAGACACATTTTAATGCTCCACAGGCACATCCGCTCCCTCCGCCTGCCCCCACTCGGTTTTTAAACTACAATCTCATCCAGCCAACAATGCGCCTTCGCAAACCAGCAAGAGCTGTCTCAGAACGTGTCAGAGCAGCAAAGACAATAGAGACTTTATTATGTACTTAAAAAAAAAACAAGATCTAGCAGATCTAGCACCGCCTCTAGCTGCTGTCAATCATCATTTCTCTATTATTCTTGCCTCATTCAGCTAATCCTGCTCATAGCCACTCTGCAGCAAGCCCTAATCTAACAGGCATTACAGTACCCGTCTGCTTCCACCTCTATACTCTGAACAAGCCTGAGGATCTGCCAATACGCTGCTCTGAACACCATTACTCTTCATGTTCTTATATGAACATCTTGCTGCTCGCTAATTAAAGCTGTGCTGTGCTTCATTCTGAGGCCGGCTGGGGGCTTTTCTCTGCCTCTCTGCACAGGCTGCTGTGAGGGCCACTTTCCTCTGACGGCTTGCCTGTGAGAGGGGGTTGATTGCTGGAGCTGCTGATTGTTATGGAGCGTGCATGGGCCCCAATCATTAGCCAGCTAGAAGCACCAGCATTTCCACTTCCACTCAATAGTTTCTCTCCTACACGGAGCTCCACACTTTGAGTTCTTCTGAACGATGCCATAGACGAATAAGCTTCGTTCCCCGAATAACCTTTCAGCGAGCGGTTCTTTACAGGAATACTTTCAGTTTCAACTCACCGCACTTTCACAGGTTTTCTGTTCTCAGTACAGAATTGCTCCAAGTACAGAAGAGCACTGTGTGCAGCAGAAGCGACTCCAAACAAACAAAATAAAGTGGTTCCTTTAATAAAGTAATACATTCTTGAGGAATTACTTTACAATAATTACCTTTACGTTTCAAAACCTCTCAGTTAAAAAAAAAATTTATAAAACATAAGACAACAACCAATCTTAGTAAAAATCATGGTCAATATTAATCACAATTAGATAACACACAGACTTTGGAAACAGCGGTATTGTCTGGAGTGGTCATGATAAGCTCTGAAGAGTCTTGAAATCTGCAGAAAAACCCTTAAAATCCGTGGATAAAACAAGGCAAAGTAAACAACACAAAACAGACTGCTGCACAAAAATTGTTTTCCCTACAAGAACCTTGCTTTCCTAATCGCTAGAGAAAATCACATTTACAAATAAGACAATTGCACAGCTAATGCTACACGCTAGTGCTATAAAAAAAAAAAAACACAGTATTTGTAAGAGACACAGAATTGTAACATCTGCTTTAAACAGTGTGACAAACTCATAAATGTTAATGGCGAAGTGCTAATCACAGCATGCTACAAACGAATAACTCCTGAACTAAACTGAGCCTATGAACATGAAACTAACTCGAGTAAACAAAGTACATACACACACACTTCAACACCACCATTCACATACAACAGATGAACTAAGATGAACTAATGTGAAGTACTGGCTGGAGTGCCATCTTCTCCAGTGAGTAGTTTATTCAAATAAACAGAAAAGCTTTAATACAGAACTTGATTACAGGCCATTTCTACTGAGCAACACAAGCTATATAGAAGCAAATCCATAAATATCAAAATTGCTAGGTCTTGATGAATGTGTTGTATTGTCAAGTGTTTATCCCCACCATATTACACTTGCTAATTTGAACAAAGCCCTAACAGACATGAGGTTTTAAAAAATGTTGTGAACTAAAGGTGGCCCTCAGTGGAGGTGCTCCAAAGAGCCTGTGTAGCATATTTAAGTACTAAAACTCCTTTCAGTCATGGAAGCCAGCTACGAGATGTAAAAACCTCCTGATATTATGCTGCTCCGGCCACCGGTTGGCATTTAAATGCCATTTGCGGCAGCAAAACAGTTCACACCTAATTACCGCGGGCAGGCAGCTGTAGCGGCCAGCCCCTCTGCATGCATGCAGGAGAGTAGGCAGAGGCCGAACGCCCTTTCAACTTTCTGTGCTGCTAAAACGAGAGCTCACCTTTTAAATACTAAATTGGCCCTCTTCTCAGAACATCTCAGCAAGGGTTCCCTAGCTTCTGAGCAGGCAGCCAGAGCCCCAACTCTTCAAACACTTCACCATCCGCCTGCCCTGCTGGTATGCATGCTCATAATAATCAATACACCGTCACATGCTTTACCTTTGCTTTGGGGGATACATACATACACACAGGTCTCTAACACTGACCTTAAGGGACTAGGGCCAGACAGTTACAGTTCTAGTCTGATAACTTTCACCAGTACTGAAGCTCTGTGGATTTACTGGTATTTACAAAAGCAGTGAAAAAGCACCAAGACAGAACTTCTGCTGCTCATTTGAGCTTAAGTAATTATTACCTGACCATTCAAAGTTGAAAACTGATCAGTGATACTAAAACTAATCAAATTAGTGCAAAAGTCTCAATGTAGAAAAATCTGAATGATTCCTTTTTAACTACGTAAAATTATCTGGGCTGATATCATCAGAAATCCTATTTGTATCAGATGAATCCAGATATTTCTTTACAATATCAATACACCACAGCTGAAAAATAAAGCCAACAAAAAATTTGAAGTGTTTAAAAGGGATCTGGTATCAATATCAGTGGCATCATGGTACAATTAATACCTGGCTGCATTACCACACCCCACACACACATCCACATACACAGAAACCCCCTCAAAGATAACAGCACGACATTAATCTTATCTGCGTGACTGAAGCTCTTCATAACTGAGGGAAAAACAGGAGACTCTGCCTGTCTCACTTAAGGTTCTGGGAGAAATCAATCATGTCTGAATTCATTAGAATTCTTTCCAGTGGATTTCCCAGCTGTCTCTCTCTCGCTTTCTCCCTTTCTCTCTTTCAGTTTGGAAAGGCTGCGGCTCATCTCTGGTGGAGAGGGGGGATAAATCACCATGGCGATGTCACCTGATGAAGGGCACTCAGTCAGGCCCCAGCTCTCTGCGCCTCCATCTCCAGCAGTCAGCCTACTCATCCCCATCAATGCACTATTAATGAGAGTCTCCTTCAGTCAGCATCTCTCAGCATGCGTGCGTGTACAGGCTCACACACACACACACACACACAGCACTAATACAGACTTTCTAAGCCAATAACCATAAGTAATTTTTTTCTGCATTGTATTTGAGATATGAAGTGCTACGAGGGCAATTTTGAAACCGGGGTCATTGATTAATTTTCATATAGTCAAGACATAGCTGCTCATCAAACACTGGAACAGAGACTTATTCAGGAGATTCATTTTCCATGAGCAACTGTATGGATAAAAATAACAGTCTTACCTAAGCGCTCTTATTTACCTGGAACACTGAGCCTCCAATTTGCAATAAACTGTGCACTGGTGTTGCAACTACACTATTCATTCGACGAGTTTAAAATAAACAGGAATGCACAACACTAGTGACTACAGCTGTGCTCAAAATATTGGATAAACATATGCATAGCTGCTGAAGCAATATACATGTATTTACTATTATATTTGGGAAGAATGTCACAGATATAGGCTTTGCTGTTTATATATTATGTGCATAAAGCACTGCAATCTCGGAAAGCATTGTAGTCCCTTCTGTGCATCTCACACACAGTTGAGAAACATTTACATTTATGAGGCTTTTATCCAGAGCATTGTACAGTTAAATCATGTTACAGATGAAGGCAAATGTAGTGCCGTTAGCAGTCTTGCCTAAGGACTCATCAGATCATGGTTGCCTGTGCTGATGTGCTTTTGTATTTACTGTGTTGCATACAAATGAGTTGTAATGACCATCTGTAATGACAATCAGAGATAATTTCATTTCCCCCTTTCATGAGAGAATGATTTTTCGCCAATACACTGTGCACCCTGCTCACCTGTCCCCCTTACACAGCATTTCCTTTCAACCTACGCATGTCCAAATCTCATCTAGAACTGATATTGTGGCTGGGATTTCCTGACATGCAACCATCTGCAATGTGACTGGAAGGCATCAGAGCAGGCCAATGATGCCTTGAAGGCTTGCCTTCACCCACGCAGCTCTTACCGTTGTGTATTCAACAATATTCGCTAGCATTGCGGCTGTGAAGTGCAAATATTTGAGTGGCACTGGAGAAGGCAGAGAGCAAGCGTGCCACACTGGCAGACACACTGGGGTCTCAATCAGTCTCAGCAGCACACACACACACTCGCACACATATGCCTGCATGCTGGGAGACAGACTCTATTTCACCTTCCAGGCAGAGCCGCACATTAAATCAGCCCATTTGACCTGCAGTGGAAGGCAAAAGTGTCTCCTTTCGTCAGTCCTGCACATGTGTGTCCACTGCATGAAGGAGATTATAAATGGAGTTCATCACCTACACTCTGAGCGTGCCTACAGCTGCGGATTTATCAAAGGAACAGGACAGCTCCAGAGTCTTCTCAAAGCAAAACACAGAAATGGGGGGGGGGAAACTATGATAGCGAGTGTACAAAATGATCTGTTCTACCCTCTCATTACTTTATCTTATGGCTATAAAGAGTTATACCCCCACAAATGGCCAGGGCATTACTGCAATCTATAAATGGGATGATATGTTCAATAGCCCAAGGTTAGCGTCTCGGCACTCGAGCACTCCATTGCCCTGCACACTGTTCTTTATGGGGCGCTGATGAATCCAGCCACAGCTCACGGCTGCACCGTCCAACTGTGTTTATGAATTCCAAACCGACGAGTGAGTGAGAGAGAGAGAGAGAGAGAGAGAGAGAGAGAGAGAGAGAGAGAGAGAGAGAAAGAGAGAGAGAGAGAG
>JBBJLR010000139.1:21491044-21507183 GCA_037577145.1 Brachypetersius gabonensis | reverse complement strand
CACTCACTCACTCACTCACTCACTCACTCACTCACACACACACACACACACACACACACACACACACACACACACACTTGTGCACAACAACTCATTTGAGTATGGCTATCAGCAGACCTCTCTAAGAACTAAACCTGCATGGAGGAGGTGTTTATCAAACACTTCAGCATTCCAGAGATGAGGTAACATAGAATGGGCCGAGGGAGGGCAAAAAGCTATTGCGAACAAAAAGCACAGCAGTTCCACTTCACCCACTCAACGCTGGTGTATATGCACCATCTTTGATTTATTTATTTCAGTCTGTGCGGTTATTGATCTTGCTGCATTTATGTCCAATGTAGCAGAGAGAACAAAGGCACTTAGCAGGCTTTAAACAGTGCTGGCTTGTGCAGATAAACTCCAGCACAGTGGAGGGCATTGTGATATTTACCTTTATCTTGATCAATTACATCACATTTTGCATCCAGGATATTACAGATTGCCATTATTTAAAGGGCATTGAATAACTTATTTCAAAGAGAGGTCTGTTTAGTAGAACACTGGGCAGTGGGTGAAATGCTGTATTAAAATCACTGTATTAAAACTTTTCTAACCAAACATCAAAATATAACTATATGTCTTGCAGTATCGCGATATTTTGCCATAGCACTCTCCAGTACAAGTAATGTTTGGCAAAAAAAGTCTAATTCTCTCAATTTCACTTTATCCATATGCAGTCAAGTAGCCAAGATGTAGA
The DNA here is from genome assembly GCA_037577145.1 of Brachypetersius gabonensis. Classification (NCBI taxonomy): domain Eukaryota; kingdom Metazoa; phylum Chordata; class Actinopteri; order Characiformes; family Alestidae; genus Brachypetersius; species Brachypetersius gabonensis. The sequence continues at coordinate 21,506,447 of JBBJLR010000139.1, read as the reverse complement.
TACCAGACTTCACTGTTATAGCCATTTTACTTAATGTCAGGATGGAGAGGACTCTTAAATCAGGTCCCTAACTATTTATGGCAGTTGTCAGAAAAACTGATTTTGTATCAGTACTTCTAACTGCTAGGGTAAGTTGCAAAAACGGACCCTGTTGTCTCTGCCTGCAGCGCTACACGCTGATGTTCTGTTACTTTTTATGGCTCACAGTAAGTCATGCTCAGAAACCACCAATGTTCTAAATCACCAACATATCCGTGCCACTTTAATAAAGAGCTGTGGACAATTCTGGGAATTTGATTTGCTGGTTTAATGGTATCAGATGAAACTGAAAGGTTGCATTGATAGTCAGTGAACCCATGTTTCTTCAATACCGGTACAGTGTACTAAAATGCTGTTTTGCAGACCTGTCACAGCTTGTTTTTATGTGCACAAAGAAAGCTTACCACTTATTTGATTTTGTTCTGTATGCATTTTGAATGATTCCTCAACTCTGAAGTCTGGAGCACCAAGAAAATGATGTACATAACAGTTTTATTAGTGTATCCACCTAAAGCTCAAAACAATATAATAATACAAATGATAAAGAATGCAGTTAGTGCATTCTGAGGTTGTGGTGCAGCCTTTTTATCAGTCCTGGGATGGAAATATGCATACTTGGGGGTTTATGATCGTCAGATTGGAGGGAGATGCTTGACGGCGATGCTGCAGCTCCTCCACACCCACTGCACCTACATTCAACCCCTTATTTACAGGAGAACATAAATGAAAATCTCCATTGCTGCTTCAGCTGACCTGCGGGGGCCCACACAGTCTTCGTCATACAGTTGGAGGAGGGAGTGAGAGAGAAGAGCAAGAGCGTAAGAGAGAAAGGGAGAACAAAAGAGACAAATCTGAAGATGAGATGACATGTCTTAGAACCTCCCGGGCCACGTCAAGGGGGATTTACCTCAGAGAATTGCGGCTTAGGGACCCTTAACCTAGCCAGCAGATTCATTTAGAGGGGATGGATTCTCTACCCACTGAAAAGCCAAAAGAAGTGTGGAGAGAGAGACATGTGCAGCAACAACACACAAACCGTGCAGAGGGAGTAGATTAAAAATTTGAGCTAGAGATGCGATGAATCAAGCATCCAGCTTTAAGCAGATATATGTTAAGTGTAGGACGATCTTTAATCTGGTTCAATTTGTCATGATGTACAATGAGAAGGGCAGCAACCTTTTTTTCAAATGCCAGAATAAAACAACGCTTCAAAAAAACAACAACGTTGAATCCAAAGTGAAAAATTAATTCCACCAATAACATTTTCCAAACAAAAAATGTATCAATGTTCAATGCACAGTGCCATCGAATGCATTCACTTTTAATCTGGAACAGCAGCAATGGCAGCTCAATCAATGTGGAGCTTTAATTTGTGCCTTGCTCTTCAAGAGCGTTCCAGCCATTTTGTGCTTTTACAGAGCAGGAGTGAGCAGGAAAGGGAGACAGGGGGCTGTGCAGGGGGGTGGGGGTTGCAGTGTGGGGATGTGAGCTGTTCCACTGCTTTTTCAGACTTCCCAAAGACCCCCACCACCCACCCCCAGGCTACAGGTTCCACCTCTGCCTCTCTTGGCGGTCTGGGAAGGGGGGAGCTCTGCAAACACCACAGAGCCATTATCGACCACTTTGCTGGAGCAGCCGGCCTCATCCTTAGATTGAGATTTATTGAGCAGGAGAAACAGCCCATCACCCACACATACGCATGCGTGAAAGGTGGGGAAAAAAAGAAAAACAAAAAACAAAAGCTTAAACACGATCTGTTCGCGGCTATTATTTCTTAATGCGTTGTCACTCCTCACTAAGTGGCATGCATATGCATGAAGAAAGGGGAGAGAGGTGCTCCTCCTATGCTATGTCTCATTGTTCACTCAGCCATTTTGCTCAAGCTGAGAAGCATGGCTAATTTAAAACACACCTTCACCAATAAAAAGGAGGGGGGTGAACAAAAACCTTTCCTTTGCTCTCTATTTCAAACGAGTTGCTGTGTTAATTCAATGCAGAATGGTTCAGGGTGTGGGGAGCCCAGTCAGGCTTGGCTAACATCAACTCCTTCTCTTTTATGAGCCGTTACACATGGAAAGTAGCAACACGCTTGCACAAATAAGAGCATAGTGCGACCCATTTATGTTTCTCACATACCCTCTGCTTAATCAGAGTGCAGATGGTGATGTGAGGTTGAATAGACAAGGGCTGCACATTACTGTTCTAAAGTAGCTGAAATATGATTCAGATCTGATTTTTCAGAGATTTGTGAGCACAATAAGTCTTTTCAAATCAGAATCAGTTCAGTTCATACACCATCTTTAACTGGTTAAATGTCCCAGATAGCACTGTAATGAGAATGGTCAGACATAAATGAGTTTATGCTATATTTAAGTAAATGAACAGACACACTAATGATTCTGTTCAACTACTCACCATTAAATGCGGTTCTTCAAAAGGTAGTTAAGATAGAACTGAATACTCAGAAAAAATAGTTTCTCTCTATGGTAGGAAACTGGTTGTTAACGGTTCTTTAAAACACATTAACAAAGGTCTGCTGTAGCAATAAAAAGGGTTCTGCTATTGTTACAATTCATTCGATGATGGTACTATAAAGTACCATTTCTTTCACTGTGGCTTACATAAAAAAAAAAACTAAAAAAAAGGACAGCTGGAGAAAGATTTAAGTGAGGAAATGTTCTGGGAATTCTCAAAAGTTTATTTGCTTCATATTCGTTCTAGATAAAAAAGGAAGAAACCAGTTAATGCCAAGAAATTTGTTCAGGACACTTGAATTGTGTGTCATGTTATTGTTTTGGAAAACATGCAGGGTCTTTCAGGATGGAGGTATTTTCACTCTAACAGTGAGAAAGACAGGCTGGTCGATAAACAATAGCTAAGTAAGGCTTAGAACATAAACAACTCACTTTAAAAAGCACTTTTGTTGGGAGTGTATGGCAAAACAAGGCACCTGTGCTGTCAGTGCTGTCTTGGCAGGCGATAGAACTGTCTGACCTGCGGTCTGTTTCTGTTTAAAATAAAAGGAAAAAGAAGGATGCAATAATGGAGCGTGTGCGCGTGTCAGAGGGGGTCGCTTTTACACTCCTCTCCCTCCCACATGACCGACAAGCAGCAAACAGTCAGCCTGCGCCGCTCGTGTTATTTCCTGCGGGGAAGTGTGTCTCACTCTGGCCGCCTTCAGAGCCCTGTGTCAAAAACTGAGGGAAGGGGGAAGAGAAGAAAGAAGGGGGGGGAAAAAAGGAGTGCCCTGGCCCAACCCGGTGCATCCAATTTACACTGCCGCTCGCGTCCTCTGGCCTGCTGCTCAGGCAGCCATGGCCTTTGGAAACCCACTCCAACACACACATGCACACACTCCAATTCACTTCTCTCCGAAAAGCGCTCTTTCATACCCCTCACGCGCTTCCCTTCACTCCAATTCAGTCGGCCTTCATCCCTGAATAACCACAGTCTAACACTACTCTACTCAAGCCCACATTTTCACCCTCGCACCACCGTGCATATATTTCTCATAACCAGGGGAGGAAAACAAAAATAAACCTCTAAATACATTCTATCAATCTTTCAAAAACTGCCCTCCTAATAGCAGCCTGGAACAGCTGACTCCCCCTGGGCTGGAACAGACGCCCTTTTGACGTGTGGAGTAGACTTCAGTACGTAGCAGCTTTCTAATTTGTAATCGGCAGGTGGTTCGCTTGAACAAAAGCCTTCTGCAGGCTCCCTGTCATACCATCTACGCTGGGGGATTTTTCTAAATAGATCAGCCTCCTTTATTTTCAGCTATCAGCCTGGTACAGATTCCTGTGGCCTGTATTTGAATTTCATGAGAAACACTGTAAAAATTGGTTTGTGTCACATTCTAAAGACTTCATCCAGAGAATGCGTTAGGAAAGGCAAACTTGAAATATAAACAGCAGCGATGACCCCAAAGCTCTGAGGACTAACAAATACAGCAATGTAAGTTTTGAGACATTGATATCCAATACCTGGAAAACTAATAGAGATACAAGCCTGAAGCACTGATGCAAACACAAGGAAAGACTGCTCCTAGAAAAACAGGTACTGAGATCTACTTGACGGCAGTCATGTCTTTCATGCTTTTACTCTCAGCTCTGAGCACAGACAGTAGTGGGTGTGCAAGGCGGTCAATATGGATGGAAAAAGGCAGTGGAGCTATGTGAGCCAACACTGCTGAGCTGTCTCCAGCAGGGGTGCAAGCAGGCACTGTCTACATCCCCACGCCTCACACAGGTGGTCAACAGCTCTCAGTCTTGCCTCACTGAATAATAGATGACTCTAAACTTAGTGCTTTTTCTCTCCAACACCTATTTGCAAATGGAGGAGATGAACCCACTTGAGAAATGGGACCTGAACCCTCTTTTTTCACACAATCATGATTTGTGCACTGAAGACTCCACTTTAGAGCTGAACAGCACATACAAACACCCAGCGTTAAATAAACGCTGCATGCAACGTTTTATTCGCGTCAAAATAATACACGAAACTACAGATCGGGCGTCAGGCTGGCGCTAAACGGCGTCAGACGCCAGTCGAACGCCTTGCTGACGTCGATCAAGCGTCGCCACAAAAACGTCTATGGCGTTCAGAGCGCGTTCATTTCGAACGTCCTTGTGGACGAGGCCTTCAAGTGGAAAAAGTTATCACAAATTTGTTCTCTCATGACATTAAGAAAAAAATTAAATAAACATGACCAAACTATGACAAAGGTTCTTCACATTAATACCTCAATCAGTACGCAATAATCATGTCATTCATATTTGTTACGTGGTTGTTTTTGTTTCTCTCTTTTTGGAGTCTGAAATGTTGGGGAACTTAAGGACTTGAGATCACACTAAACTGACCAAACTATCACAAACTCATGTGATTCCACATACTCTCCTGTCACTAAGCACTGCAGAGGGATAAACAAACATGGAGGTACAGGAGCTTGCTGCTTTTGCAACTCTCACTGCCCCCATTTGTGCAGATACAGTAAAGAAACAGGGTAATGTATTTAAAAACCATTTGACATCAATGACCATTTCTTCAGAGTCAATTGTGCAGGCAGTCAACTGTGCACTCTATAGACGATACGCAGCTAGATACGTACATTTGCCCTCTTTCAATCGCTTATTCACTTTGTGGTATTTATTCAGTTTCTGCTACTGACCAGAACCTCTCAGCTGTTTTCACTGACAAATGCAAAACAGAAATCAACTAGAAAAAGACTAGGCTGAGAGTGGACAAAAGAAACGACAAAAAAGGTGCATGGGTTTGGACTCCAGAGGCTCATGGAGGCGCCTGGCCCTGCCCCGCTGACAGGACTGCAGGCTTTGGGTGGCTGCGTAATTAGGTGACAGCTGTCCAGACACCCACTGGCGACCAAGGGAGCACGAAGAGAGAGAGAGAGAGAGAGAGAGAGATGGGCAGAGGATATTAGAGAGGGTGTTCTAAGAGAGGCATACGTCTCAAGAGAAAGGCAGATGATACACATCCTACAGGTTTCTCACACACCTTTCTGAACACAGCCACCTCAGCTGAGCACCAGCAGCACAGCCTTTAAGCTGCAGACCTCCTTTACAGTGAACAGGAGCGGTAATGGAATCAGCCTAGCCTGCTCTCAACACTTTCGCTTGCATGCAAGGACACTCGTGAAGCCCCAGGTTTGTAAAGGGGACTGCAGATGGCCGGAGCCTGACGAGATATGCCTGGGCTATTGATCTCATGTGTGTATAATCTGCCCGCTGGATCCCTAAGCTGCGGGTGTGTAGGGAATATCCACAAAACTACAGGAGGCCTGGATACAAGAACAGCACTCAAAAGATCTGATCGATTCCAAAGTCCGCCCAGCTCAAGTCCACCCAGGCTGTCTGCAATACAGGAAGCTATAAGAGCATTCACACTCCCACATACCCCTCTTACACATATATCCTCGCTTCCTGTCTTTTCCTGTTGGAGCAGTTTAAAGGGAAAGTTCACCTTTTTAAAAAAAAAAAATTGTTCCATAGTTAAAAAGTCAAGCCTTATGTGAAATGCTGATACATTCAGAGACTCTGTCCCTTTTACCTCTTTAAATTCTACCTCCAGGGTAAGTGGCACAGATGCATGTCTATGTTTGCTATAAAAAAACAAAATCATGTGCAATTGGAGTTCAGTGTGTGCAACCACATCCCATAAAGAATATGATGTTCCCTGTTTGCTAAACGCATGCCTGTGCGCATAACAGCGGAACTGCTAAAGGCTTTTTAATATATCTAATAAATGAGACTTCAAGTTTATTTTTTGCTGGCTTGTCTTTACAGAGTAATAATAAAAGGTAAAAATGTTCAGTTCACTCGAAAATCATGAGGTCATGAAGTTTTGGTACAATATGTCTGCTTGATCAAAATGGTAGATTGGGACACAAAACCTACAACTAAAAAGATTTATTAGATCACATTCATTACATGTTGAAATAAATGTTGAGAACATTGAGAACCGAACTTCTTTAAGAAGAGTGAATTAGAAGGCAGGAACAGCTGCTTATTCGTCTCAACACTGAAGGGTTAAACCTCAAACGGTCTACATCAGGCATCTTGCACTGCAGGGAAGTTTTCAGATGACCTAGTCATTGCACTCTAAGCTTGCCATAAAAACGCTGGAAGGCAAAAGCAGAGAAAGCTGAACGAGTAGAAGGGAAACTCTTTCAATATTGTTTCCTATTATCTAGAGTCATGCATGCTTGTTAGACTCTCTCCAGCAACAAAAGCAATTAATGTCGTGTTTCAGCTCTCTCTGTCTCTCGGCCAGTATCTCTCTCTCTCTTTTTTCACCCCCCCCAATCTCCCAAACCCCCGTCTGCCTCTCTGCCTGCTTAATACCCTCTCCAAGGGTGGTCAGTTTTACATATTGTGTGTCACCAGACGAATATAAAAGGATTTAACATTTAGCAGAGCTTAATCCAGCGCAGGCTTTGTGCCTACTTAAGCCACCCGAATCAAATCTGATTGCAATAAGGCTGCAGCAAATGACCACATACAGATTAGAAGCACTGCACTGCAGAATACCTGCTTCAGCAACGCACGTCCACACAAATGCACAAAATCATGTTCCAGAAGTGGCGGCTGCTGGAGATGAGAGGATCTCCCGGGCAGGAAATTGAGTGTAAATGGAAGACCGGTGCACAAGGGACTGCATGGCATATTCAGTCCAATTTAATTTAATGCAAATTCTTTAACCGTAGATTGCATTAACATCAAGATAGGTTCCATTTTCAGGAGGCATGTCTCGTTTCCCTATAAATGACAAAACCAATAGCAGCCGTTAAACCCCACAACGTTACAGACGCTGCTCCCAAACATATGACATCATGTCCTCTTACGTTCTCTCGCTACCAATAAGAACACACAGGGTGAACAGAGTGAATTTTAAAAGCCTTGTCTGGTTTGAGAGAAGAGAAAACTGCCACTCTGGCTAAGACTAGAAAACAGAAGAGACAGGCTGTGGGGTCACTGTCAGAAACAAGGCTTCATTAGGGCAGACAGTGTATTCAAGGACCTTGCACAGATAATGCCTGAGTATATTATGCTGGAGGGGAGGGGGGAGCTCTTTGCACGCACCTCTCTCTCTCTGGTAACAATTCCCTTAAGCACTAGGGAGAGGGTGGAGGCGGGGGAAGGGCTGAAATTACACATTGGCTATAATTTTCAGTGTCTTCACATTAAATAACTATACACTGCCAGTGCGCTCCTACTTGACCTTTCGTTGCTGCTAGATAAATGAAAGACATGGCAGAGATGATTTAGGCCTACCGACAGATGGACACACGCACGTGCGCGCACACACTCTTGCACGCATGCAGAAGACAACGGCTGCTCTGCAGACCCTAGCCCTCCACCGGAGTGTTGACATTTCCCCTTAGTCGCATGTACAGCCAATTTCCAAACAGCAGGTGAGAGAGAGGGGCCATGTTTACAGGCAAGAAAAAGGTTAGCGCTGCACTTTAGGCTCAAACGCAGCACCTAATAAAGGTCTAATAGGTCCCATTTCACATTTGAGAAATAAAACAAAGGGGGAAAAGCACTAGAGAGATAACAGTCTAACTCCACGTATTGGCCAGACGAAGTAAAAATAAATAAATAAATAAATAAATGTCACTGCAGCAATTTCTTTTAAGCTTTCATCAGAACTATTTCGATAAATTCTTTTCGTCTGTGCTGGTAGCCAATAAAAGCGCATTCCTTTTCTTTTAAACGACAGCAAGAAGACTTATATCCCGTGACGCAAGGGTAATCCACTTGTGGTATGCTAATGCAAAGATATTTGTTATGTTAGCATAATATTATTGAATACGTTCTCACCCTATGCTGAGCCAAGTCAAACCATTTTGCACGCCCTCCTTCAAAATAAAAAAAGGGAGGGCATTTACCAGTCCAGCACGTTACCTTGACAACAGATCGACATGTAATTAGCTGGAAACGTGCCATCTAGCATGAAGTGTGAAAATTCTTGATGAAGTCGAGAGCACTGCAAGGGTTAGTGTGGAATTCTCCTCCGGATCAATTTTCAGCATCGCCAAATGTCAGACCCGACCCGGAAACGGACAGAGACATAAAAAGCAAAACTAGCAGAAGAGTCTGACAGTCCAATCACAGTTAAGGGGCGAGTTTTAAAGGTGCTTACCGCCGGGTCTGTAAATGACATCATCCTCTGTAACGAAGGAGGTGATCTCGCCGTTCTCCGTGCGCTCGTAGCGCGACTTCTTTTTGGGCAGCTTCTTCTTACTCTTCTTCGTGGCCTCCTCGGCCGTGGCGCCTCCGGCCGCCTCGTTCTCATCATCCTCGCTGTGCTCGCTCTCTGCGTAGTTCTTAGCCCCGCCTTCCAATGTGCAGCTTCGCCGGGGCCGCGAGCTCTCACTCTCACGTGCCTTCTCACGCTTATCGCGTTCTCGGTCCCGGTCGCGGTCCCTCTCCCTCTCCTTGTCTTTTTCTTTGTCGGCAGTCATGATTCGCCACGTGCCTTCCTCTGTCCTCTCACGGCTGGGCCTCCGTGAAAGGTAGACTGTGAGCCTGGGCTTCAGTCTTCTGAATTTACCAAGCTAACCCAGGGAAAATTTGGCCACACCAACAACCCCAGTGTTTCAGAAGAGCTGCAAAGAGAAGAGACAAAAGTGGTGAGAAAACAGTTTTGAAACAAGCAACATCTTCAGATCAGTGGTCCCTAATCCTGGACCTTAATAAGACGTGTGTGAGGCAGGTGGCTAATCTGATCTCTGACCTATATTCTTGTATTCTGAGATAACAGTCATGCAGAGTTTAGTGTTTCCCTCTTATAACACTTCTAACCTAATTCAGCACCAAGATTGGAAACCCCCGCTTTAACTGAACTTGAAACACAAGATTGTTGCTGACGAATGTCATGTCACCCTCTGTTGCCAGGAAATTCTTTTACAGTTGGAAGGCAAAAAAACCCCAAAACTTAATATACATGCAATCAGCTAAATCAATCGGAGGCACTAAGCAGCGCAGCTGCTCAGTACAGAGAACAACATCAATGGGCAATCTCCTCCGCAGCAGCAGTGCCTGGCCTCGGGAGAGCTCCGAGCAAAGCTATATCAAACGAACACAAACTTCAAGCTGCCTGCTCTATCCCTCAGTTCATTTCGCTGAGCGATGAGAGGCGGCCAAATGTTTTCCCACACAGTGACCTAAAGAGGGCTCCCCGTAGCACCATCTTCAAACAGCCTCTGCAGAACATCTTACAGGATATTAGGTGCAAAGACCTTCTCAATATCACTGCATTCAAGCAATGGTGGATTGCTTTGCCCTGTATAACAATACAGAATTAAACTGGCACACACTTTGAAGCAGGGCCTGAACTGGAACATGGACTCTAGTGCACTACAGGGCTAGCGTTTTTTTGTTTTCTTCGGACGGGCACGGGTTGGGCTTAATCCATCCCAGTCTAGACCAGCCCAGCCAGAAACCAGTTGCTTAAGCTAGCGCTCTGCACTGCAAATCAGAACAGACAGGCATGCAGAAGAGAACCTGGCTGAAAACTGCAGGCAGAAAACAGTTTTGGACCAAATCCTGCTTTTACAACCCTTACCGAAACGCTAACCACTTCTTTTCCCCCTTTTAAGTTAAGTCAACCCTAATGAAAATAAAGATCAATCATCGAAAATAAATAAAGTAACTGAAAAAGAAAAACAAACCAGCTCATGAAATGGCTGCGAAGGTTTAAGTGCGGCGAGGGCTCGCTCTAGAATGCCTTTACTTTACCCTTCTTTCTCTTTAGATAAACTGGATGCTATGATTGTAGCCTTTTGTGTGGCTATAACCTGACAACCACCAACAATGCTGCCAGGGTGAATTTCAGAAACAAGAAGAGGCAGGAAGGAGGAGAAGAGAATACAGGAGAACAGAGGAGAGGGCAGAGAATTGGGCTGTTTGTCAGAATCAGATGTGCGTTACAGAGGAGGTAAAAAAGGAAAGAGAAATGGCTTTTGGCAGGCACAGTGGCGCAGTTGACAACTCGGCTCGTCAACGGCAGCCTGTCATCTTCTGAGTAGACACTAACTGACAGGGCAGCTGCTCTCCTCGTCAGCCTCAATACAAACACTAGCGGCTGATTATGGAGTGCCCGCGTCACGGCCCTATTAATCACCAAATGATGAGTTACCACACTGACCGCTGGGCTGCCAACACACAAACAAAATACACACAAAATACACACAAACAGCGTGAGGCTTACCACAGACACCCCTCTTCACACATCAGACTGAAAGTGAGAATACAGCATTAAGAACTTGAGCTGAGATACAAATAAGCATATTAGCTACACTGCACCACCACATTTCAAATCTTTACAAAGATCAAATAAGAGGAGCATAAACAGAGCAATTTCAAGACAGACACTTTCGCAAATATATGCTTGATTTGTTTGATGTAACACTATTTTAAAGAATGCCTTATCACATCCAAATTCATAGCAGTCATTCATAAACACACTAAATACACAAATACACAAATACACAAGGGTTCTTTGAGGGCTAACAAGAGCACAACCCTTTTGGTGATACAGAATCAATTTTAAAAAAGTGTCTCAATCTCAAGGGCAATTTCCTTACTTAGTTTATCATATGAGCCCTCGGAGGGCAAGCAGTCAAGAGGACATGGGCCAGCTTCATTTTTAAAACATCATGGCGACCCAACACATTTAGTTTCTCAAACCCTTAAAAACATGGACAAAGCAGTGTAGAAACCATAGCTGTAAACTACTTTAAAAAGCTTAATATTTTAAGCATTTTATCCGGCTGTAAACCATTGCTGATATTCACATGGCTGTTGACACCATGTAAATTACATTTACACAAGATATTTTAACTAGAGTCAAGTGAGGATACATTAAAAATTATTTTAGGTCCTTGACTTTGAGATGATACTACTACTTATTTCGAATTACTAACCAAAAGAGGATGTGGCCTAATCCAGAGCTAGATGCTGGAGATGATGTATTTACTAACAAGGAGACCAACAAAGAGGTGCTCACACTAATAATGGGCCGAAAGAAAGAATTGACAATTTAGAATTAAGATTTGGGAACAAGCTTTTTGGCTCATTTAGCAATTAAATGACATGAAAAGTTTCATGTACAGTACTCAGTTGAATGAAAGTCCTTGGGTTGGTATCATAAATGTATTGAATTACAATACCCACTCACATTCATAACAGCAGCCAAGGCAAAGTGAAATCAATAACCACTCAACCCTAATCTATCATTAATTTGCTGCCTCATCAGATGATAACCTAACTTTTTAATTACAAATGTGAGAGTATTGTTCAGTGGTGAAGCGCTCTCTTAAAAATTAAGGCCACCTTTTACCCCGCCAGGTTTTATTTACAGCTAAAATAAAGATCTGAGTAGGAGCAGCAGGTTATTCGGCACTTGTGCAAAGAAGCAGCTAAAACCAACAATAGAGGTTTAGAGTTTCTGGTGTTTCACAATCAAAAGTCTGCACACATTCTCTGATGAGTGTTTTCTACCAAACTGGCCTAAGATGCCACACAAACGGATTCATGAGTATGGCCACAAGGCAGCTTTTAAAACACATGGCGGTGACAATGTACTCATGCCAGTTCATCTGCAGCTTGAATTTTGACCAATTACGCAGTAAGCAGTCCTGCCCTGCATGGAGCTCACAGATGAATAACATGCTGAGGGGCAGGTGAGGCTTGAAGCCATTACACATCAATCAGCAGTGCAGGACCTTTTGAAAGATACCAGCTGTCTTAATGGAAAAGGGAGGGAGGGAGGGTGAGAGAGAATGACAGAGAGGGAGGGAGAGAGAGAGACGGAGCAAAACCAGCCATTTGTGAAAGCCAGAGAAAAGGCTTCAGGGGCTCAGCCAACAGCACCTATTTTACCATTTCCATTACTGCAATGAAGTCAAGGGGTGTGAGCCAGGGGGTTTTAAATAAAAATACGTTTCTCCTTCAGAGCGGCGGAGAAATTAAACCTCCTCGGCCTCCTAACCACCCAGTTGCTCTCTCACTATTAACACATCACCTCACAATGGGCACCCAGCAGGTCTCTATTACAAAACACACTCCTTTTTCAACATTACTCTTTCATTGCACCATGTTTTATTCATCCCAAATCACTCTCACATTACTCCCAAGGACCAGGACCTTCGCATGTGATTTTGAGACAACATTTACAGACTGTCATCTTGTCACAAAGCAGAAATGGACACAGAATATCCGAAACAATCGCTTATTCGTTTTTCCAGATGGGCTGAGCGCTTCTGCAGCACATTAAAAAAGGCGGCGATCGGCAGGCTTCACAGCTCAGTATAATGTATGCAAATCATTTGGTGATCCCAGATGCAACAAATGAGTTTTCAATCAGAGCATTATGAGACGGTAGAAGTATGACTGGCAAGGATTAAGACGGGCTTTGCAAAAGAATTGAAGGCTGAAAAATACTCTCATATGATTAGGCTACATTTTATGAAAGCGAGATTAGCCTCAAAACACAGCATTATCTGCAACATGGTTAACTCAAATTTATCAGACAAAAGTCTATATTCAATTTGCCTCCTATAGTCCACAAACAATGATTATACAACAAAGCCGTAATGAATTTGATTCTTGTCGGGCGAAGAACTACAATTACAATAATCTAAAGAAAAGCTCCAGTATAAAGGACACAAACCCACCAATCCTTCCAATCCAAAGGAAAGAGCAACACAATAGCACCACTTCACTACTCACCACCCAGCAGGCAAGCTAACTCCCCCCACCCCCACCCCCACCACACACACACACACACACACACACACACACACACACACACAAACACACACACACACCACACTATGACTCACTGTGCTTCTTATTCCATATGTCTAGAGAGCAGCTCATGCAGCACCAAAAAAAAAAAATCTTCACTGCTTCAAGCAATACTTTCCTAGCCCATGTTTCAAACCAAAGGCACAGGTGTTGAAAGCCTGTCTGCTAGCTTTAGTGGATACATACTGCACTTACTTGTCTATATCACAAAGCCTTTATCTGACAAAATGAACAGGAAAATTCTCCTGAATATAAACCCTTCACATTTTCATGTTAAAGGCCAAAAACTTTCAACAATTACTCAAGGCTATTTATGAATGACTTTGATATGGTCTTGCTAGTAGACCATAGAGAGCCTCTACTACAAAGGAGTTTCTTTTTATTGTATGCTGGCCTCCACACCAAACATATTTAACACTAACACTACAGTCCACTACCATGATTCCCTACTACAAAAAAACAAAACAACATCTATGATTCCCAATAACAAAGTGGACTCAGGATGTGAAATGCTCCAAGCACAGCCACCAGGTTTGGCCTTAAAGGACTGAGGAACCTTTCCTCACCAGACCCTACCCCCACCAAACACACACACACTCCCCAGCGCTATACAAATAATGCGTGTGTGCGTGCATATGAACTCCTGACCTTTCCTTATTTACAGTACACATTTAGCAGACAACAGGACTGGCTGCACCTTATCTGAAGTCTAATTCATAAACAAGCACTACATCAGCACTGCCACGGTAACAGGCGATACAGACACTAAATGAGAATCATTCTAAAATGATCCTGTGACATAATTTGACCCCAGTTTTGAAGGGGTCGAATTATTAAATTACTTTTGAATGTTTTTGTGGTTCATTATTTTTACAAAACTTTATTTTCAGACCACTTTATTATTAGTTGGAAGCATGTGACGGAAAAAAAACCTTACAGGAAAAGGAAGAACTACAATGCAGGTTAAAGTGAAATTGCATTTTTAGGCCATTCTAAACCATTTTGATTTGTCGAATAACAAATTTTTGTTCACAATGAAAATGTTAGTGTTCAACAAAAATCTGACAACTATGCTATTTAACGACAGTTTAATGAGACAAATTAACGCGTGCAAACTTATTCTCCTATAAGTGAAACAAAGTCAATGTGGCGTTGGACTATTTAAATAAGGATTCGTTTCACATTTATAACAATGAATATGTGCTGTGTACCGTCCTATCCATATATAAAACTACTGTATCTTTCTGTCTAGGTATCGGCACTGATTCTAGTTGTTATTTTACAGGTTGGACAACTGGATGATATGGTAAAAATACAGTCTCATCATACATATATCGTACCGTATTTATATGGCACAGACAGAGGAATAGTGCGACAACTATTGTGCGCCTGTAAAATACTTCTACAGGCAGTACAAGTAACTCATTTTTAAACAAAGTGCTTACAACATGATCCAGAAAGCAACTTTAAACATGGATTATTGTTTTCACTATGGCTGTATTGAATGCTTTTAAACTAGAAATAGAACCTTCTTGACAGACGAGCTGATACAGGCTCAAACACAGACACCACACTTCCCCCCCACATCACCAGCACATCTGCAGTAATGTCAACAAAATCGATTTCATGCACATCACTCAAGTGCACAAAACTAAATAAGGGTTCAGGGGTAAAACCCTCTTAAGAGTAGAGTCAAAGTCTTATTAATTGTGCACCAGCAGCGGCTAAGGCAGTAAACCAGTCGCTAAAGGCCAGGTTGTAAGTGTTCTAGTGTGTAAGGGCGTGTATGTGTGTTTGTGTACTCCCTATAAGCAGCACAATACCCCTAGGGGCTTGCTTCCCATCAGTGCATGTGTCTATTATCAGCAGCGTGGCTCTGAGCAACTTCATTTCACACAGTAATACCTGAGAGAGAGAGAGAGAGAGAGAGCGAGAGAGCGAGAGAGAGAGCGCGAGAGAGAGAGAGAGCGAGAGCGAGCGCGAGAGAGAGAGCGAGAGAGAGAGAGAGAGAGAGAGCGAGAGGGCGAGAGAAA
>JBBJLR010000139.1:21475276-21490944 GCA_037577145.1 Brachypetersius gabonensis | reverse complement strand
ACACACACACACACACACACACACACACACACACACAAAGCAAGGCACCAAACAACAGTATCTGGCCATCATTACAAGACAAAAACGTGATGCAAATCTAATCAAGAGAGTGAGCAGACTTCCCGATTTCCGCTGTGTAATGCACATGCATAGGTTTCCTACTAATTAGCCAATAAATGCATGTCCCTCTACAGGGCAAACCCCAAGTCTGTCCATGTTTTCAGAGAAAAAAAAGCACTCACTTCATTCTCATGCCAAAGCCTAAATATAAAACGTTTCAAATGTCACACAAATCCCGACCCTCAGCATAAACTTGACAAAGCAATAAACACAATGTTCACCAGAAAAGGAACGGGAAGCCGGGCACCCACGTGAAACGGAACTGACTGAACCTAGTGATTCATGAGAAGCTTATCGGCTTCCATTAGCACGGAGGGGCCTTTGGGCTGTGAATGGGCCACCCCAGGCCTCAGAGCACTTCCTCCTGGAGCAGGGGCATTTCTCCCTCTGATCCGTCATTGCTCCAGCAACATTGTCAGGGAGGAAAAGGCCATCAAGCAACACTTCATAGTGATGGGGGGGTTGCAGGAAGTGAGCGGCAGGGGGGCTGCTTTAGCGAAATCACACATCACTACACATTTAAGTAATTCCTTTAGCAAAGCAAAAGCTACACACTTGGCAACAAAGAGCTGAGTCTGGAGAAGCCCGGCATGTTGAGGCGCTTCAAGATGCTGCCCAACAACAAATGCGCCAGCTCTTCAGCGCAGTCTTTGAAGCTTCTGTAAACTGAGGAGTGACACCTTCTGGGTGCACAATCACGTGGTTCATCCTCGTGTGATTCTGTGTGACTACGACTTGTGTGCGCGTGTGTGTGTGTGTGTGTGTGTGTGGGAAAGAGGGAAGAGACAGTGTGTTTGTGTATTAGGGAAATAATATAAAAAAGCAATCGCAATGTGTAATAGCAATGTGTGCATCAAAAACAAACAAATATTATACTAAATCCTGCTACTCCTTGAGCCATCAGCTCCATTAATAGCAGTCTCAATATTAGGTCACAGCCAAGAACGTCCCCCTCTGCTCCATACATCAGGGGTAAGAGCAGTGAGGAGGCAGAGAGCGCCCTCTGTCTCAGGGCAGAGAATCTTAGAGCTTCAAAGCGTGGGAACAACAGACACACACTTCCTCAGCCCAGAGAAAAAACACTAACCAGTTTGACCACAGTGCGTGGGACTGAACTGAGCTAAAGTCAAACCACAACCTCACAGAGAGAGAGAGAGAGAGCGAGAGAGCGAGAGAGCGAGAGAGAGACAGAGTGAGCAAGAGGGTAACAGAGAGAGCGAGAGAGAAAGAGTCTGCACTTTGTACCCTGTTCAACTAGAGATCACATGTCAGCAATGGCACAGCTCAGAAGTGTGAACATTAGATGTGTGACAAGGAAACACAGACACAGGCACACAGATACTTTTACAAGTACATACAACAGGCTCCGTACACACCCCACTGATTTTAAAGGCAGAACGCAGAAGTGTTTACCTACCAACTCAGAGGAGAAAAAAAGCAGTCCACTGCACAGCAGGAAGCAAAAACAACCAATGCTTAATATTGATGTGAGTTTTATTAACTGTACAGTAGCACAACTGGGGGGCAGCTGATGTGACTACACAAGCAATTCAAACAAACAAACAGAGAGCCTGCAGGGAGTGGCAGAGACTGTTCATCAATGGCCACTGGCAAACACTCCTCCTTCCACACTGCCATTCCTGGGCACTTGGCAAATAACATCAAAGCCTTATTTCTCTCCGATTTTGGAGAAAGCAAATCAATTACTAATGAAAGCCTAGGGCTGCCAAACATGAAACTAGGTAGAGAGCGACCAAACATGCCAGCATGTTAGATACTGGATTGGAGGGATTATGGCAGCCTGGAGAGGGACACGAGAACGCTAATTTTAGAGCACATCTGCTGGAACCATCCAGCATCTACAGTGTTTCATAAAAAAAAAAAAAAAAAAAAACATACAGCAGGGGGTCTATTTGCTCTGAAGTTTAACCAGATGAAATGCCGTTGTTGCAAGGGTCTAGGGTGTAGAGCTAAATGAAATTCAATATTGATATATGGCTACTGATTATAATTACTATATGACTAACAAAATACAGCTGTGGAAGAAAATAAGAGACCACTGCAAAAATGCTCAGTTTCTCAGGTTTTTATCTTTTATAGGTGCAAGTATTGAAATATGTGTGTGAAATAAGAACTGCTGACAACATTCCTCCTAATTTCATAAAACATAAAATATTGTTCTTTAAAGTATAGTTTTAAACAAAATATCAAAATAAGGAAATGATGCAGAGTTTCCAGAAATTGATCTCCTGTTCACTCAAAATAGCAATACAGTAAACCCTCAGTTTTACGTGGATCAGCATTCGCGTCTAACGCTGACGCCAACACCCCCCAATTTTCAACAGTTTCTTTTGCGTGCAAGTCTTTGCACGCTGCTAATGCTAACCGCTAATGCTAACTTTTTTAAGCAATAAAGCTTTCCGATTCTGATTAATGCATTACCCTTAAAGAAAATGTAAAGGTAAATAAATAAAGTGTTCTGGGAGCATCTTTGGGGGCATATTTAGGGTTTACACTATAAAAATAGGCATTTTTATTTTTTACACGGTTTTTCACTATACGTGAGTGCTCTTTGAACGTAACCCCCACAAAAAGTGGGGGACTACCGTAATTACTTTTGATGTACTTCTAGTAGTGTTTTGCCATCCATTTTGAGAGGAGAGTGTTGATTACAGCAGTGATTTCAGACTTTTCCTCATTAAATAAGATATGATTCATGATCATCTAATCAGTACCTCATAAAGCAGAATGAGGTGCTTGTCAAGGCACTTAACAGATACTAGAGCATGGGACGGTTGACATAATCAGATGTTGTTTCAAATATAAATTGCAGGGGGCTCTTAATTTTTTCTGGAGCTGTATTAAAACATTAGTGAATAGTACAAATGACATAGTTGAAGACATGCAATTGTTCGTTTGACAGACCAAATAAATTCCTTGAATCCCCAAAACACATCTGAAGTGTTGGTCAAAACGCTCATTGCACAAAAGCGTTAGAAGACTGGTTCAGCTACTAGCAACCCTACTAGGAGTACATCAAGGTAAACTGTGGAAAAACCTGCATTCTGGCTCTCACATCACTAACCTTTAGAAATGACTGCAGAAGTCTGAAGCCAGCCTAAAGCAATATATCTAGTGTGTTTATGCTTATGGAAACACAGCAACATCAGAATAAACACAAATGAACAAATAAATCAAATTGCACAGTACAGCATCTTCTCTAGGCTTCACTAAACAGTGATACCACCTACTACTTAACCCTTGGCTCTTATGTCAGAAAAGTACCAGCTGCCAATTTCTAGTGGTAAAATGTAAAAGTTATACATACATGCTGAGGGTATGAGAGAGTTTGCACTGGGCAGCGAAGTTTTATGCTCCTATCCAGCACCTCATAAATCCTAACAGCAAAAGAGCGTATGCACATGGAGCACGGGTACGCATCAAACTGTTTAATACTAAAATGAGCACAAGAAACCGTCCAGAGCCTGAAAAAGCACCAAACGTTCACTTACGAAGAAAGAGGGCACAGTGAGGAATGTCAGCCCGCTGCCTTTGAATTGCCTCACCACAAATGTTACAAGGGTTGAAAAGAATGCACTTAAACGTCAGATTGATAAAAGCAGAGCGAATGTTTCTCGCATGTGCTTGCAGTTAGATATATTAAAGCAATATGAGAATAGAGTGTCATTTCAGAATGGTAGAACAGGCCGTTTTCCCGGGCTATGATAAAGGCTGTCTGCTATTTATGAAGATAATGAATTTTGTTTGCACACATTTACATGGAAGCAGTGTCAAACTGGAGGGGCAGAGCTGGAGGGATGTGGTGGGGGGGGGGGGGGGGAGACAGAAAGAGGGAGAGCGAGAGACAGAAAGAGGGAGAGAGAAAGAGAGTGAGAGACAGAAAGAGGGAGAGAGAAAGAGAGCGAGAGAGCGAGAGAGCGAGAGAGAGAGCGAGAGAGAGAGCGAGAGAGAGAGCGAGAGAGAGAGCGAGAGAGCGAGAGAGCGAGAGAGAGAGAGTGTGAGAGAGAGAGTGAGAGAGAGAGTGAGAGAGAGAGTGAGAGAGAGAGTGAGAGAGAGCGCAAGAGAAAGAGCATGAGAGAGAGAATTGGCTGTTTGTGTGTGGCGGGCACGCACGCACTGAGCACTCAGACTAGCCTGTGTGGAGAGAGAGTGTGCTCAAGACAGAGCTCCTTAGAGTCTGAAAAGCTGCATGCCCTTCGTTTCCAGTAAAGCAGCCAGTTCTGGAGAGCGTTATCACAGGCTGGACGCTGGGGGACCTCTCCCTCTGTGTCTTGGATAAAAGTGCAGCTGGACTGTATCTGGCCACAGGGGCTGTATGAAGTGCTAATCATCAATCTGTGATTTAATTGAGTTTGTCAAAGAAGCAGATTATTTTTTCCCTCCACCATGATATAATGTAATTTACGAGAGGAAACAATTTCAAAAGCACAGAGCATGTGCATTAAACAGAGATATGCACATTAATCCAGTGGTGGAACTATTTAGGGGCACAATTGAGTCATTAGCCACTCTCTGCTAGGCTCTTCCTGCTAGACAATGCTCATCAATGCTGGAGCGGATTCATGTGGCTCACTCTCAACACTAGCCCACACAATCAATCGTGAATCAATGGCACACAAATACATATGTCACTGCTCAAACCCATCCCAGGCACAGATAGGGACATTAACACTAAACACCAAAGCCCCTTCTCCTCACCGAACATCTTCAGACTCTGATTACAATCAATTCAATGCGAGCACAAACATTTGTACCCTATTGAACATCTGAGTGGTCTTGAATGATCACATTGTATTTCACACTCACCATGAAAATACCAAACATAGGAAAATCTCCTCAAACCAAAAAGAGAGAGATAAGCTATATTTTGTCAGTTGCCTGAAATGTCACGCTTGCTCTGCCTGAGCCTAAACCACAGTGAAGGGGGGGTTTGTTGAAGGGGTTGAGGGTGAAGAACGAGCCACTGGAGCTGAGTGACACCCACTGAGAGACGCTGAAAAGCTGTGAGGAGCTGCCATACTTGCCCTTAGCCCCCTTGATCAAACTCATGAATCCACAGCACCCTGAGGAGACACACACGGCCCTGCTGCTCCAAACCTCTCTCTCTACTCTAAAAGCAGCACAGGCAAATGTGTATAAGCTCGAAAATTTGGAATCGCTTTTCATCTTAATACTTTCATTTATGTACAACCACTTGTACTTCTAACAATGCAGATTAACATACTGTTCACAACAAAATGTAGTTATAAATATTTTTCAAAATTAATATAAGCCAATAACTTACTATGTCAAAACATATTATGCATTCTAATTACACAAAGGATCATCTTATCTGCCTGCAGTCATGATTATAACTTGGGAAAAACAGATATCAGATTTTAATCTTATACATTCAAGTAGTCATTTTGCAATCATCTACAGCCTGTCACAATAAACCTTAATGTGCTTAATTATAATATATGAAACTATCCAACATTGGAAACATTTTATTCATTTGTTTATGGCTTGGGGACTCACATTTTCACTCCTACAATACACAAAATGTAACAATACTTGATTAGATGCATTCCTTAAAAAAATCAGTACAATTTTTTAAAATGCATCTTGCAAAAATTAACGAAAAAATGGTAATAGCACAGTGGGTTGATATCTAATCACATGCTTGTTTATATAGTTCACATTGGTTGTTTACAGGCTCTTTCTAATCTGTGTAAATCTCATTTGTAATCAATTTGCTGTTTGTTGTACTGACTGGTCTCATCACAAACGGAGGCGTATACTGTGACGTAATTTAGCAGAAGTAACTAAAACAGTTATATTGCCACTCCTGCTCTATTCTAAAGCCGCTTCCACCATGAGAGGTTCAGGATGATGAGCTTCAAGAAGCGATGCCATTAGGTCAGAGCGTTTTCAGCAGTAAATTATTTAGTTATCTGGTAACTGCTGCTGCTTCTTTCTTTCTGTCTTTTTTTTTTTAAACCCCAGCAACTGGCGGCAGATGGTCCAAGAGAACAAGCGGCGTATTCAAATACACGCCTAACGGCTCTGCCAAGAGCACCTCCACCCTAGATACCACAGGATGGTATTACCTCTAATTAGGAGCGGCTTTTGTTTCTGGATCAAGCCACCTCTCTCCCGCTCCCTCCAAACCGCAGGCTGCCTCGCTTTAGGAGGCCGCAGTCTGCCATGGATAACACCCTCTTTGTCGCTCCCTCTTCTCCGCCATTTAAGGCCCACACAGCTTCAAATATAAATATGAAATTTCGGAGCCCGAACGAACCACAGTCCTATTTCCAACATCAGCTACCCCAAGTAGGCGTGTAGAAGAGTGCCTGGAATAGGCTGGGAAGAGCCTGCAGGGACAACAATTCAGATGTGTCACCCGTTTGTCTCTTGCAACGTCTGTTACTCAACAGAGATCTCCCGAAACACACTTTGAACAACACTTTGGGTCTGAACAACAGCAGCAGCAAAAAAGGACCAGATCATGGCTTTGAATTGCCTGTATGCTGTCTGGGTGAAGGGTCTAAGCAGACGGCACTGTAAACATAATTTCACATTGTTTCCTTGCCTCAGAGCAAGCAGACAGGGGAGGAAAGGGACAGGGGGTAATGAAAATGCTGCTGCTGGAACTAGGCAGGATCAGAAGCTGCTCTGTCCTCCTCGGACAGCTCATAAAACATGCATCGACTGGGACTATTACCGGCCCTGGCGTTTTAGTGCACCCTGCACGCGCCGAGGAAAGAGAGCGCACTTACAAAACCCATATCCGCACTGGCCCCCCGCGCCCCTTCCTTTTTTTTCTTTATATCAGCCTGATTTGAGAGAGCAGCTGTTTAGAGAAAACATTAGTAGGTGGAGGCCTCCGAACAAAAGGCTGCTGCGGCCCGGCGAGTTCTCGGCGTGTTTTTAAAAACGCCGTACAGTAGCGATCAGGAGATTAACTCGGCCCATTCATGTGTGAAATGGAGACTTGATCCCTAACTGATAGCGCAGCCTGCCTCCAGCAAACAGAGGGCGGAATATTTTTCATCATTTCACAACAACAACTGTAATATATTAGATTACCTCTCGCATCCTTCACTGCATTTGCAGAAAGCAGGCTGAGAGAACAGCATGCCTTTCACAACAAAGCCAGGCAGGAGGAGGTAAAGTCAGTGCCTTTCCTAACTGAGAACTGCACTTAAATCCGAACGGGTTCATTGTAGTGACAGATAACACTGCGAAATAGCTAATGCGAGGCTTAAGCATTAAAAAGGGCACAAGTGGCTTTTATTACAGTCAAAACGCAAATAACACTATTAAAATTCTGATTTTTTTCCTCAAAATCAGCGAACAGGAAATTCCCATAGCCCATTTTGTTTTTTTACCCCTCAGGTCATCCAATTGGCCAAAAGCTTTTGGCATCATCCAAAATCTCCAAACTTAGCCCCAACAGGGCAAAAAAAAAGTCAGAGCAGATAGCATAACGTATTCAGTTATGGGGAACACTAGATTCTACACATAATGCTGTAAGTGTTCCATGACAACATGTTATCTTGCTCCAGTTGTGTTTCAGCAGCACCATATCTACAGGCTTCATGCTCATGAGCACGCTTTTGAATTTCCTCAGCGCAGCACGGAGCGAACCTCCAGGGGCAGGTCTGTGTGGGTATAAGTTAAAATAGCTTGCGAATGCATGGCTAAGCTTATAAACAGCCAGCGTGAGCATGTTTGCCACAGAGCCACATTCAGCCAACTGCATACACTTGTGTCAATCCAAATGAGTAGTCCATTGACTGCTGAGCAACTGTATTTTCACTAAAGTGCACATTGGGCCAGGGTAATAAAAAGCTTGGCTGAAGTGAAATGTGGCCTGACCTTTCCACGTCTTTCTTTCAGCAGCTCCTTTGCACAGATTTCGAGTTCGCCTCATACATCACCCTGAAAAATTGGATCTTCAACCCACACTAGCACTGTCCTCTGGAAAGAACTTAAAAAGGACATCACAACACTGCTAGCTGTATGGCTGAGGGCTCTCTGTTGCATGCAAAACTCCCTTTAATCAAAGGATTTAGAGCCTCAGCACTGTACTGCCATGAATGAGTCTAAATTAGTTTAAAAGGCCGCACAATTCCCCATTCATAACATCTCTTGCTTCTACCTATTAATAACCTCCCCCAAAGCCAAATGTATCATTCATGTGTGCATGCGTCCTGTTATCTTTGCCCTTCCCAAAACAAAATGTACTTAGGATGTACAGAGATAGCACTATCCGCAGCAGCAACTTTACACTATCTCCTAAGGAGGTGACAGAAAACTTTTTTTGTAGATGCACTAGCCTGAAGGAGAATTCCATCAATTTCTTAATAATTCATAAAGACAAACAAAATGAGTGGACTAAATAAGGGTGGATTCTTGTTAATATCACTAAAGATATTAGAGCCTGTTTGTTTCTATACAATGAACAATTGTAAACGAACAGAAGTTTAGGATAATTTTAGTTACCCAAACAACTCCTATGTTATAATAAGGTAATTAAAGAAACTTAATCTTAATACCTCCTGTTCTCTTTTTCAGCAGCAATACAGAATCTGATTGGCATCCACTTTTTTATTAAATAAAAAAGCCCTTTTAAAGTCTTGGTTTCTTTTTCCTCCCCAGTAAAGTATTTTCAATCTTTGAAAGGCCATGTTGCGATTCAGTTTCACCAACTACTGCTTAACCTTTATTGGATAATCAAGCTTTTAATAAAACAGTCACAGTAATCTAATGTGATGGACACTGACGGCTACTGACCGCATCGCCAGTTCATGTGCATCTTGCTATGTTCCAAGTGTTCCAAGCACATAGCATTTCCAAGGTTCAAAATGTGCTCGGAGAAGAATGTCAAATCTCTGCACTAACCCCATTACCCTCGCCAGGGACCCAATGGCAAGGACAGCAGCCAATACAGCTGGGCATATGACAGGACCCTTCTATCCTGAGGGCATGATACTTATTTTACCCCCACAACGAGCACACATGCAACATAAGAAAAAAAAAATCGGGAGCACATGAACCTTGGGACAATTTAAAAACTCATCAAATGTGGTTTTCCAGTCCATTGAGACACAAAGTACGTCACTGGTCCAGCAGCGTTTGTAAGCAGGTCGTCTGGCCTTTGAGCTCCGCCAGCGGTCCACAGCAGGACTGGGATCAAATTGCTCTACTCAAGGCCCCTCCTGATCCGCATCAAGTCTTCAGTTGTAGACACTAAGGTAGCTTCTAGAATTCTTTGTGATTTTGAGCGGAAAAGGCTGGCTGTTCTTTGGCAATAGAATATGGAATATAAAAAAAAATTTTCAGCCGCCTCCTCTTCAGAGAGCACCTGCCTTCTTCACAGCTGCCTGCAAGGTTATTGAGCCATTGTTTTCCTCTCACAAAATACAAATCTCAGCTCAGTGCAAGCTTCTGTGATTTACTGCACTTCTGTATGGTATCTTGTTAAAGGAGAGGGTTACGCATTACAAAGAGTTGCCTGCTTGCTCCTGCTCTTTGCACAACTTTCAGCACATTAAGTTGTCCTCAAAAATGCCCCGTGGGAATGTCCTCTGCCACTACAGGTTAAAGCTATATTTACTACCAGCAGTGGAGGATAATCTGGTACTGCTGTCAGGGGTTCAGCTAACATTACCTGTTCTCCTTCATCCATCTACTCCTTGGCGTTGACTGTTAAAGCTTCTGTTGAAACTACTAATGGACTTCTCACTCTGCTAATACCCCTAGCTAACTTCAGCTATCTAGCTCACTTTTGTTGACCCCTCCCCCCTCAATTGGACACGCTGGTCCAGTCACTGTAGCAATTAAAAATAAATTTTTACATTTAAAAAGAATGTTTTTTTATAACAAGCTCCTAATAAATCTTACAGTTCACACAGATCTATATTTAGTCACATATGTGAGTGAAATGCTCGTACTTTTGTATGCAAGACAATCACCTCAGGTGATGAAACAAAACACTCGTCAATGTTTCACAGTAAGAACATCATAATTAGATGTAAAAAATTATTAGCCCATATATTCCTCATCAGTCACACCCAACCCCCCACTGCGCTTCAACAGCACATCTAAAATTCAATAACAAATATGAAATCGCTGTGATTAATGTGGTTGGGAATCTGGACAGCCAAAAATAAATGGGACAGCGGCGACTTCATTCATTCTGTCATTTGCAGAAATTATCTCCGATCTGCATTGTCAACTTGGTCCCAAAGAAATTAGATTTGAGCTAAGAGCTCCATTGATCTCAGCACTCATCTGGATTGGCCACGAAGAGCTGGTAATCCAATCCGGCCGTTCGGAAGTGCCTGCAAGAGCTGCATCTCCACAATGGAAACATTCTGTCCACAATGTAATCCATTGTGTTCATTCAGCAGACAGAGTGCATGGCGTTTGGAACCTGTCCGCTTACACTAAAATGGCCAAAATCATTGAGAGTCTAAACAGCAATTGAGTGCATGAGGGAACACAAGAAGGCCCCATTTTCGACTTGGCTGGAGAATTAGAGCAGTCTCATATGCTGAGCCTGTGCCAGAAACTGGGAAAAAGAGTGCCACTCACGTTGCAATGACATGGCACTGACTCACTGAGGTAATGCACGTACAGATGCTGTAGCTGTCTAAAATACTCCAGCATATAACATTACAACTCACTGACTGAGCGCACTATGATGACTTTAGTTCATTTCATAAAATGTAACCGCTATCTACGGCTACTATAGGTCCCTCAGGGCCAATGGCAAGAGTTCAAAACAAAAACATGAAATCTGGCTCCAAAGAAAGCTGAGTGAGAACAGATGCCAGCAAGTATGAGCATTAGCAACCATTAGGGTTGCTAACAACAATAGGCTGTAACACCAGCCCAGGCAGCAGTGAGGAAAACGTATAGGTTCACTCTTCTGGGATGTGACACAAAGGCTACATCATGATAAACTGTGCCGACTGCCTCAGACAAAGTTTACAAGCAAGAGATTTGACTCGTTCAAGTGGGAACTGTCAACAATGAAAATGTCATCATTTTGCCAAGGTTTGTCAATACCGTTTACAAAAGAGTGAACTGTGAAGGCACTCAAATGAGCAGGCATGGGAGCACAGGAAGACAAACTGAAGCCATGCAGGAGTCAACAGCTAATCTCATGTGCACTAATAACCTTGGGCTCGCTCACCATTCCATTACTTTAAGGAATAGAGCGGCATATAAATAGCGGCTTCATTTCTCACCAGTGGTCTGTTACGGCTCTATTTCAGCTTCCCCGTCATTAAATATTTATCCCTGCAGAGTGGCGGCTCATACCGAGGTGATAAGCATTTACCAATCCAAATGTCTCCTGCCCAGTGACCCCCCTCCTTCAACCACACCCCTCCCTGCAACACCCACCAGCCAACACCCACGCACCCTCAATGAAACAGACACACGTTTCAAACGGATTATCTACAAGTGTTCCTTTAATCAGCACAAGCCAGACCTGGAACTGGCTCCCCTCACAACACTCCCAAAGGAAAGCCTATTTCTAGACTTATCAAGTGGAGAAATCTCTTCTATTATAGCAAGGGGATGAGGAAGGATGTGGTTGCTCTAATGTGAGACGAGTACATGTATAGTGAAAGATCACTGACCAGAAAAATGGGGTGCTGTGCATGATGGAGATATGTATCTCCAAACCACTGCTGCCTTTATTTGTGAAAAATGTCTATTCCCACCACCTTAAGTTTGCAACAGCGCAGTCTGTAAGCAAAACAGATTTGTGCTTGGCAAATATGGAAATGATCCTTAATCAAACAAGAATTTAAGCAGCACCGCTCCTGCCGCTGCTTGTGCGAGTGAGTGAGTGAGCGGCTGCCTGGCTCTTGGCGAATCTGCCTTCTTAAAGTAGAGAATGATAAAAAGATTTTATGCCTCAGCCTTGTGGGTGGCTACAGTTGGGTGTGAATGCAGCTCCAGTGAACTCTGCGTGCTTCAAAAACTCCCAGGGTTGACCTACAGTACTTCACAGGTATTCCTGGACGGAGAACAAAAAACCACCCCCCCCCCCCCCTTTTTTTTAGGCTCAACGGGGAACAGCCTGCCAGTGGAATGGCAGCTCAAAGCGCACCGACTAAATTCCAGCACCAAAACCAAGCCTACATAAGGACTGCAAGCTTTAGAGAAGACAAAGCAAAGGGATCTAACAAACAGCTAGTGACTAACCATGAGTCTCAGCAAAGGGTTCCTCAACAAGAAAAACTCAAAGTGGGGAAAGCCTGTTTTTTTGCGTGAAGAAATTCCCAGCCAGTACAACAGATGAGCAAAGCATGCCCACAATTTATTATTTTTTTTAATTAACTGTCACCATCATAGGAACTTCTTATACATTTGCCATACTGCAATCTTTTTAAGAATGTGAATGGATGCATGCTGTTTGCAATATTCTTATTGTCTTGTCTTTTCTTAAAACCTGATTGATTTTACTTCTACTCAAAGGATTTTATTCACCAAACAATATATAAAACGGCATATATAACAAATAGCTGGTCAAATGGATTTAGAGCAGCACATGTATTATTCAAATGTGTATCGCAGTATCGCAGACCCTTATATCCCTAAGAAAGAATTATACACTGCAAAAGGACCTGCCTGCAGAATCTAGCCTCTAACAGAAGGACAATATGGAGCTGTGTTTAACTGATTAGAGCCATGTGTCACACTGATTACTAAGACTAGCTTGACAGTGACCCATGCACATGATCTGACCTCACGCTTGTACTCACATTTGCGTTAAACCTCCCCGACCTCTGGGTCAAGATGCATGCAAGAATTGTTGGTTGGAAAAGGTAATAAAGAATGTGGGCTTTCAATGGTCACTAAACTTACAGATCCTCTCCACTGGGCCAGAGGGAGCGCCATATCAAGTGGAAATGCAAATTTTCAATTGGGTTGCTGAGCTAAATGACAGCTTGAGTGGGGCTAGTGGTGTATTGCCACAATAGAGTATGATTTTCCTTTCTGTGGTGATGAAGCCACTTCACTCTGATGAAGCACAGGAACACAGAGCCAATTTAAAAACTGCATATGTAGCACCCCCACCACCCAAGTATTTTCTTTCCACTCGCAACGAAACGAAAAGGATCTTTCTGTCCACTCAGTAGCACGTTCCAAAAGTTATGTGGTTTTAAAGCCCCAGCCACAGTAAAATTAATCAAAGAACACGTATAAGGTTAAATACACATCTCACTGAACAAAGATAAACTAACAGCAGTTGCCCGAAGAATCAAATAGGTATTAACCTCAAACTCAACTTTGATTCATTAAAACCTGCAATAGTTGCTACATCCCAGAGAAGACAGCAAAAAAAAATCAATTACCTCAGCAGGTATTGATACATCTCTCTCCCTGTTTACAATTTAATCCTTAAGTTGTCAGAGCCATTATTTTCTTAATAACTTCCTCTCTGGGCTGCTTTGTCTGGAGCCCATCTTATAAGGGAGCAGAAAGGTCATATGCTTTAATGCTCCCCAGGGCGTTGCCTACCGTGCCTGTAATTATTCCTAGGGATGAGATGACAAATGAAGTGGATCAAATCCAAGGTGCCAGAAGCCCTTACAATTCCTGTCCAGCCAGACAGGTTAAAGCAGGGGTCACTAGCAGGGGAATGGAAAGCAAAGACTACTGAGTGCTGTGTCGCAATAATGATGTGGGAGATCTCTTACAGCGATGAAGACGTGGATCATAATTTATCATCTTTGTTCACCAAAGCATTCCACAGAGGAAAAAAAATGTTATCTACCTCGAAGCTAATTGGTAACTTGTTTGACCA
Source organism: Brachypetersius gabonensis (assembly GCA_037577145.1). NCBI lineage: Eukaryota > Metazoa > Chordata > Actinopteri > Characiformes > Alestidae > Brachypetersius > Brachypetersius gabonensis. The sequence continues at coordinate 21,476,990 of JBBJLR010000139.1, read as the reverse complement.
AAAAAAAAATAAAACATGTTCAGCACACAGCCCAGAACTCAAAAACCATCGGCACAAAAGCTGCATCAAACAATGTCATCAACATCTGCCAGGAACGATTCGTTAGGCAGACAGCGCTTCCCCTACAACTAGTTAGCATACACAGAAGATCAATGAGCAAATTATTAGCAAACTCACTCTTCACAGCTTGGCCAGTAATCATTGAGGAATGTGCGCTGCATTATTTACAGGCTTATGTATAATTCAGCACTAACAGCAGATTTAATGCATAAATAAAGCTGTGATACACTTGCATTAAATGTTTATTCACCAAAACGGGATTTGAAACTACACGCTTTTCAGCACATGGTTTGTGGAAGTTTCAAACCTGTCAATTTCCCCTCCCACATTTTGCACTAAAACCAAAAATATTTTGCAGGTGGAGCAGCCAAGGAACCCTTTGTTCACCCACTAAGACACATTATGTTATTTCAAACACACTAGTTGTGAATGCTATGTAAAACAATATTAAAAGGAGCCCATTTGTCTTCTGACCACAAAACTACTTTAAATCAGACAATTTTACCTCTCCAATACTTGAAAAGCTTTGAAAACCATAATTTATATCTCCATATCAAGCTGATATAGGTCACTGGCTAGCTGAACTAACTGTGTTCTGTGACGGTCTTAACAAGGGAGAAAAAACAGCAGGGCCAGAGAAGAGCTCTGCTCACTTTATGGCCATGCCCTGAATTAGGAGGTCCAGATGTGCCCCCTCCACCCCCTTTAGCATGGGCTCAGCTGCTTCAGGCCTTATTAAAAATATCAGTTTCAATTACCCCAATTTCCTACTGGTTTGAATTGACCGTTAATGAGCCATGCCTCTTGTGAAAATTTATGCTCCATACATTTACATAGGCTACTTGATCACTCGAGAGTGTGGCTAAGATGCCCGGGTGCCAGAATTCTTAATATAATTCAGGCTAATGCCAGATATTCTGTGTCAATCACCATCATAATATGTTCTTTCAAAAGCCAACGGCAAAAAAGAAACACCAGAAAGACTGAATGCCTATTATAATCAAAGCATGGTTAAAATATTAGCTAACATATCAATCTAAACGAAGCATGACCTTCAGGAGAAAGTCTCTCCTGTCTGGCTCTTTTGTGGTCAGGCCCCGTGTCAGGTCTGCCTGTCGCCCAGGCAATGAGCAGGCGTCTGTGGTTACTGTATCTATTGTCACAGGGAAGGTGCCAAGAAGTAGCTTACATTCTTGTAAACAAAGGAGAGGCTCCATACAGGGCCAAAGATAAGCTGAACTGAAGTTTGGTGGTTCGCCATTTTGACAATGACAACGGCAAAAGGAGCCCTTTCAAGAGGTGCTGCTTTTCTCACAACAGCACAGCGTATAGCAAATAAACCACAAATACACTTCTAAATATACTCCCAACGTTTCAAAATCTGCTGAACTGTGCAATGCAGACAAAATTCCAGGTTTGATCGTGAGGAGCATAGACATTCCACAACAACAGCGGAGCAAGAAGCTCAAACATGACATTAATTACCCCTGGCCTTTCTCTAATTCATTAAGCATAACATTACTGGGCTGAGCCCTGCCACTGGCTCCCTGGTGCTGAGTGCAGCTCTATCAGATATGTGTCTGTCTGTCTCTCTCTCACACACACACACACACACACACACACACACACACACACACACACACACACACACACA
>JBBJLR010000139.1:21455534-21473949 GCA_037577145.1 Brachypetersius gabonensis | reverse complement strand
ACAGACAGACAGACAGACAGACAGACAGACAGACAGACAGACAGACAGACAGACAGACAGACAGACAGACAGACAGGGGAAGAGGGAGAGAGAGGGAGCAAGAGAGACAGGCGTGATAGCAGCCGGTTCCATCATGTGAGCAGATTAAATAACATGCCTCCCCAAGCCCTGTCAAACATTCAGCTGCCTCCGTGCACCAACTGATCCGCTACAACACACTTTATGAAGAATCCCCTCAGTCAGCCCAGGCTTGCTGCCTTTGATCCAGCAACCGCCCGTTTGATGCCGTTAAGGGTAGGATCACACATAGTCATACCTATGTACAGAATGCGTAAGATATGTTTCTCTGAAAATTTGTCTTAGCTGAAGGAAGCAGGCATGGACTTTAGTACTGGACACAGCAGGATTTCAAGGGTTCTTTAGAAAGAACAGCAATGGTTATACACAGAATCGATTTAAAGAATCACTTGAATGTTTAAATGGTTCTTAGCAGGCCTGACAAATGGCTTTTTTTGCATGTGCCACTCTAATACTAACTGCTACATCAGTTGTAATTTAAAATCACTCTATGCTCTATTGTACCATCGATAATGACCAGTTATACAACTTAAATATGGTAGAATTGTTGAAAACCCTATCAATTAAAATCACTAGAACAACAGTAAAATGTGAAGTGGTCTCTGTAGAGGATGTGTGCGTACTTTCACTTAGGAGCAACATGCAACCATACATTTAGTGAATACTAGGTGAGCCAAAATACTTATTTACATTACAGACATATACTAATACACATTATAGTTGGATTGTATTTACCAACTAGCTTCCTCCACTTTTTCTGCTATGAAACACACACTTGGTGTTGCTGTGCGTTAAAGCATTAAACATTTAATAGACTTTCTCCAGAGCACCGGCAAGCAGTCAAACAGTTGTTCAGAGAGAGAGAGAGAGAGAGAGAAAGAGATATGACAGTTAATCATACACCCACACTGCAATTGAAGCTCCAGACAAATCATAAAGGCAACATACAGCACTACCATCATTAGCCACAGATGCATCTATTTACCATTCTCACACGCTCGCACACAGCTTTCCCCACACTTCGCAGGCGCTCTGTAAATGCTCCTAAGATCAGCAGGAATGAGGGCTTCCTTCAGCAACAAAGTGACTTGCTAATTCAATTATTCAGTTAGAGTAAACTGCTGGTTGACCTCTGGGGAGATTCACAAATGCAACAGCATGGAAAGTGGAAAAAGAGAAAGGAAGGGGAAAAACAAAACACAAACAAGAGCAAAAAAAGGAAGTGTCTTTGGTTTCATATTCAAGCTGCAAAATAGTAGCTGGTAAGCCAGAAAACAAAAAGAACTGTCATTTCAAAAGCCAAGAGAAAAATACCCCATAAACATCTAATTTATCTACTCACCCACACATCCAAAACACTCACACAGTCACTTCTTAAAATCGGTGAGTGGGAAGGACATTTGGGAACTCCACTTTCCCCCTTATTTATGGCGCACCAGCTGCTGTTCTGCTCATGCAGTCAAACAAGGGTACATTATATTTTTCTACTTAAACCCTACTTGCAGGTCAATGGGGATACAAGCCTGGATGTGGAGAGTTCAATCAAACAGAAAAGGCCAGTACTTTTTAATACACGAGCAATGCTTATGGATTTTGAGGTTATCCTGCTCTCAAGGACGTTTCTCTGGGGGTAATACAAGACAATGAAAACATGCTGTTCCTTGCTCATGCCTTGAGTTCCTCTGCGGGAAACTGCTCTCTAAATGTTTGACTTCTTTTTTACCTCAGGCTATCCTCAAAGCCATGGCATGAGCAACTGAGTTCATAAAAGATTTTTCCTCTCTATTCTATAAACTAAAGGATTATGAGAGATACTCCGCACATGCCTGTTATGATTACAGATTGACGATCTAAAGTCGAGATGTCTTTGGAATGGCAAATTAGCAATTTTTAATCCTTATCTTTTAGTCATATCTCTCTGACTCACGGTAAAAGAATCTTTGTACAACTCACTGAATCGCAAGTGCTCTGAGAGCTAGCAGATCACACAGAAGCCTTTCCAGCATAACAGTAACTTAAACGTCTCAATTCATTTTTCACCCAGGAAGTAACAACTACCACCAGGCCTTTGATCTACATGTGAAAACTGCAACAGAAGAACTGGTTTGAGATAGAGGGACATGACTGTACATGGTAGGACATCGCTTTTAGTCAAACAACTCCAGATTTTAGACAAACATGCATTTTTTTTCGCTTGCAGAGTTCAAAAAATGGTTGAGCATGAGAAATGCCTTGGTTTTCTGATCCATGATATGCTGGCTTTATACAATGAATTAGCCAACCAGCAATCTCCCACTCCGGTGAATTAATCACTTCAGAATCTTAAAGCTAGAGCTCACTCCCCAGTTAGAAAGAGACAGACAGAAAATATGTGAGGTGAAACTGAGGACTGTCGAGATTAACCCTATAACCAGGTGCCAATTAATATCTCAGCATTCAGGGCAGGTCTTTCTGAGCTGTAAGGAAGATTATGTACTTCAGTTAGACCTTGCCTATGGTGATCTGAAGATCCTCTGTTAATGGACTCGTGTGTGGATCTTAAGTCTGCTTTGTCAGATGGAAACGGTCATGTCAAAGCATGCTTAATCTAGCTGACAAAAACAAAAACAGTGTGTTACCAGATGAGAGGTAACGTGGCTATAGTTTAGTCTGACACTCCTTTCTCTCGCAGATGACATCACTGCAGGGCCTTCTGACGAGACCTCTTGCACAACAGAAAAAAAAAAAAAAAGTAGCCATAACATATACTGGATCATAGTTCACCAAAATTACATTTGATGTCAACACAGTGGTGGAGGATCTTTTTTTAGGGTGTGTAAATCATAGCCTGGTGCAGTGCAGATCACACGACAATCAAGTATGACCAATAAAACAGCAATTACAGAGAAAAGAAAACAAGATACTTCCCCCTCACACATGGGACTTGTAGACTGAAATCAGATAAGCCCAACTGTGAAACAAATACTCTTTAAGACAAGCCTTTTCAACCACCACCCACCCCTTCCCCCACCTCACAGCCAGGCACTCGTGCTCTTTACAACACCCACATTGCTTTGGGCTTGACTAATCATACATCATAGGCCATGGTTCACATGCTTTATTCAACTTGGGGAAGTTAAGCTGAGTTGGCTGTCCCACAGCAGCCTTCAACTGGTCAAGCAAGTCTACCGAAATACTCATCTCCACTGCTCTCACGGTTTGCAGTAAACAAACAGTTACAACTCATCACTTCCAATCTCTGAAGGAAGGCATGGGAGAGGGGGTGGGGGTGTAAGGGGCGAATCTTCATTGTAGCACACTGTTGTGACTGACTGGGAGATTAGCAAGTTGTTTTTTCACCCCTCAATCTGTGATTTGATATCACTAGACAAAGATAAAAGCTGCAGTGAACATACCGATTAGCGTTGTCAAAAGACCCGGTACTTCGGTACCAAGACGGTACTAAAAAATTTAAATGTTACAGTAGCAGGTTTTCTGAAGTACCGGTGGTACCGAGCACCCGGTCAACCCGGTTCTTGCTGCGCTCTCTGATAGGTGCGTATTGTGAAGTTGCGTCTTCTTCGTAAAAGCACAGAGATGGTGACCGGCGTGGCTGCTGATAAGGCGGCTCTGAATCTGCACGTTGGAAAGAAAGGGGGAAAGAGCCTCGCGTGAAAGTATTTTGTTTTTGCGGCTGATGACAAGGGCAACATCGCTGATCACCAGAAACCCATTTGGAAGCGTGTCATTGAAGTTTTATATCAAAAGGAGGAAATACATGAAATCTTATAAAACTCCTCAAACACCGTCACCCAGATTTAATGAAAGCAAGTAAGTTTTAATTCTATTTTATATTTAGAGCATTTGTTATAAAAATATACCCTATATTAATTTGAATGTCAGATTGATATAAACATTGCCATTTGCTTAGTTAATCGTTAGCATAAACGCGGCTAATGCTAACGTGAGTATCAGAATAGTGTTTCTTTATTAACTATTTAATACTCCTATGGCGTGTAAAACAGGACATAATAGTGTACTATTTGTACACACCAGAGGCTTTTAAATGACCCGTGTAGTCAAAATATGTGTGTTAGAGAACAAATGTATGGTTAATGTTTGGATCTTTAAAAGCAGTTCTAGGTTATGAAATATGGTTTGCGCAGTTTGATTAAATTAAAGTCCAGTCAAATACAGTCCTGTATAGTTGAGTAAGGCTTTACAATGAGATACCATTCATTTACAGACTTTATATGTTAACATCAAGTTACAGTGAGTGAACATTAAGTACCGGGTCTTTTGACAACACTATACAAAAGGTTGCGTTTCTGAATAAGAAGAGTGAGTTATTCAGTTATGTTTGTTTACTTATTGTTTTATTAATAAAAATAGCTTGTTCAATTCATGTTTTTTGTGTTTTGCTTTGGTACCGAAATAGGTACCGAGAACCGTGGATTTTCACTGGTATTGGAACCGAATACTGAAATTCTGGTACCATGACAACACTAACACTGATGATGGAGCTCACCACTCGCACTATGAGGAATTACTTAGAAATTCCACACATTCATAATTCATTCACTGGATCCAAGTTCAATAAAATAAATAAATAAATAGAAAGTTAAAGGAGGAGGAGCGAGGCAGTTCAAAAATCATTCACTCTTTAGAGCGGCCCCTAAAAGAAAGGCCTCCTTGAAAAGTCAAGGTCCAGCAGCTACATTTAAACAGTCACAGGATGAGTTCAGATTGACCTAAAGTGCTGCAATTAGGCATAGTGTCATCAGAACAAACATCTGTTTTTTTTCTTTTCTCTTCAAAAAAGTCAATACACCCAAAGTGACTCTCCAATACTGGATTTATAATTCAAAATGAACCTCAAAATCTCACTTGATAGCCACATAACATAAAAAAAAACAATGATCAAGATAAAGACCAATGGAAAAGCCAAAAAAGTCCACACAACATCAGAAGTGTTCTATTACTTGCTGGAAGTCTTTAAGCATTAGCCTAACATGCTAGAAGTCCTGGAGAATGCTCTTAGAGGAGCATGCACACACACACACGACAGTTTAGATCCAAGAAAGAGAAGACAGTAAAGAAAAAAAGTGAAACGCTTGCAGCATGCATACTCTAAAGTGGACCCCGTGCTTTCCAGCTCTGCTGCCAGCATTCCGTCTCCAGACCCCCCTCCCTCCCTCCCTTTCTCTCTCCCTCTCCCTCCCACTTGCAGTGTTTCATCCTCGGTAGTAGTGTGCTGTACTCACCCGCTGTAGTCTCCAGTCTGGCCGGCTAACTTCCACTCCACCGCCCCGGACCGAGATATAATCCTGCCCTGCTCCTCACAAGATGACCCCCCGAACTTACCGGCCTGGGCCAAGACAAAAACAACAAATCCCCTCCAGAAAAAGAAAAAGAAAGAACAAAAAGGCACGAGTCCAAAAAAGGCTACAAACGCATCAGTTCATCCGGTAAAGAGAGGGGGGGGGGGGTAAATAAAAAATAAGCCACGCCGCGGTCCACGCGGATGATAACGGGCACTTGCTTCAACAAAAGACGCCCCAGCTCTGCTAATGTATTCACGCTCAACTCGCCAGAGAGAGGAGGAGAGGATAGGAGAGGAGAGGAGAGGAGAGGAGGGGAGAAAGAGTGGAGGGAGAGGAGAGGAGAGGAGGAGGAGGAGAGGGAGGGGGGCTCTCCGTGGAAACAAACGGGCTCACACAAGTCCTGCGAGCCGCGCGGTGCGTCCGGACGAGAGGAAAACGTTGGAGAAGTAGAGCCCTGAGACAGTGCAGCACTTCGAGGGTGAGGAAGGGAGGGGGAAACAAAAAAAATCAGTGGAGTTCGTCGTTTACACACACTCTGCTTCCTTTTTCTCATGCGCGCACGCACGCTCGCTTCCTCCCGCTCCTTGTTTCATATGCACGCAAGCACACATACTGCTCTGTGTGTGTGTGTGTGTGTGTGTGTGTGTGTGTGTGTAAGCCCCCCCTTCAGCTGTTCAACAGACGCATCCACATGGCTGACCTAGTCTTTCTTTATCCAGACACTAGTGAAGGAGAATTACCCCCCATACACACACACACAACTAAAAAAAAAGCGACCGAAACCAAAACATGGACTGGATTCAAATGACCGTGGGACAAAAGGAGTACCACACGGATTGTGATTGATTGGCTAAAAAGCGTTCGAGGCTCCCAAACTGCACCGCTAAGCAAAGACAGTGCAGGCGAGATCGAGCTCAACTCCTCCCATCAGGGATATAGGAAAACGACGTGTGTGTGTTCATCACACAGGCAGGAAAAGAAATAGCCCACATGATCAGAACACGTGGCAAATATCATCCTTTTTTGAAGCATGCCATCGAAGAACGCTCCTTTAAACCAATAAAGCGAGGCGTTCTGCTCCTGCCTGCAGTAATAAACACTGCTGGGGTGATGATGATGATGGGAGACCAAACAAAGGCTGTGAATTCACTTAGCTCGATATGGCTCATGGTGATCATTTTACACGTGAATGCTGTAGATGCCAGAGACAGCACATTTATGAATTAACTGTCCAGTCTTGTCCATTCCGTGGCTATAAATAATCTCTTAAGAAGAAAACCACGTGGTGTAACGACAGACGCACACAAACTCGGATTTTCCTAAATGTAAATCGAGAATGATGTCTTTGATTCTGCATAACACTACACAGATCGGCCTGTTTCAAACTTTATTTCAAATCAAAAGACTTAAGAATTAACATGGCCCATGCTAAAGAGTAATCAAGTGAATATAAACTAACTGTTTCCACAAAAAAATAGAAAATCAAAGCCTTAACATGATTTTTTTTTTACATACTCTACATTCGTTTTACATTCAGTGCAGACTGAAAAAATAAGCAAAAATCAGAGTTTTATATTAACATTTACACTTTAAAACACCATTTCAAGCAGTAACGGTCAACAATGATCTGTATTAAGATTGTTATTCCCACCCTGCTAACACGCTGTCTACTCGCTTCACCCCCTGCAAGCGTAAAACTCTTCATTTTAACATGTTAAAAATGACTAAACATACACAAATCCCACCAGGATCACTACACTGAGAGCCATGACATGTTATTACACCCATATCCCAGCCACACAGGATGGTCTTTTATACTTAAGAAATGCATCACTGTTAAGTGTAATTACTGTCAAAGCATGAATGTTGATTAAGTATAGATGTTTCTGAGTAAGGTATCTAATGAGAGACATAAATTCTGCTATTACATACTTGTGTAATATACATGTGCAGATTTTTTAATCTCCAAAGACATCAAGGTTATACATTCAAGTTACACACACTCCACATCTCTCAGTTCAGTGTTTGTTATTAAAAAATCATGCACTTTTCCTAATAAATGAACATTTGTGCAGTCCTTTGCTGTTGCTGCAGCTTTTCTGTAGCATTCAGCTCATCACTTGCGTGGGTGATGTGACAAACCTAGATCACTCTAAGATTTTTTTTTTTTTAACAAAAAGCGCCAATAAAAAATGTCACCTAAAATAATCCTACTCTTTTTTGATTCAGCTTTACAGATACAGTAGAGACCTACCACAATCAAGAAGCCCAGTCGTGGCCTCTCAGTGATCTCTTGACAGATCCAAAGACATGACTCATTATACCATTTAACACAGAATTATCCTCTCCCTCTAGTCTTGGATCAATGTGCAGTGATTTAATCAAAAATCTTATGCTTTAGAGGTGAGTAAAATCACTGTGCCCCAGTAAGAGGAGGTAAAAAATCTCCGAGACCATTTCTTATACACTTGGAAGCATCTTGATTCTAAAAGAAAATGGTAAATGATTTCCAATTCATGTTCCAGTGAATTCCAATGATTTCAAATGTTCTGTGTAATTAAACAGGTAAAATATAAAACAGCCATCTTGTTTAACAGTGGCTGGATGTGAAATGCTCTGTTCTAGAGGAACAGAGTCAGAATCGTTCACAGCGGAGGTGACAGAAACCAGACGTGCAAAACATTTAATGGCTCTAAAAGCTCCATTGTAGAAAGCTGTTACATAAAATGGTTATGAATACGCTGCCTTATACCAGAGATACTGCTTCACTGTAGTTTTAAGGTTGTGAGACAAAACAGTGTTTAAAAAATCCCTTTGTGCAAAAAGAAAACTTTTTTTTTAAGATTTACAATTATTTTACTATTATCAGCATTATATAGAAAAAAAAAAATCAGATGACAATGGTAGGTTCACCGCATTTTAACAGTGAATAAAAGGCCTAGGTTTATATTGTAGACATTACAACCTATCACCCCTACAATAACCCATCACTCTATAATGACATTTCTTATCAAAACATGCAGAATGACAAACAATTTAAATTTACGTCAAACGTAATTATTTTGAAAGATCACAATAGTGCTGCTGTTGGCCACTACATTCTTATTAAAGTTTATTGCAGAGGATTGTCAGGAGAACAGGAGTCACACTGTCTCTGAATCTTGAAAGTGTATAATATCCCAGAACGTAAATACACATATGAAAACCTACAGCACAAAGACCATCCTTCTCACTGCTCACCATAAAGCGTCTATCTTGAGCAGTGGCTAAGATCAATAGGAATCAAGTTTGGTGTGGTGTGGGCCCTTTATTGTGTTGCAAAGCATGTAGCCTGTCAGGCTTTCAAAAGCAGGAGGTGTCCCTAGTGATCCCAGAGCTGGCAAACGCTCTCCAGCTCCAGGGTAGCCAGAGACAGTGTGACTCCTGTTCTCCTGACAATCCTCTGCTCAGCCCAGCACACACACACTCATATGTGTGCTTACGCACCACTCACATACACAGCAGGCAACCTCCTCCCTCCCAGCAAGCGTTTGCGCTGCACACTGAAGCATATTTATTACATTTACTCAAGTACATCCTTATTTATTCCTATCCTTTTTTCAGCGGCCCCCACAGTACTAGCACAGAGTCCAGCCTGAGTGAAAATCTCACTGCGCTAGAGAAAGATATTTAGAGAATGCACTTTTCAAAGAGATACCAATCATGGCTGCCGGGCTGCCAATAGCAGATTAGCTCCTGGCTCAGGAGGAAAACACACAACGGTACGTTTGACACGGCTGCAGACGGTCAATTACTGCACTGAAGTGAATAGCTGCAGAAGGCGTGGGCACAAAACCGCAGCGAGGGGGAAAAAATACACACATACACACACAAACAATGCAAAGACTACGAATGAGCTGATGAATATTAAATCATTTTAATGTCGTGTGCACACAGGCGCATTTCTCCAGGGTGAGTGACATCCATTAATGGAACGGAAAACTCATCACTTGGCTGCGTTTTAGCCACAAACTGACATGGGGTAACAAACTCGTTCTATCCTGATGAGTGTTGTAAATCTTTCGCTGAAACGTGTTATAAAAGTGTGCAGCATTTCAGCAGCGGCTTGCGCTATTCTAAGAACGGCCAGGCAAAGAAACACACAGGCAGGGACCAAAAAAGGGTCTCTTTATGGAACCCAGATTGTTTTAAGGGTGAGTGCTCTGCATTCCCTGCGCTTGAAGGCTCTTCCAAAGGCAGTTTGGTCTCCAGCAGTAGAGGAGATCCCATTATCAGGCAGATGAAAACTCCACCTCCAGGATTTCACAGCTCCTCTGTTTATCACATGGCCCTGTCAAGTTGGGCACCATTAACCGATAATGAAAGGAGACAACCGGTGCAGTTACAAGCAAAGCACTCTGCATTCTACAGGCCTAAGCATGTATCTGGGAAGCTGACTGCGTCTATTCAGTTTTTTGCTACGTATTCAACGCCCCATCTCAGTACATCTGCTAGCGCACAGCCTCTGCAGTCCCAGCACCGTCGCATCTCACATTATACAAAAAGGCAGCCGTAGACTAAAATGATGACTGACAGAGAGAATAACTCAGAACAGATTAGTTATTCTGTCAGCAGATGGTAGATATCAAGCTACATCAAAAAGAGAGAATTAAAATGAGTAGGGAGGGGAAGCGGGGATGCTTTTGTTTTCTACATTGAACGTAGTTGCTGGTGAAAACAAAGGCTAGAGCAGCAGCACTCGCAAAAGAATTTACGTTTTGTCCAAGGGAAAGAAATTCAGCTATCAATGCCTTCATTCCTCCTCATGGCTTTTGTGATAGTCTCATTAAACACTTAAGAAAAAGCAGACTGAGCAGTCCTGCTTCCTTTTCTTGCCTGATTACCTCTCAATGGAGACACTGCATTCGTGCCCCGTATGGCTGATGGAAAAAAAGACCCGCAAATGCTCTGAAACACAAATAAGTCAGCCAGTAGCTGAAACAACAAGAGGAAAAAAGGTGACATGGATGAGTGAGCCAAGCTTGTGAGCGCGTTGGCAAGCCTCAGAGGCCCTGGCCCCTTAAGCACTCATATCTAGTAACTTCATTTAATACATTCAGCAGGGATCCGCAGAAGAGAGGAAAGGAGAAAGATTCTGACTGAAGAAAGGGGTGGGGGGGTTAGGAGAGTGAAAAAAGAAAAAGAACAGATTTATGGCCCTTTATCCTTATTTAAAGACTGACGATATAGAAGTCAGGGCTGCATAAAGAAATAGAAAAGGGCTTGGAACCTGCTTCTCGGGTGGCTACTGAAAAAGGACGCGTTTTGCATATTAAAAAAAATCAACTTTGTTCAGTGTAGCCTTAAGGAAAGTGCAGAGCCCACAGCAGACGTTTTCAAGGCAAGACTAAACAATGGGAGTCCGGATTGGCAGAAAGGGAGGGGGAAAAAAGAAGAAAAAAAAGCAGGTGATGATCAGAGCACTGTTCTTCATTCTTCATGTTCTTCATTCCTCGCGCTCTCTCTTCGCCAGGGGTCATATTCACACTCTGATGCTGCCGTCAGGAACCAGCACTCATGTTTCCCTTCAAGAGACACGAGCAACTTCCACTCACATTTACTTTGCCTTCAAACACACACACACACGAACGCACACGAACACACAAACAGCATCTGCTGACAGGCTCCCAGCACAAGCTGACGAGAAAACCTTGACTTCAATTTACCCACTGCCATTTTAGCATAGCATTCTGGCACTTTTAGCAAGAGCCAATTTTGTACAAGTTAGGAGGTTGGGGGAGGGGTCGAGGATGGTTGAGAGGGGGGGTTAAAAATACGCCAAAACAAACGTCTCCCAGGCTGTGGTAAGACATGCTCAGAGAAAAGCCCAGCTGCATTAAAGAGCACCTGAAAAAGTAAAGGACCAAAAAAAAAAAGAAATGGAAAAAAAAAAAGGCGCTTAAAATAAAAAAGCACAAGCTCCGGTCTCTTGAACAATGACAAATAAAAAGCTTCACCCTCCGCAGAATTAAACATATTGTTAAGCTGGGGTCTGGCTTGGCTCAAATAAAGAGACGTTTTCCTACGAAGCCTCATTACAGTGACTCCAAAATAAGTCATGTTCTTAGACAATCCCAACAGACAAGCGCTAACCCAAACATTACAATTCTCCCATTTCAAACAGTCATTTGTGAGATAACTGCCTGACCAACCTGTTATTTAACATCATAAACACAGCACAGAGGAAAAGAGACTGAGAGAGAGAGACCTTTGATGCGATGCACAGAACGCTCAATTTCATTGAGAGATCACTCGGAGGCAGGGCTCTGCATAGCTAGGCTTGTTTACTTTGCCATTCAGCCACAGTTGGCAGGCCCAGGAAACCCCAAATCCCTGTGACACTCGTGTGCTGGTGTTATTTATTGCATTGCCAAGCTATACAACCTCGAGAGAATTCATCTCTCAAGCGGCAGTTAATGGTAAAACCGAGGCATTAGGAAAAAGCAGCGTAAGCGCCGGCCATTCCAGATGTGTGGCTGTCACCTGGCAAACAAATTAGATCACGGCCAAGTGAAGGCAAGGACTGTGTGTCTCTTTCTCTTGTGTAATAACACAGCACTGAGCTTGTTGAGAGACAAGTGGCAAACGGCCTGTCGGGCACACTGTTTTTCAACCCTCATACACAAACCCAAATTAGTAGTTACCTCTGGAAATAAACAGCATCACTTGCCCCAAATTCTGTCTCACACACACACACACACACACAGCAAAGCTCCTGTGTGGACAGACTTGAATTTTCTCTTTGTTTGTTAGGCGTAAATGGCCCATCAGGGCGATTAGCCCTTCCTACTTTGCTCCCTGAAGACAGCTCTACATACACACACACACACACACACTTCCTCAGGTGCTACTCTGCAGCTGCAAATTGTCCGTGTTTTCACAGTACTCATTTCGGCAGACTCTCTGTCTCTAGGCAAACACTGCATACCATTCATTTCAATGTTAAAAAAAAGCCCAAGTTAACTTGAGTAGAATACTAATGCCTGGCAGTGGGAGTGCAGTAATTCTTCTAACAATCATCAACATGCCTGGAAAACATTTCTGTTCCAATCCAGCGCCTTTGACAATAAGCAAAACAAAAACATCTGATAACTGCATGCAGTGAACGAACGCAGCGCACAAATGTGAACAATAAGCAAATATTGTACAGTGAAGGAAAACAAGACAGGCAACAGCCCAGAATACGATTGGCTAAACCGTATGTTCAACACTTAAATATTTTCAACAGGCCTACATTTCCCAGAGACGCCACAGATTCTTGTGGGCAGTGGAAAGACAACTCAAGTGTAGACCATTGCTTACAGCCCTGCTGTCCAAAGCCATTAGATCACAGAGCGAGTGTCTGCCATGTGAGAGCAATCCTGTTCAGCAGGACGCGTCCTCTCACGCTGCCCCCTCATGGACACAGAGAGAAAGCACACCAATATCACTCCAGGCACCCATATCAAATATGGGTTAAAAAACATAAATGTAATCAGACACTGAAGAACAAAGACTGGGTATGAAAACGCACCTGTAATGCCCTGACTTTTCAGACAAGACTTCTACGGGGGGAGCATTAGTCTTGCTGTTTGTGACTCCTTGTTTACATCTCTTCTCTCCATAAGGGATAATGCAGGCTGATACAATCAAACCTCTCTGAAAAGAAGACATGTGGGTTTGGGTGACTCATAAACCACACAGGACCATTACACAGCGCTCTCAGTCTTCTTCAGCTGATTGGAATTGATTAATAATTTAGAAAGCAATTAACAGCTATATGAATTACTTCCAGAATATGAATGTGAGCTCAGTGTCAAAGAACACAGAGGAGATAAATGCGATCAGCGCCTCTGTTGTTTATCATAAGACGATTGATTTTTTTTCCCTTTTCAGTACCCATTTTGAGGTCTTGAGGATCGGCTTGTACTGATGCCGATTTTTCCCTTTAAAAAACTACTAAGCCATTAAGTGTCTTTTTTTTTTTTACTGAAACACTTCACTTAAATACCATGAAGAAATCCCCACATGAAGATATACACAGCCAAAAACATGACTTATATAAAGTCAGTGCTTTTTTACTCCTGTAAACCCTTTTAGGCCAGCAAAAATAATATGTGCGAAGTGTGAAGTGTCAAAATATTCATTTTTTCCTGGTTTTAAATAAAATCAATGTAGAATAACCTCAAAGAAACCTCAAAGAAAAAAAAAACTGTTAAATGGACACTGAAACAAGTTCATACAGAAACAAGTTACCAGCACAAGAACATTGTTTCATGTGTCTGCTTCAAGTCTTATTTTAAATATTTCTTCTGATAATTCATAATAATAAGTGATATAATAATAATTACATAGATTAGCATCTTAGCTCCTTAGGTTGGGTCATTTGAATGAGCCAGTAACGTTTAAAGAGGCAGTCTGGTACTATTTGTGGTTCTCCAGAGGAGCTGCGTGTGAATAGGTTTCCAGACCCAGGTGATGGTATGTCTTTGCACATATTTACAGAATGAGTCATATTGTAAGCTACTTAAACTGTTTTATGTACCCACCTAATGTTTTTAACACCGTTTAACACTGTAACAGAATGCGTTTGAATGTTTTTTTTTATGTAGCTGCTAAAGACAAGGTAGCATTGGCTCACCCTGAGCCAGTCTCTTTCAATGCAAACAGCAGGTTTCCAAAGAATCGCTGTAGTTTGGTTTGTCAGAACAGCAGAGTGGATGCAAAGCTCCTGTTTATTAACTGTCTTGCATCAGAATCGACACAAGGATGTTTTCTTCTCAAATGGTTGAGGGTAAGATTTTATGCTGGGACAAAAACACTCATCACTTACAGTTTAAATGTGCCTAAAGCCCATTATCAGGTCCAGGATTTTCCACAAGTATGCTTGGCAAAAGGATAAACTAGATACAAGATCAGTACCATCTCTAGTATGATATAATGAACTGAATGCCTAAGAATGAGCTTAAGCTGCAACATTAAGGCTGTTTTTGCACACTAAACTGGCTTTGGGTGTGATTTGGATTGTTTTGTATGAGAAGCTTTTCTTTTCTATAACCACCACTGGTTATAGTGACCAGCTGGGCAGCCATTATTATGCTGATCAGGCTCACTGCATTGTTGATAGGATGCTAATCTTATGCAACACCATTTTAGCCCTGGAGTCACGCAGGCCGAAGAGGTTCCAGCACAGGAGCTGGTAGTCTACGGCGGGATGAGCCGCTGCTGGTGCGTCAGAGCAGAGCTATGCAGAATGAAAACAAAGGGAAGGAAAGTTTAGGTCTGTTTGAAAGGCTGCGTGTGGAAGGTACTCAGCAGGAACAACAGAGGGGTTATTGTTCTCCTGGGCTGCAGGTACATTCCACCAAACAGTGAAAACAAACCGCACGACAGAAACACAGCACACCCAGCTGAGTGAGACAGACAGACAGAGACACACAGCGCACTCCAGAAACACTATTTTCTTAATAATGTCACATGTATTCTGGGAGCATGAGCGAAAAACATCAGCTCCAAAATACTGACTTTCAAATTCACTCCATCGACCCACACTGACAGATACCAATGCCGAACTCGATGGATAGTATGTTTACTCGTAAAAGTAATCTCTCTAGTGCAAAGAACTACAAGTGGGTTCCCTAAACAACCTTTCAGTGAATGGCTCTTCAAAGAACCATTTTGTGAAGAGGGTCCAACTTCCAAATAACAGTGGTTCTTAAACAATGCAAGCTTTTACACAGAAGTGTACATACAACCAAGAATGATTGAGAAACCTTCATGCTGGCCCAGACTGTGTGTGACTACTCTCTAACCTATTGATCATATAATTCACATTAAGATACATTAATAATTAATGTATTTACAAAAATGTAGTGCTTAAACAAATATTCAGCATTATCAATACAAACATAATTCAATCACTAATTTATTTCTAGAGGCAGTTAAAGAGCTAAACTGAAGACTGGCAGCACCTATAGGGTGACACATTCGTGAGCAGGTAGCAAAACAAAAACAACCTTGGATAAAAGCTCAAAGAGAAGGAAGCATTGCCCAAGTATAGTTGCACAATCTGTACCTTACTTAGCTTTCCATGGACGCCCCAAGTAACTTTTGACCAGAGAATAAAAAACATTCTGAAGCAGCAGAAGAGTCAGTAAACAGAAGCTTTCCCTGCAAGTGGGTGTTCTGAGAAACCAAACTACAGCTACTCCCTGAGGACCTGCAGTTCACACAGTAAGTGATTTATCAGAATGAGCCATCATTACTCTTACAAACAGAACTAAAACACACCATGTTACATCACTAACGGTAGACACTATTCTAAGCTATAGCATTTCTGTTCATTAGAAGTGTTTAGAAGCTGCTTTCTAACATTATGTAGCTCATCCTGTCACGTTGTTAAATACATTGGCTGGTTATGTAAAACTAGTTAATTTGTTAAAAGTACAAATAATTCTGCAAAAATGGCTTTTCACCTCATCCTTGAAGCCTATTCACACATCGCTCACTCAGAGAAGTAAAAATGTCACCAAACTGGCTTGTTAAAATTTTAAAAGGTCTGCAGTGTTAATCTACATTATGTACTGTTGTATTTTAGTTATTGCTCATCTCTTACAAGAAGCCCAAAATATCACAGTGCATACTTTTTTTTGTTTGAACCAAAGCCCCTCACAAAGACTACCTATTTTGTCAAAACACTGCAATACATGTAATTTTATTAACCAAAAAGAAGGTTTCCCTGAAATTGAGTCTTTACAGAACAAGGCTGTTATTCTATACATATTAAATAATAATATATTGTAAAAATGGCAGACACTTTTATTCAAAGCAACTTACAATATGAGGAAACACTTAAGGTTTGGGATGGTAAAATTATTTGTAGATGAAATCACATTAATACTATGTTAAATAATAAAATAGTTAAAATCAATACAGAACTTCAGTATCAGTATTGGACGACAGCACTGCTGGTATTGGTATTAGTGAACTGCTAATCATAACAGATGTACCCATCTTCAATCTTTCTGTCACCATGCATTATTCACTTATCTGCACAGGACACGCTCATCAAATTACAAGTGATGGGAGCCATCTTATCCTCTGCAGCGAGACAGCCGCCACAGAGCCATCGCTTCATTGCTTTAATGTGGGCTTTAAATGTGAGTGTAGCTGTGTGTGTAGTTAAAAGGCCAAAAAATGATGAAATGTGGCTATGCTGTGTCGGGTGCTGGATGTCTATAGGAATAAGTGGCATTTGTGTGTTGGGGTGTGTGTGTGTTGGAGAGAGGGAGGATGGATGTGAGAGAGAACAAGGGGGGAGAGACCGAGAGAGGGGTGGTGGGCGATGAGCGAATGAGAGAAAGCTGCAGAAAGCCAATTACCAAACTCATTAAGTAACCTGCTCCAGAGCTTTGAGAGGCATCTCCTCCATATCATTACTGGATTTATTACTGTCATTTGCATCTTGTGATTCAGCTTGACACATTTTAACTGGCTAAAAAGAGAGGTCCCATCAAAATAATCACATCCTACCATATATCCCCCGCAGGTGAAATTGGGTTGGCGTGCATATGTGTGTGTGGACACCAGACAGCAGTGGTGTGGCCTTGTTAAACAAAGTAATGCATTTGTGACAAGCTTAGGTCTGGGGGAAAAAAGAAGGGGTCGCGATTTACTGAGCACACGGAATGAACACACATACAAAGGTTCGACACTAATCATGTTATCATTAAGACTAAAAGGAGACAAGGGAGAACAGGATAGGGTTTTTTTGCATCGGGATAACGGTCATCAAAACTATTATGGTTTTTGATCACATTATGTCTCAGTAAAGTGCTATTGTAAAGTGTTATTTCCATTACTAATGGAGCATAATTAGTCCTGTTTATTTGATTTATTGTGTGAAAACCATGATAAAAAAACCCTCAAATGCGTCACTGATGGCGCTTTTTCATCCATTTAAATAAATTTATATCGTAATATATAGTGTGCTATATACAACAATGTGCAATACAAATAGGTGTGCCTCATCTACTGTCTAATAAAAATTGAAACTGTGTGTTTATAATTGGTTTTATATCATGGTACAGCATTAGAACCAATAAACAGTCTTCACTACTGTGAATACAGAGCATTTTGAGGCAGCAGAGTTAAGCTGTTCTGATGATAAAAGAGTGGACGGATAAAATGTAAAGAGAGGGGAGAGAAGAGAGAGGGGGGTTTAACCCAAGAGAGGGGAAAGAGGAGGAGGCAGGTGGAGAAGAAAGAAGCGTCCAGATTTGCGGCTATGATGCCGTGACTAACCTTGACTGTATTCATCTCCAGGTTCTCCAGAGTAAGCCTTCATCAGCCTCACAACATGCACTCATACACACCACTGAGGGGGAGGGGGTGGCGACAACAGAAACAAATGGAAGAAAGAGAGAGAAAAAAAGGAACACATAAATGACTGAATGAGACAAATGAGTAAATGCCACATGCTTCCACAGCACATTTTCTAGCACATGGGGAAACGAGGCGAATAAATTAAGGGATGACATGGTGGAGTCGCTCATGGTTTGTTCGACAAAGCCTTCGCTTCACTGCATGAGGAGGGGGAAAAAAAATAGGTACAAAAACAAACAGCTCGTATAGGTGACTGCACTTCTCACCCAGCTACTTGATTCGGTGACATTTAGTGAAACCACTTATGCTGCAAAAATTAATCTTAGCATCAAACCCCTAGAGACATCATCAAGCCCAACCCCTCCAGCCAAAACACACACTCAACCATCCCAACTCCCCGCCCCCCCCCCCTTCGTTGCCAGAGCACTCTGAAATAAAAACATCAGGATCCAGCCACACAGCACCTGTTCAATAACATCGACATTTCACATTTAGCATCCACAGTCTGCTCCCTCACAGTGAAAACACAAAGCAGCTGCAACACACTGATTTTCCAGGCCTGACACACACACACACACACACACACACACACACACACACACACACACACACACACACACACACACACACAC
>JBBJLR010000139.1:21444358-21455434 GCA_037577145.1 Brachypetersius gabonensis | reverse complement strand
CACACACACACACACACACACACACACACACACACACACACACACACACACACACACACACACACACACACTCACCGCTAATCCCTCACATTTCACATAAGACAGACTACTCCTTTCATCGCGCTGTGTGTATGAGTGTGACGTATAAAATGTGCTTATACGCTGGGCGCTATGAGAGGAATGTGACAAAACACGATCCCTTGGACAGCAGTATTAACAAAACACCGGCGCGCTGTTTGACAAGCGTATTATACATCCGCTACATGTCTAAACATATGGCTCTCTGCAATTTCGTAAGTGAATGTTTCATAAATAAAGCACGCTCTCCGGCCAGACATACTCGCTGACCCACTGAACCCTCTCTGGGCCACCAGACACATGTGTTCCACAACATTAGGGCTTTTAGACCCCTGCAATTACTAGAGATAAAGGTTATTAACTCAGCGGATTAGATCACTGTATTAAAACACTGAGGCCATTTATTTATTTATTTATTTTCTTTAACAGCTGCCGTGGCATAAGAAGACACTCTTTAAATGTCCATAAACAGATCTTGGCTCAGGAAATACAGTTCTAAGAAAAGAAAAAAGCCCTACAATTTTCTTAAGATTATATTTCATCCTTTGAGGTCTATTTATACTTTTTGTAGTTTAATTTTCTTTTTGTAGATTCACTTGATTACGTGACCATTTTCCAGCCTCTCTTAGAATTTAACAGGCTGTTTTGGTACTGTGCCTTAAACCCGATATATGTAAATGACCATTGTTCCGATTGGATACTCTATTGTGCCGCATTCAAAAAACAGAACCAAAGCACTCATTACTTCAACGTGGATGGGTGGGGCTAAATGGTTGTCAGCTGAATAGGCACTGTGAGACTATTGCAAAAACAATGAATTCAAAAGGGCCGTTCGTGGCTCAATTTGCATACGAGACCATACTGAAAGAGGTAAATGGTATATTTACATTTTTTTTTACAATTCTTACATATTTAATCAACCTCATAGTAAAAAAAAATAATGATAATGCAAGTGTCAATGACAGAAGGCCTTTTAAAAGGTACACTCAAATTAAGAATTTTATTTTGGGAACCAAACGTGCCTTGACTGTGGCATTGCTTTGTTCCAAAGAACACCGTGTTAGTACCTTCATTTTAAAGAACGTCCACCTGCATGTTTCTCTCTCTGTCCTCCTGTCCGTGCATCATTTTAGAGGAGCAGTGGGGCGTGGGAACCACTGCAGCCCACTCAATAGAAGAACCATCCTAAAGCCCTGCTCATGTTTCTGTGTGGCCAGGGTCCACTGCTTGCTATTGATCTCCTGCAACACGGCCACCAAGCACAGCCAGCTTACACACACACAGACACCCACATACACGAAGAGGAGCAAAGGAAAAGGGCACCTCTGTTTACAACACTGCTGATTACACCTATATTGCTTGGACTTTATCATTAGCCCCACTATTTAACTTGTTCCTCTCTATTCTAATTAATAGCGAACTGGGGGCAATATATGATGAGACTAATAAGCCGAATGAGCATCAGGATCTGGGAAAAGAAACGAGGGCTGGTAATGATAACTACTGTGATATTTTCCTTAACAGAATAAATGTGATAAGTAACTCTCGCCAGTCAGCCTATAAAAAGGACTACTAGCCTTGATGTATTTTCACTCCAGCTTTATTAGTGGACATACCCGGTCGATGAACTGAGGCCAGACTGTTTTAAAATTTTATATTACAACCTCTGGTTCATTTTTATACTCCAATTATCTGTTGGATCTTTTCAGTATTCAGTACTGCCTCAATGCAGCCGAGATGTGTCTAGTTTCACCTCACTCTTGCCAGTAACCGAGTCCTGCCTGTCTGTCTGAATAAGAAAACTACGAAGCTAGATCTGAGCAGATAACATTTTAGTCCTGTTTAAAGGACTTAGCTAAATGTGCAAGCATGTTTTGCACTCATATTTTATTTAAGTGATATTTGCTTGCATATCATGGTGAATCTAGCACATGCTAGAGATCACAAGGACAGATCAAACTTCAGTCTGGACATTCCAAATGTATTTTCCCCTAGTATCCTCGTCCTGCTTTCATTTTAGTCTTTTTATTGTGGAGAGATTGTGAGAGAGGACATTCAGGAGCACTTCTGCATTGTGATTGATCACAGATTTCTTGTTAGTATAATATAATATATTTATTATTACATTTATTATCTTTATTGTTTTGAGGTGATGGAGAAAAAAAAAAAAAAAAAAGACATTACACAGCCCACTGGAGTCTTTAAAAAGGGGGACAGTGTGAGATCCGGAAGGGTCTGAAGAGATTGGTAGGCCTACTTTTTAACAAACATACACTCCAATATACATACATATAAATAAAATACATATTGAATTTGCGTATTGGTCAGTGATTTTTTACAAATAAAACACTCAAACGTGTTTTCTGCAGTAATTTAATACATTAGTAAGCTTTAAAAACATTTTAAAAAGCAGATGTTAAACATGATAGAAACAAAGATTTGACAATGATTTGAACATGATAATTAATAACGGACTGATGCAAACATTTATTGCGCCAACACCTTTGAGAAGCTTAGACCTCACTATGTGCTGGGTAGTTTGTGCTGGGTTGTAAATCATGGCTCTTTGAGCTGCATGTGAATGAATGTGTGTGCATGCACAACCAAGACATCTTGACCTTTCTTGTTTTTTTTCAGCAGCCTCCATCTCATCATGCAACACCCTCTCTGTGCAGAAATCTTCCCATATCCTCTCCGCCTGCCTCAGAAAACCTCTCCAAACATCAAACCCTACTGACAGCTCTCATGACTAAGCCTCCACTGTCATGCACCATTATATTACACATTCATTATGCGCCATAACGCAGCCTAGAGTACGTGTCCAAGCACTTAGCAAGGCTGCAGAGTGTGCAGTATGGCCTATTAGTTAAACGAATAACAGAAAAAAAAAACATTTACAACAAAATAACAATAATACAGTCAGCAGAACACATCTCAAAAAGCTGGCGGATAGATGTTTTTTTCCACCGGTTGTTGGATTAAAGATGTAAGCGATGCTGCTTGCTCTAGATCTGAGTGATTTAATGCTAATGCCCATGAACAAAAGCTGCTCTGCGCTCTTTAAGAACACAAGCGCTGCTCTCTCCCATTTGTCCACAGGTCACAGGGCCTCTCTGGAGGATTCACAGCCCATTAGAAATTCATAGCTCCTCAGCCTGCAAAAAAAAAAGGAGAGAAAAAAAAAAAAACACACCTCCCCATTCCACTTAACATAACACCCTCACTTTCTCCGTAATCGTACTGGGGGCCAAAAACAACGAAAGGAGAAAAATTTGCGATTTCGCACGCCTCCTAACCGAGAGGTAACCGTTCGTCACTGCTGACCTGGCTGGGTATTAATAGAAAGCAAACAGATTAGCTGCTGATTAGTGTGCATTATGAGGCAGCTCTATTAACCTTTGAGAAATGGACTGGCTGCTCGCTGCTTAGCCAAGCATGGCCCCTCTTTTTCCTGCGCTCAAGGAGAGAGGCGAGAGAAAGAGAGAGAGAAAGTGCAGTGACAGAACTACAGCTCCCATTAGGTAAGCACATTGAGCAGTCAGACGCACATCCATCAGCACAATGCAACACAGCTCTGCCCTGTCTCTCCTTCTCTCTTCCTCACTCTCTGAGGGTGGAGTGTGTTCATTAAGGGACGCATTTAGATTTTCTGTCTCAGACAAGGGGAAAAAACAGAAAATGGGTTTATTCATTTTTCATCTGGTTGTGTTCTGTACCATAAAGAACGACATTCAACAATGTGAACCGGCTCAGCCAACATCACAAGGATATCTTTCTGCTCAAAGGTTGACCATGGTTGACCTGCCACAAAAATGCAATTCTGTGGTCTTTATCATAGTACTGCTTTTTCTTTGCAGTACAAAAGACCTCAACATGCAAATATGCCTATACCCAAAGACAGTTTTATTGTTCACTATATTCCGTGAGCATATTCGAGCAATACTTTGAACAAAATAAAAAAAGAACAATGATGACCTCACCTTTAGACAGAGGCTATGAACATGTTGGTGTAAAACTGAAGCTTAATCACAACTACTGATATTCAAACAACGCATGACTGAATCAAATGGTGCCTTTTCATATTCTCCCCAGCACACATCATTTTATACTTCTCTAAAGAGCAACACAGACTACAGCGAAAGAATGCAATACAATATTGTACCATATATTTACATGCACTTGCCACTTTTATGTCACATTTCTGTATTGTCTGGTAACTGTACTTTCTCAGATTAACATCCTAATTACTCTGCGGTTACACAACTATATTATCTCTTTATTGTATAGTTCCTGTCGTTCCTTGCACTTTGTTCAATGCTGTAACTGCCTCCTGTGCAATAATCATACAAACGTTGCAGTTCTCATTTGGGAAGGTTTACATAACATCCAATCTAGTTCTATTTAGTATTTGTCTATTGTTTACTGGCTCTGTCATAATTTGCACTCTGTTGAATGCTGTATGTTGCTATATGTTGTCCATGGAGAAAAGCTGTCTCATCACACTATGCACGCGCACACGCACACGCTATTGTTACGTCTGGCCCTTTGAGACTAAGACAGTCCTTCTGCTAGTTGTGCATTTTTGTTCAATGGTAGGAGGGGGCGGTGAAACATGATTCAATCGTGATATTGGTGAATGTTTTTCCCTGCCCACTGGTGAATGGTGACACAATCAAAACTCAAAATGATGTTTTAGACACAGGCAAGAGTCATTACATTTTGATGGGGAATACAGTTAAGATGAAATCTAGAACTTAGCCTTTTCAATATAGTATGATGAGTCATGCGTAATAGAACCAGGGGGAAAAAAATTAAGCTTTGATTACAGACTTATTTTGCACTCCTCATAGATAAAATGCTGGTATTGATCACACAAGTGTGTGTATTGCTCAGAGCTGGTGTTCAGAAGAGATCATCAGCTCTACACTTGCTCTATTTTAAACAGAACACGCTGCTGTGAAGAACAGTCTGGATGGCAGAGTGCTAGAATGTAGAGAGCACGTTCCAAAAAAGGCTGACTGAGAGGCCACTGAGGGGCGTCACACACAGGCGTTCATGGATAGACAGAACCACTCACTCTCACATACACACACAGTTCCTCGTGTATGAGGTAGTATACCACTGACTGATGGGAGCTGACACTGTCAGGGTGTCACACTGTGCAAGGTTTCACACCATCTCCAGCTGCACACGTCGCTGAAAACGCATTTCCATACACGCAGAGAGCTCTCTGCGGGCAGCCCAGCACTAAAGCACCTCATCACATACAATCCAAACCCCCTAACCGCCCTTCCCCAAGCCACCTCACACACTTTACTGAAAGCCATAGAATGAAGCCATAGATTGTGGAGTTCTCTTCTGCTGCTTTTGTATTGTTTAATCTAATATGGCAGACTGTAGCAGATGGTGGTCAATTTTCCATTTGAAAATAACAAATAGGCTGGGCAAAAAAAAAAACAAAACAAGAAAACACACAGACACACACACAAACGACAGAGATGTGTTGCAGGCCATCGGCTCGGCAGGCACTCGCTTTGCTCCCCATCTAAGGGCCAAATAAATTCAAATAATTTCTCTGTTGATACTTATTCTATTCAGGATAACATGAGAGCCGGCACAGCACCTGACATTTAGTATTTCTTTCGAGAAGCAGGAAAGAGAGAAAGAGAGAGAGAGAGAGAGAGAGAGAGAGAGAGAGAGAGAGAGAGAGAGAGAGAGAGAGAGAGAGAGAAAGAGAAAGAGAACGAGAGACACAGAGAAAAAGAGAAAGGAGAAAAGGGAGGGAGGCGAAATGAACCCGCTTGTACATCTTGACACAGTGCCCTGTGCAGGGAAATAAAAACATGGCTTTCCTTTACTGTCGGCCAGCACATGGAGCCCATACATCAGCACTGCTCTGGCCCAGGCTGATCCAAGGTCAGCCCCATTTCCTATCACTGAGAGAGCTGAGAGAGAGCTGAGAAAGAGAGAGGGAGAGAGAGAGAGAGAGAGAGAGAGAGAGAGAGAGAGAGAGAGAGAGAAAGAGAGAGAGAAAGAGATGGGGGGAGAGAGGAAGAGACTAAAAGATTCATCTTGTGGGGAGGTATGGCAGCCAGAGAAGCAGACAAAAAGTACAAACATCTTCAAGCATTCCTATTATTTACCCAGATTTGGAAAAAGAAGAGTCGGTATTGCGTTAATTCTCGGCTAAATGAACAACAGACTGCAAATAAGCAGGTAGTAATCAAGAAAGATGTGTTGCATCACCACTAAATACATGGTGAAAATTTAGTGTAATGGCAGCAGAGAATGTGAAGTGTGTTTTTTTTTTTTCATGAAGTACTACAGCTGTGTTGGACTATTCATTACTTCTACAGGTACTAAGTGTCACAGAGTGGAGCTCAGCTCAACAATTCATTCCACACAGAGCGCTCATGTGGGCTCAAGCCTTTGTTCCAACTAAAAGAGGAATACAAGCAGTAATTGTTAATAATTGGGGACCACACCAGTAGATTCCTTGAATTTGGTGCTTTGGGACCAATCCATGAAGCGTAAGCAAAATTTGCCGAGCGCTACTCTAAACGCGTAACAAGCAGTCTTCCATAAATAATCATCAGCGCTTGTAAACAGCAGAGATCCTTAATGAAGTGCGGAGAAGCTAGTGTATATTCAGAGTCAAAGACGGAATGATAAACAGGCACTAAAGCGATGTGGACAAATATGCAGCTGAATGCTTTTTAAAGATACTAAGACAAGCAAAACGCACAGGCCAAAGCTTGCATTAATGCTGAGCAGCTTCCTCCCTGATTGCTTTGCTGAGCACTTGTGTGTGTGCTCCTCTTTTAAGCGAGTGTGTGCATTAACGTGGGTGTGTGAGCGTGGGCTCTGAGGTCGTCCCTGCGCTTCACGCTGGGTTAACATCCAAAGAGCCCTGGGAAATAACATTTAGGTTACAGCACTCTTACTTAACATCACAACCTCATTTACTCTTAGCCAAAGCTGGTTCCTTCACTCGCTCCTTCTCTTTGAGCCAGAGAGCAGAGCAATGATCCAAACAGACAACAGTGCAAAGAGCAAACAAAGCATATCGAGTTCTGGCCTTGCAGTCTGGCTATGCCAGCGCAGGTCATTTATTCCTGCTCAAAAGCAGCTCAGCTATAAATACCAGACAGGCAGTGGCTACTGGTGGCACTGTAATCAAGGAAATCAAGGAGGACCTGGCCTTATGGAGGGCAGTGCTGCAGCTAGCAATGTTTTTTAATCAACTAATCAGTTATTATTCAATTAATCACCTTAACAGATTTATATAATCTGCATTTCCCTCTCATTTGACTCACTCATAGCACTGCTTTCAACCATATCACCATATCACCAACTACCTCCTTCTGCAGTGTACTGCAATGAACGTTATGCACCAACTTGTAATAAGAAGCCAGTTCTTTTTACAAGCCATATAACCACCACTCTTCACATATAAAGAATTTCAACCTGTCAGAATTATAGGATGACTCTGCTTACAATTAAACAATGGGTCTATGTATCAATATGATATTTCTTTTTATGATGCAATAAAATAATCAATGATCAGGAAATTGTAGCTGTGTAGCACTGTGTAAGGTTTGTACATCATTACTCCTTATATTTTCATTTAGAACTAGTCCTAATATTTGTTACAAATTTCCAAGGCCTGATTTTTCTCTTTCAAACCAAACAGGGTCAAGTTTCCCAAATCACACCTTGGTGTTAAGATCATGTTAGCTGGAAAGACCGTCTTGACAGAAAATGTGCAGTGTGTTGCTCCCTCTACCAGTTAAGAGTCATGTTTATGCTAACATTCAATTGGGAAACCCGTTCAAGTTAACATGCAACAGTATCTTTTCTTTTTGTTAAAACATCCAAACAAATACATCAATGGAAAAGAAAACTGGATACATCTATGCAAATTTGAATTAGTGGGAGGAACACTGCCACTACATCACATATGACAAAGAAAAACCTTTCATTTATTCATTCAAAATTGACTTTTTATACTTGAGCAACATTCATACTTTTTAAAAAAACTTCCGCTCAAGTATGTTTTTTGCTTCTCTGTGTTCTAACACACTTCTAACACTCCACCCCTAGATACAATTCAAGCCACATTACCCGTAATGCTTCAGCATGTGTTACAGTGAAAATAAATGTATGTCAGTATCAATATGTATTGCATGACCATTACACAGCATTACAGAATATTTGCATTTCATTGTTCTTCCATAATCAGCATCACAACTGATTGCTATTTAATCACTGCAGCTGTAGCCAGGCACTGGGACCTCAATCCTGTGGCCATTGGAAAAGAACAGGGTGGGTGAGGCTCACCAATTGCCCTGACACCAGCTAGCCTTGTGATGGAGCAAGCGGGGGTGGAGTTGGGGGTTATTTTAAGAGCCTTGGTCTCCCAGCACGATTCCATGACCCCTTGGTCCATGCCTCAGGAAAAGCTCCTCAAAAACACCAACACAAGTACTTCCTCCTATTCATCCCTACCATCCCTCCCTCTCCCTCTCTCCTTCTTTCTCCTCCCTTTTCCCATTTCATTCTATGGCACTGACCCCCCTCCCTCCAGGACCCATCTAAAGAGAAACACAGTGGCAGATGGAGAGCATGCCGAGGCTGGCTAATTAAAGGAACCTGAAACTTCAATTAAATATCTAAAACAGAGCCTGTCACCTCAGCGGAATTCTTTATTAACATAGCCACTAACATGCTTTCAGCAGCAGAGACCTGTTCTTTGTAATCCAAGGATTTATTTAAAAAAGATGAAAAAGACTGGGGGAAAAAGGTGAGAGAGATTATGAATGAAGCAGCTCGAAGGGAAGAGCGGCATTCCTCTCCATGACCCAGGGCCTCTGGCTTTCTTCTGTCTGTCAGATTATTTACAAAGACAAAGATGCTTTCAGAAAATTACCCACTTAGAAGATTTTTTACATACTAGTCCAATTCTGCGAGCATATTTACACCATGATATATCTCAACATTACTTTCCAATTAATGTAACGTTTGAGGACCAAGCCATGAAGCACAAGTGTCTTCTATACAGCACCTCTTTTTTCAAGCCTTCTTTATTTACTGCATACTATTTCCATAGCAGTCAACCAAAAAGTTTTTGTTGAGAAATTATGACACTCCACACAGTTCACTACCGCAGCTCTTAGTACCACTAAAAAGAAGATTGTCAATAGAGTGTCCACTACACTGCAGTGTTTGAATTCTCACCAACTCCTTCAGTACCCTTGTCACTGTCTATTCAGTTCATTATTTACCGAACACTGAATGGTGAACTGTAGGGCTGAACAATACGGACATGAAATGTAAACGTGATGCTCTGCAAAGCTGGTATCATGACATGAAAACCAATTAAATATGACAAAAAATGGCACGCCTCCAACTAGATGTGTTCCAGATGGGCTTTTTTTTTTTTTGCTGTGTAAAAAAAAAATAAATCTAATCTTAATTTACAAATGCACCATTCAATATTTATCAAACAAAATAATGACTTGCTAAAAGCTACTTATAACAACTGCAAGCACATTTTTGCAATGCAAGACTGAAAATAAATCAGTATTTCCTGAACAGTTCCCTCTTTCTAGAACACGAAATATTTTCATATAGACCTACAAACAAAAAATGTTTTGTTTAATGCAGCTATCACACTAATTCACAAACAGCCAACAATATGATACGAACATATCTGGGCCACGATATAATATTCAGAAACAATGTTTTTAGAGCAGACATATACACCAAAATACAGCAAAGTACTTTAAATAAGAGTTAAAAAAAAAAAAAAATAATGTTGTATAAATTAATAAGGACATTTGGCGCCACTGTATCAGTAAAATGTGGTGCCAAAAATCTAATCAATCTATATTTTAATTCTTCTCTCATCTCTAATTCAGAATAGTGTCGTTTTGAGCTGAGCATGTGCATTTAGTAATGAGTTATTTAGCCAAATAATTACTCATAACATAAGACGTTCCCACCAGTCTAATTATATCTCCTCGGAGGAGATGTAATTTAATCTATTTTATCATCGTTGCACCTTAGCAATGAATTAATGGCAAAAACTCGTATCACTATAGAAAATGTGCTTTATTGTGCATCCCTACTGACTAAACCATACCAAACAGTGTATATCTGTAACAGTGACTGACTCTGAATGGAGCATTTATTTTTCTCTCTCTCCAGTTGACAAGCTTACAACACTATCTTCAAACCTCTCTATATGAACCACACGACTCATAGGGAGTGAATAAAAGGTGGCACGTGTGTTTACCTTTTCTGGGAGGTTAACCATATGAGCCCATCAATCCCATGATCCCCCTGTGCTTACTCATCAGCATCTCGCCACACCTGCAAGTGACACCTAATCTAACATGCTCCTGAGGGGATGCTGGGATAGCACAGCCTCCGTCTCCTCCTCACGGCACCCGCAGGCCCCACTTAATTAGAAACAGCGGAGGAAGGAACGCAAGACCGTGTGTAACACACCATCCGTCAACACCTCCCATCGCCACTCATTTAGCCACTGTTTATAATGAAACTTCAGCAGCACGTCATTATTGCAAATACAATACCAGGGGGAGGGGGCGGTGCGGGCTAATATTTTCTTATTCGACATGTACTGGATCAATACTGAGGCAGCAGCCAAGAGAGAGCGAGGGCCACAGAGGCTAAGGGTAATAACATCGATGAGGATTGATTTGTTTCCTTAAACAGCACACAAGAGTATAAAACATGTTTAGACTCATCCTGATTTTCTTCTGAAATATTCAAAATCACTGTATAAATCTTCATAATCATGTGTTTACCTTTTTGACAAACACAGAAGCAAACATTTCCGATGAAAATTTTTTTTCATTTTGTGTAATTGTAAATTAGTCTATAAGGTACATGTGAAGACATCCATGCATATGCATACATATATATGCATGGATGCATATATATGTCCACATACATACATATATACACATATAT
>JBBJLR010000139.1:21411648-21424969 GCA_037577145.1 Brachypetersius gabonensis | reverse complement strand
TTCGATGTATTTCCTCCTTTTGACATAAAACTTCGATGACACGCTTACAAATGGGTTTCTGGTGATCAGTGATGTTGTCCTTGTCATCAGCCACAAAAACAAAATACTTCCAAACGCGGCTCTTTCCTCCTTTCTTTTCAACGAGCCCCACATCAGCAGCACCGCCGGTCGCCTGGTCTCTGTGCTTTCACGAAGACACAACTGCACCGTAGCGCAGCAAGAACCGGGTTGACTGGGTGCTTGGTACCACCGGTACTTCAGAAAACCTGGTACCGTAACGTTTAAATGTTTTAGTACCGACTTGGTACCGAAGTACTGGGTCTTTTGACAACACTACTTTGTAGCCTTGCTAAGCATCTGTATGCCATACAGTACAATGTTAAGCTAACACAAAATAACCAAATTAGAGCCTTCAAATATCACACTTATGTGACACAATCAGAGTTTCCTTTAAGAGGCTTAGGACTATTCCATCAGAAACTGAGCAGTTAGCACACTGTTACTGAGATACATGATTATGGTTTTAAGACAGTCTAATTCACAAACACATATACACCTTTAAGCTGCTGAGGGTTCATACTGTGCACGTTAAGGTGCTCTTTAATCTTTTATTACGACAGTAATTTGCGCAGTTAGTTTCTCGTTTCTTATAGCCACAAGAGCCGCTGGAAAACAGAACCGAGACAGTTTGTTGCTCTGTAGAGTCTTACCATTTTATCCACTGCTCAGTGACCAGAAGGGTATAGTTAATATGGAAACAGCACAATTGGTATTTTGCAGTGGACTTATGATTTTGATGAGGATCAAGTGTTTTCTTACAGACAAAGAACAAGTGATATAAACTCCAGGCATAACTTAACTTCACATAATAAATGAACACAGTTTGTTTAAAGTCTTCTGTAAAAGCTTGTGGTAGAAACCTGTCTAAACACTTACTAAAACCATAAGACCATGCGGGAAACAGTCTCTGGCCATTCCTCACTATTAAACGAGCACAAGAACACTTTGGCAGCTACACAATGCACTGACACTGCATAAATAAGAATGTGTCTGTTGTATGCTCAGATAATGCAGATGCCAGAGCTCAAAGCTATGTTTTCCTTTCCCTAATCAGAAGTGAGTGCATGGCTAGGTGACAAGCTTTTATTACAAACAGCTATTCAGTATGATGTAGGATGCATTACTAATACATTTGGAAACATTACAAACATTGAGGTTTATGACATGCTGAATACAAAAGCAAATAAATGTGTAGCAACATTTTTTAAAGTGTAAAAAGGGTTCTTAAAAGTATCCCATAGAAGAAGCATTTAGTTCCTAAAGAACAATTTTTGTAATGTGTGAGGAGTCCATAAAAGATATAATCAAATGTCACATAATAGAGGCTCATCCCAAAACTTTCACACTCATATTTTCAGAACCCTGTATTTATTTTTAGGTGTGTAGCTACTTTCTCACTGGTAAGGCCAGTGGTCCTCAAACTGGTCCAGCTTGTTGCTAAAACCTAACTCATAACAAACAGTGAAAGGATGAAAAAATCCTTTCTGTAAGTCCCTGAAGGCCAGTTTGAGAACCTGAGTAAGTGTGTTTTTTGTCTAGCGCACATTCTTGTCCCCATTACAATCTTTGTTGTTCAAAACAAAAAAGCCTATGGTTTAAGCACAGTCTATAACAGAGACTACAAGACAGTTCAGATAATATTTGAAGAAGAGTTCAGGGATCCAGCCTAAAGGCACAGTCTCACCTCCTCAACACTCCTACAGCTGTGCAGTTTTTCTTCTTGTGTTCTGAGCAGCACTGTTACAAACCACCAACGCTCCAGATAAACCAGGGCATGGCATGCTTTTCGAGTAGGTGAAAGAAAGCGCCTGGAAACCAAGAGGCAACCGTCTAAATCTCTGTCTGCTCCGGCCACTGTGAGCCCTTGTTTTTTTTTTTTTTTTGTTTGTTTGGTTTTTTTTTTTTTGGGGGGGGGGGGGGGTTGGGGGGGTGAAAGGCTGTCGCATTTCTGCCAGGTTACCCCAAGTGTCAGCTGAATATCGTAAAACAACAGACAAGTGAGCTGCCGCTGCAGCCAATTACCCTACTTTTGGCACCCGTAACACACGAAAAAACAGCTTCTGAGAAGAATGAGCGCAAAGCTTGTTGTGTGTGCTGTCAACCAGTGTTGGCAGATTGTTAAATTTAATGAGTACACAGCAATTGAATGCCCCATCAGGGATATTTTTTTTGAAGAAACACTTTTGCACTGTCCAGGATATCAGACTTTGCTTGATGCTCTTTGGGACACAGACAGATTTCTAGTGAACACTAAGGGAGGGGGTTAAAAGAAATAGAAAAGAAAGAAAAAACAAAACAAAACAGTGATTCACAAAAGTGACAAATCAAAGGCCATCGTCTAGTTGGAAAACGACAGCACAAAGAACGAACGATTCCAATTTGCTGGCTTTTCGCAGATTATTCGCTACAGGTAAATTCAAGAGGAGGCCAATGAAGCTAGGCTAAAGAGTTAAACACACTCCTCAAACAGGCAGTAGTTTACAACAGCACTTAAAAAAACTGCAGTGGAAGGTACTAGCACACCCTTCAGTAAAGGCATAAAACTAATCCTGTCTTTATGAATTACAAATGAAAAGAAAATCCACCATAATAAAATCATCACACATAGAGGCTGCACTGAACATAATGCCATGGCACTGCATCCTGAATAAATGCTTGGCCATATGAAAATCAATACAGTCGAGGTGCATCAATATTTCTGAATATAATTCAACATGGAGTTTGTACGATCAACAGAAACAGCTCTTGTGCTCAAGTAGGAGAGTGTGATCATTGCTTTAACCCAGAAAAAAAACACCTGAACTGGGACTTTCTGCATAATTCAATCACTTAGACGACCAAAGAGGCCATTCAGAGAGGCCTGGTTCTTTGCAGAGAAGGTTATGTAGGTGATGCCCAAAGGGACCTACAAGTTTTTGTTCTGAGATTTGTAATTATGGTGAAATAGGGGTCCAAAGTAAGTTTTCTTTGCCTTACAGCTCTCTTTATGTACTCCTCCACCATGAAGGGATTTAAAAAAAACACACACTTAATGCGAAAACCTTCTCAACACCATCGTAAAACAGAAAGGACAATACTAACCATTTCCTGAAATAATGGTTCTTTATGATTTATCTATTAGAAGCTAGTGTTCAGATGTTCGGTTCCTGTCATCCTTACTGTGAACAATTCTACAGGTTTACATCAGTGCATTTTACATCAAACCATTCTGAATTACTTACTTCATCTGAACAACTAAGTAATGCAGAGGAAATCAATGGATTTCTCTTTGAATACAGTAATAAAGTGGCATGTTCAGTAAATAAAAGTCTTCAGCAATTCAACAGACATCATCTCGAGCACTGGCAACCTACCAAGGCATCTAATTTTAACTATTTAAAAATGTCAATAATGTCTATAGTGCTGTATCCTACAGTGATACTTCTAAGAACAGAACTAAGGATCTGATTCTGAAGGAATATGCCATGCTGCCACGCAGCTCCAGACAAGGGAACAAATCAACCTCATATCAAAGGAGCCTTATCCAACTGCCTTGGTGCAACATGGAAATCCAGCCTTTCCCCTGCCTGAGTATTGACAAGTCAACTTCAGCCGGCACGACAGCGTCCGCATGGGATTTCCCCCCAGGTTGCCTTACACTTCATAGGAAAGTACTTCCATTTACAACACATTATTTACTGCTCTCCCTGCGATTCCTCTGGCAGCGGCCGCTCCAAATTGCCCTCATGGGTGAATTCTGAGCTCACTCTTGCTCAAAGATGGATTCACACTATGCCAAAAACGCTAACCAGATTACTTCTATTCTGTCACTGGCCTCCTCAAGGCTTCCCCCTGCTCTGAAAAGAGCGGCGGAAATCCAGGATTGCAGGAAACGACATGACTGATGTAAATAATACGCCGAGGAGCGAGTGAACACAGTAAGCAGTGTCACATTCTCACGGGGAGTGGTAATCTTCCATTTAAAACTTCACTAATAAAAGATCATTGGTAAACGACCGTTCCTCTCAGTCTATGCAACTGCTTACGGCTAACTTAGCCAACAGCAAGCAAGGCAACATATTAAGAGTCACAATCATTAGAAAGATTCGACGGCAGAGAGCAACTCTAGACTGTTATTTCACTCTGGATAAACAAAAATCATTTTGCTTTCTTTATTTCTAGTGCTTTCTGAAGCTGAGCACAAAGGGTTGGGGGGGTTCAAATACATTGAGTCTCTTTAGGAGAGGAAAAATAAGCACAGCTGTGAGGAAGTGTTTGTGACACTGGTTTTGTTCAATTGCTCAAACACAGCTCCTCTCTGCGAGACCCTTGAGATCCCTTCATGCCCTCCAGCCAGTTGGGAATGATTACTAATAGATGCCTCCTACGCCGTTCGGCTGCCTCTCTCCAGTTCTGTGTCACAAAGAAGTGAGAAACACTTTTTTCCGCTGTGTTTCCAGCCCAGCTCAAAAAAGAGAGCAGTTCTGTTTTAAAACAATAGCCTGATTCTAGTGTTTTATCACACACTGGCTTGCTGTGGCACTTCAGTGGATGTAACGAAGACATGTAGGGAGTTCAATTGGCTTCACAGACTGAAAAAGTGACACCTAACTTTTTCAGTGTAGCTCCAACACTCATACAGGCTTAAAACATTACAGGTGTTTTAACAGTTAAGACCCTGGAGGTCTAATAATCACATCAAAGGAGATTCCACATGCCCAATATCAAGATTCAGGATTCTAAACCTTGAGTTAGGCACTGATCTACAGTAAACAGAAGACAATAAAGTGTGGCATAATGTGAAAAAACAAACAGCATAAACACCACCATACAGTGACATTCTCTATCTCTTTCAAAGACATACATATATACATATGTACACACACTAGGTGAAGAGTTTTGGAAAAACACCATTTATTGCAGTTTGATGTGGTAATTTCACAGTAGGCATACACACAGGTTCGAAGACTTAATCAGTGCAATTCGGCTAGGTATACATCTGCCCTAAAACATCAAGGTGAAAGTCCTCATAGCTTTCGTAGTATAGACCTAGCTCCCAACTCAACTTTGTGAATAGATTAACGGCGATATTTGTTTTATCGCCCGATTAGAGTCTCACGTTAAGGCAGCATGTTAACGCCAATAACGGCCCACCACTAATTATTTATATTGTTATATATCCAATGCAGAGAAAATGTCACTACGTAAGACAAATGAAACAACTGGTTCACATCTGTGTACAATTTAACCACAAATAATGTAAACTGTCAAATCAATATCTAGCGAGCAGTTTTTCTCCAATAAAATATTTTTGAAGTACACATACAGTGTATCACTCACTCCACAGGCA
Organism: Brachypetersius gabonensis; assembly: GCA_037577145.1. Classification (NCBI taxonomy): domain Eukaryota; kingdom Metazoa; phylum Chordata; class Actinopteri; order Characiformes; family Alestidae; genus Brachypetersius; species Brachypetersius gabonensis. The sequence continues at coordinate 21,419,580 of JBBJLR010000139.1, read as the reverse complement.
ATACTGTCTACATATAAAAACTACACTGCAAAACAGGCTGTTTTAAATTAATTGTTGTGGTGAGCCCCACCCAATCACTCAGTCTTAAATGTGTGGTGACAACAGCCTGTTGAACTGTCAAGAATAAAGACAAGCTAGAGAGCGCTCAAGTAAAAACGAACGAAGACTGCTTAGAACGTAAAAGAAAAATAATGGCATTTACGACACCACATGGAAAATGTAGTATATAGGCAAAGTGGCCTTTAATTCAGTCAAAGAATTGGTCTATAATACACTAGCAGCCACTGCAAAACGTCTGGTAAGGAAACACAGGCCTTAGCTAAGAAGAAAAAAAGCTGTCCATCCTGCTCCAATCACAAGCTGGTGAAAGATCCATTTGGTTGTGGTGGAACACAGTGGCAGGTGGCCTTACAATCTAGCCTGTGTCTACTACACACTGAATGGACTGAAACACAATGACATGATTGTGATCTTGTTCAAAAGTGGGATGAATGTTTGATTAAACAAGCACCTTGGCTGGACCACGGAGGGAAAAAAAACACTCAAGTATATTTAATACTTGGGGTTCAACTAATGACACTGGCTGTCAAATCTGCAAAGCTACTGGTGTCAAGATCTGTTTCAAAAACAAACTTGTTATTAAGACCATGCTGTCTCCTGCAGTGGACAATTTGGAAACACTGAGTAAGCCATTCTTCACAACAACATCATACTGTTTGCACACAAGTAGCATACAAACGCTGACACATGAAAAAACACAGGTATATGTGAACTACACACATGGGTCCTCATAATCAGACACTGGTTCTCTCTACTGTGGATCTGTTTGCATGGTTTGGTAGTAAACATGACCCTTCCACTCCATGCTGGAGATCTGAACATTCAGTGCTAACAAAAACACAGTAAGTGGCAATGTTCAGACGAGAACCTCTCAAGAGTTTGGTGTGTTTTTTGAGAAAGTGACAGTAAGGACAGAAAAAGGGCTTACAGACAGACACACATTTCAAATCACAAGCAGCGGATGATGATCACTCCAAGCACCCTCACCAGCTTCAAAAACCTCCTGAACACTATTCAGAGAGCATCTGCTCTCCTGATGCACTTACATCACTCTTACAGAAAGGTTTTGAGCTTAATAGTTTCCTCTGGTTCTGACACTGTCCTGAAACTTGACTGTGTCCTCATATTGTTAGTCGTTTCAGATAAACGCGTCTGCCAAATGACTGTAATGCACTGTAATATGTAATGCAAGCAGATTGACTGAAACCCAAGTTCAACAACAAAGCCTTGACACAGTTAGGACAGATAGTTTTTTTTTTAAACTTGACTCCTTTTATTATCTTATAGACAAGGACAGCAATCCTGCAGCCCTTCTGAAGAGCATCCCCCTCTGGGGGAGACAGTATGAAGACAAAAGCAAAACACAGCAGTTAGCTAGAGCTCTCCTCTTGGCTGACTAAGCTAGCTAGCTAATGAGCTAGCTCATAAGGTTAGCGGTTGATTAACACCTTGGCTAATTGCAGAGACAAGAAATTACCCCTCGAAACTGCCCCAGCCACATGTAGGAACACAGACGACCTGCCACAGGTGTGAGGGTGAAGTCTGGAAGTCGGGGGACTTACCTTATCTCCTGCTCTACAACATCAGAGATTTGTTTCAGATGCAACAAAACACAAAGCGGCTGGGTAATGTTAGCTAAGCTAGCAGGTGCCCCTGCTGCAGGGAGCTACAGGAGGACAGGAGGGGGCTTCACAGCACTGTGGGGGCTTCACAGACGACAGTGACCGAGCTGGTTCACTCGTCTCTCAGAGGCGTGAACGTGTGGAGTGGTGGGTGGGTGCTGTGGACACGGACAGTGCTGTCTTTCAGCTTCTCTTCAGTAAGAAAGAAAAAACCCGCTTGAGAAAAAACACACACTCCTTCCTGCGAGAGGGATGGGGAGCAGAGGTCCGCCCACCTCCAGTGTCGAGACACACCATAGGCTGACGAGCTTGAGGCAGCCAAAGATAGGAGCCAATCAGAGGGCTCTTTTCGTGATTTAAAAACGTGTGTCCGTGTGAGAGTGAGTGAGAGTGAGAGAGAGAGAGAGAGAGAGAGAGAGAAAGTGAGTGAGTGCGTGCTTGTGTTGTTTCTGATGTTGTGACGTTACATTCTGTTATATTTTATTCTTTTATGAAAACTTTTATGAAAATATGTATGAAAAACAAAGTGTCTTTGAAATGTCCCCAAGCGTTGTGGAAAGTGTGTGTGTATAAGTGAAGAATGTTACATAACCAATAAATTCCCACTTTGTGTTTTCATGTAAAAAATGGATTTTCAGAATGAGATTGAGATAATGGACGCGTGCGTGTGAGATAATAGTGTGTGTGTGTGTGTGTGTGTGTGTGTGTGTGTGTGTGTGTGTGTGTGTGTGTGTGTGTGTGTGTGAACGTGTTTGTATATTGAAAAAAAAAAACTCGACTCCCCACAAACCAGCATTGAGCGTCCATTATCTCAATCTCATGCTGAAAATCAATTTTTTACATGAAAACACAAAGTGGGAATTTATTGGTTATGTAACATTCTTATGCATAATGTGTAACTCAAGTATTCTCCACCCTAGTGTTGACTCTAAGGGTCATGCACGAATTTCTGTTTCACTTGGGTACGGAGACAATGGGAAATACTGGCCAAATTCTCTTTACAGAATACACTCAAAAAACTAAAATGACCTTCATTAACAGTATCTTCTTAAATCTGTACCTTCATTAACCAGCATGTGGCTGTTTTACCTGAAGAAAACAATTTTCACATACATTTTAGTTTAATGCTAATCTATCTATCTATCTATCTATCTATCTATCTATCTATCTATCTATCTATCTATCTATCTATCTATCTATCTATCCATTTATCTATCTATCTATTTATCTATCTATTTATCTATCTATCTATCTATCTATTTATCTATCTATTTATCTATCTATCTATCTATCTATCTATCTCTGGGCATATGTCTTTCCATATATATTACATATTTCACGCCATATACCCACGTGAGTGTGTGTGCGTGTAGCTCATAGTCATGTGTCATGAATTGTGAAAAACACCTAGCTTACCAAAATGAAACTGCATGAAAATCCCCAGAATGGACCCCTTGACCCAGTTGTGTCACTTTTCTTATCTCTGCTGAGCGCCTACCCTGTGGTCTCAGGCACGGCCTGTATGAGGAAGGTGACCCTATGACTACAATAATATTCCTGCACCACCAGCCCTGGCCACAAATTGACTCCATTATCTTTAAAAAACGCTTTCAGTCTCATGCACTCTAATGTGACTGTGAGTGTGTACAGTGTGCGGCTCCCTGCAGGGGGAAGGATTGGTTTATGGTGTAGCCTTCTGCTGGGTGTGTGTCTCTCTTTTCTTCGCAGAGAAACGGCTCCAGTCCCAGTGGATTCATTCACAAGTGAATCATCAGCCAGAGACATTACCACTGAGCCTTGAATGCTGCACTTAACCCCCTGTGTGCTTTATAACAATAGTATCCGGGTCCAAGAGTAATGCTGATTGGGTTTTTTTGCGTCTATACTTGTTTTTCTTTGTTGTTTTTTGGCACACAACTGTTCAGTCTAGGTTGTCATTACACATGCGGTGAATTAGTGCCAGCATCAAGTTTTTGACATGAAGGGCTCATATAATGGATATAGAATTTTTCAATATATAATTAATTCCACACATTCCGTACAGTCCATTCCATGTTTAAAAACTACGCTGCAAAAATGCTTAGTTTCCTGTTATCGTGATGGTATGAAAACTAACAGGGTAAGGGCAAACCTCAGAAGTGGGCCCTATCAGCATGTGGGGAGGTGGGGGTTGCCCTGCCCTTGACCACTTCATGTTGATTTTCTTTTTAAGTGAGCATGCGGTGCATAAAGAATGCTGCCTTGCTCACACAAAATGGGGCCATGGACTGAGAAAACTTGTCTCTATTTTTAAAAACAAATTCAAAATTAATTGCATTCTAATAAACTAATTTCATTTGTGTTAATATGGTAAACTAGGCCTCATGTTATTACTTATTTCATTTCATTTTATTTTACTTAATTTCATTCACTTAATTTCATTTTTACCCATATTAAAAAAAAAACCCAAAAAATTCAGGCACATACCCTCTTAACTCCATGTTTTCCTTACTTATGCTTTAACCTCTGACTTTTCATTGCCAGGATCTGTTAATCTGTTAACTTAGCTGGAATAGCGGATATTGATTTAAGCTTTTCGGGTATCAGGAACAGATGTGGAACACTGATGTACGTCATTCTGGACAAGAGCGCCTGATAAATGCCATAAATGTATATGTAAATATCAGTAATATACCACGACCACTTATGACATGTGTTGCATTTGTAGCTCATTTGCACATGACCTCTCTTTATTCCTTAGAATTCAACAGGCTATTTTTGTTACTGTACCTTTAAGACTATATGTAAATTACCTCTGTTCTGATGGGTGACCCGATCCGGCTGAAACATTTCTTATTATGTTCATTACTGGACCTCAAATCTGGTGTAAAAATACGGTAACCTGTTCTGTTACTATATCATTGTCCTTATTTTAACACCTATCTGAAATCTGTCATTTTATAAACTTGGTGTTTTCACGTTTTGTAACATTACTCTTATTTTTTTTTCTTCTTTTAGTCACAATTGTGGGTCCCTCTCAATGGTGGACAGCTGCCCCCCTGCTGTCCCGCTCCTTCAGTCCATCAGTTCAGCCCATTACTTTAGTTCTGCCCATTCAGGATGTTATAAGGAGGCACAGGACAGTCAGTCAGTATGGAAGTCATTAACATTCTGTCTAAGGTCAGTTCATCTTGGACTATATTAAGGATGAAGATTTTGAAAGTTAATATTTAGACTACATGTAAATAGATTCAAACAAAACCTATTTTGTTTTTGCTGCACAGTAACAGAACGATTAATTGTCAGGGATAAGGAGAGGTTGGAATGTGATCCTGTAAGAATAAACGACGACTGTTTTTGTTGCAAAACACACAGAAATGTCACAAGGGAAAATAAACGAAATACAAAAAAGATTTGCCAGATTTCCGCTCTGTGAAATCTGGCATCGCATCGCTGAAATCATGACCTTTTACCATTTTCTGTGCAATTTTACATCATTGTAGCCGACAGAAAAGTGCAGGGGTTGATGATGAAACACAGCTTTAAGGATAAGCGCATTCTGATCATTGTAGCGAAATGCCTGGCGCGCACGTAAGTGGTTGTTAATGCTGAGGGAGGTTACGGATGACAAGGAGACACATAATTATGACCGGCACAGTGAAAATGAAAAAAAAAACAATGCAGGAAATTCCAAACGATTGAAACTGACACAAACAATGTGCCAGGTTTTCAAACGCAGATCAGATTGCGAAACCCGGTAGAGATTAATGTGATTGGTTTTTTTTCTTTGTTTTTTTTCTTCCATCCCAATATTTACATATGCATGTGTAGTCCTGCCCCACAAAGCAAAGATCCTGAGTGATAAATGACTGGGCTGAGGCATCTCGTCGCTGGAGAAGGAGTACAGACTACAGACTGCAGCCAAACTGCTGCTGTGCCACGGTGAAATGATCACAGCTGGCTGTTTTCTCTTCTCATTATGATAAAGGTATCCGGAGGCTCGCTCCGAGATATTGTGCCGGAAACGGATGGCTTGTTATTTCATTGCAACATGACAGGCCGAACGAACAATGAAAACGGAAGAAAAGGAGGAGATTCTGGAGTGATTCTCTTGTCAGGAAGGAGCCGGAGCGGGCTAGTCTGTGATTGGAGCAGGAGGCGATAGGGGGGAGAGGCGGCAGAGCTCCTGTAATCACACAGACAATAATGCCTACAAGTGCAGTTAAGAGACGGACTCGGCAGCTCCAAAGGAGAAAAAAAGCACACCAAACCCCCCTCTTTGCCTTTGTAACTTAGAATATGCATGCTTAATGGAGCCTCCGCAAACATAATACCACCATCATTCCTGCCAGCACCAAACAGATGGCTCCAATCTAATTTCCATTGCTGAGCTACCTTGTCTTGGCAGCTCATCTGAACCCTAAGAAATCTGTAATCCTTTACACGCTGTGTGCCAAAGTGTGATTTACATTAAAAGCATTTTTCTGGCAAATTTCATTGTGCTGCTGTCATGAAAAGGGGGTGAGAGTGCTTGATGAAGGGGCTTGCCGGTGTGCTGGAGAGGAGTGTAACGCAATACAGCAGTTAGATTAGGCCAGATAGTACGAGGTAGTGTTATTTGATTGTAATGTTACCAGCATGCCCTGCTCCCAGCGGGGACAGCAACAGAACAAACAATCCACCCAAACAGAACAAGGAAAGGAAGAGGTGGCTTTTTGTACAGCAACAGACACACACACTCACACCCACACTCTGCCCACACACACATACACTCACACGCATCTACTTTTGCATTTGAATGACCAGTTTAGTAATTACACCTACTCTTCATCTACGCTCACTGTCAATTTGATCAGAAACACCAACCATACGGGTGCATTTTGTAGCTTTGCAATTGTTGACTGTAGCCCATTTGTTCAGGCACAAGTAATAAGCAGCCCTCCACAACTCCATATAAGAAAAGGGGTCCCCACAGAAGCACCACCGGCTGGATATTCTGTGGTGAGCATAGCAGGGTATTGGTGTTCCACAGCTATAAGTGAGTAGGTGCTATCAAACCGGTGATGTAAGTGTGTGGTCCTTAGTATTAACACTGAAGATTAAAAATACTAATAATGCAACACTTTCCAAACACATTTCATTAAGAGAGTAATCAATCAGTCTCGAGGATACACAGCTGAGGCCAGTTTCTAACACAGAAGCCTAGCCTTGGACTCTATTTGGGTTTTCCTTTCAATTAAAATTTTCCATCCAATAGTAGAACAGGACTAGTCTCCATCCAGGAAACAGGCCCTGTACGTCTGAAGGTTTGCACACCCCCTGAGTGAATTGAGTTGCTTTGAAGTAGACCCGTTCATGAAATAGATCTAATAATTACAAACATTAAGCACATTTTGTGCAAGTGTTTGTAATGAATTTTAATGCACAGAGGTCACTCAGTGTGTTATTCCCGAGATACAATAAGCATAAAACTCTAAAAAGAAACGTAAGCAATAAAAGTAAACCTAACAATCATTTTCTGTAACCACTTAATCCTCACTATGGTAAGGGGTATCTGTAGTATCCTGGGGGAACAGGCACAAGGCAGGGAGCCAACCCACCACAGGGCACACACCATTCACTCACAGCTTTGCTCAGTTTAGAATCCCCAACTTATCTGAGACACACATCTTTGGGAGAAACCAGAGACCCCCCCCAAAAAAACACGCCACCACTAGGAGAACATCCAGAATCCCCCCGCGCCCCCCTCCACACACAAGACCAGTACCTGGATTCAAACCCCCAGTGTGAGTCAATGGCGCTACCCCCTGCGGCACTTTGGAACCCAAAAAAGATAACAATTAATACAGAATAAAAGTGGGATTTAAGATAAAGTTCAACAAAGGTAAATAAAGCATAGAAAAGCAGCTTTCTTCAAACATTTGGACATATCTTTAATGAAGATGTGTTTATGTCTATTTTCATTTGGAATCATAGTGACTGATTACAGGATTATCTAATAGAAAATAAAATGATAATATTAATATGTAATCTCTGTTAAAGCTACCAATTGTACCTCCATAATGGTAACTTTAATGAAGAATTAAATTGTTCCTGGCTTTAACATATATAGAACATGAGTGTATTCTAAACCAGTGGTTCCCAACCTGGGGTCCGGGCCCCCCTGAGGAGGGCGCGAGAGATCACTGGGGGGCCGCACAATTTTGTCTGCACTGACGTTACCGAAATTATATTCATAAAAACATTAAATTCATACAATCCCAATGTCTGA
>JBBJLR010000139.1:21392571-21403596 GCA_037577145.1 Brachypetersius gabonensis | reverse complement strand
AGATAGATAGATAGATAGATAGATATAGATAGATAGATAGATAGATAGATAGATAGATAGATAGATAGATAGATAGATACATAAGTTACCTTATGCGAATCAGGTTTCTGAAAAGCAAGTATAATTTATGAGATGAAAACAACAGTAAACAGTCTACTCATGTCTGTGAAAACAATGAGTAAAGAGTAGCTTTAATACCAGTAACTTTAATACCAGTGTAAACCTAAAATCATATTAAAACTTAAAATGATAAGTACAGCCAAAAACTACACATTTACCAACCATTCTGCAAACAAACAGTATATCATGTTTTTGGGTGTGTGTGTGTGTGTGTGTGTGTGTGTGTGTGTGTGTGTGTGTGTGTGTGTGTGTGTTTCCTAGCCACTCCTTGAGGAAGTCCTGCATTTACAGGCACCATCCAGGACCTGGTTCAGCTAATCAGGTCTTCATTAAACTTAAACCAGAAGCTGCTGATGGTTAATCAAAATGTCAGAATAAATTTAGGATGAACACATTTACTGTATATGTGCATGTAAGACTTGTTTATTCCTGTCCTAAATGTGAAGGTACCAGCCAATCACAGGTTATGGGGCGGGGCTTTCTCCAAAACGGGTGGGAAACAGACCCGGCATGCGCTGCTTTACTGGTCTCTGAGAGCAGAGGTATGCTTTACTGAGGAGAGCAGCTCTGGGTCAAGACTGAGCCACACACACACACACATACACACACAAACACACACACATAAACGCACAAGCACGCTGGGTAATGGAGCTATTTGCCCTGTTCGTGCATTTCGTTTGGGTGGGCTTTTCCCTGGCTGGAGTACACTGGACATATCAAGGTGAGTACAAAACATTTTACAATATATATTTTTCCTTCTGACACTTGTCTTATTGCAGATGGACTTTCTTACTTTCCTTCTTTTTTTCCATTTGTTCTTTCTTTCTTTCTTTCTTTCTTACTTTCTATGCAAGTAGTGTGTAATTTAACACTTTTATGAGAGTTTGGCACAGAGATGTGTTGTGTCAGTCTATGACATTGAAGTGCTGTTTTGAGGCCTGAAATGTGTTAAAATAACACTAAGAAGTGGCTGATTATGTGTGTGAGAGTGCAGTTTGACTATGGGTTATGGGACATAAACAGAGACAGTATGTGTGTATGTAAGGGAGATTCCACCAAATGTTGCATAGTGTTGCATACTTACATGATTTAGATTGAATTATCATTTCTTATTCATTTGGAGTTGCTTGATGTAAGATGCCTCGTTTAGAAAAATGTTTAGTGGTGACAGTAAACAGATGTCTGTAGTGTGTTTGAGTGTCTTTAAAAGCCCTTCTTCTCATCAGTGGTGATGAACCAGACATCTGAGGAGTTTCACAGCTGTAAAAGCTGCCTCATAGAAAGGTATTACACAAGATGTGTTACATTAATGAGAGCATTAATACGCTGCCTAATGTATGAAAGATCGTTTTTCTATAGGTTTATAGAAAACTTTTGTCTTAAAATAATTTTTTGAATTCACTCATGGTGGAGAGGTACGTGCGGGGCTTTATAAAGCAGAATAAAAACCATTCGATCAGATTCACACTATTTAACCATTTTCAACATTATAAAAAAGCTGAAAAGATTTGTGTTGTTTCACTGTTCATTTTGGAGAGTAAATAAAATGGACATATCATGACATAACCACCACTGTAGTGAGTCTGTGAGTCTCTCTATACCGAACCATCTTACATCACACCACTCTGAATAATTTGCTTACATCTCAATAATTGACTCATGCAGAAAATCACACACTTTTAACCTAAAAACATTTTTGTTAAATTGAATTCTGTTTTTAATCTTATGTGAAGTGAGTGTTTGACACCTGAAACATACAGCTCTCAGCCATATGCCAGAGTCTGGTCTCAAACACCAGGTGCTGTGAACAATTTGGAAGTCTGGCGTTCCTTTCCCACACAGCACAGCTAGGGCCGTGTACAAGGGGCGTGTCAGGTAGCGAGGTGAGAGGCTTAGTCTGAACTTGCACGCTGTCTCGCATTTTGACAGCCTGATGTCGGAATGCATTAGTTTGTAGCTTTTCGTCCCACGATTTTCTTCCCAGGTTTGATTGTGTTCTATTTCAATGGTTCTCAACCTTTTCAGCGTTAAGGCCCACCTGTCCACCACAGCATGTTGCCAAATGCCCACTGTTAGCTTTCACCCCTATTTTGGTGGCCATCTTGGAATTTACAGTACCAGCTTTAAAACATTACAATTCTGTCATGCAGAGTTATTATTGTTTGCGGTTGGACTCATTGCAAAGCTAAGACTCTGAAGTTTCATGTGTATAATAATTATGCTTGTGTCAAACCTCTTTGAATTCTGCAGTCCTTATCTCCCCCGTTTTAATAATACACAAATCACGGCTTAAAAAGGGGTTTTGGGACCAATTGCGGACCAATGGCCTTTCTTCGTTTAAACAGGCCATTGGTCCGCTAACAATTCAGGATATATTTCACTGCGTGTTGTACTTGTATAACTATGCATGTGACGAATAAATAACATGAATCTTCAAATCTTGAATCGTTAAGAAAACAGATAATCACCTGCTTATATCCCTTACAGTAAGAATTGGCCCTGAATGGTATTTTCTTGAGCTGAACAATTTTCCTTGTAAAGTTTCCAGGCCTGTCTTACCTTTTCCTATTTTCACAGATGGGACTTTGGATCAGATTCACTGGGCTGACCAATACCCAAAATGTGGGGGGCGCAAACAGTCCCCCATCGACATCCAACGGCGCTCAGTCCGCTTTAACCCTCATCTGCTGCAGCTTGAGCTCACTGGATATGGAGAGGTCAAGAACGGCAATTTCCTCATGACCAACAACGGCCACTCGGGTAAAGTGCTCAGCTCACTGGAGTTAAAGTGGGGTTGTGACATTCTACATGAGTATAAACAGATGCTGGTTGAAATAAGCTCTTAAAATGAGTTAACTCTTGGTTTTACTGAGGAAAGAAGGCCAGAAGCTGATGACCACTGTTCCTTCAGACACACAAATATTAGTTTAGGCTTTCAGTTGAATTCAACAAACAAAGGAGACATAAAGTAGCCATTTGGTTCCGTGTTTTCTCAAACATTTCATCCCACAGTTTGCTTAACATTGGGTATTAAGGCCAATTGAATCATGAAACTTAACTGATGGCAAGTTGTAGCTTCCTTGCCCCTCATGCATGAAGTCCAGTACAGCTAAGATGAACATAAAGTGTTCTGTTCATGATGCATTTCAGACACCCCAGGCTCAGCCAAACCATTTATAAATGCAGAAATACTAGCGTAAATATAACTAGTACAAAATATACAGTAAATATAAAATATTTAATTCCCTGCATTTCAAGGTGACCGAACAGTGTTAATTAACAACAAAAGCTGTTTGTAATCCCATCCTATACGACAAAAGTTTAAAACCAGATTAAAACCACTGAGAAGTGGACTGAATAACAATGATTATCTCTTTATAATGGCACCTGGATGGTGGACTATATTGAGCAGCAAGTGAACAGTCAGTGAAGTGTAAGGATGTACGTGACTTTATCAAGGGCCAAATAGTGATGATTAGATGACTAGGCCTAAAAAGGACAGGCCTTGTGAGTTATGCAGTGGTTAATTCCAATGAACAGGGATTCAAAGAAGAACAATCAGTGAACCAGGATCATGGGCACCCAAGGCTCATGTGTGTGGGGAGCGAAGACTAGCCCCTCTGTTCTGATCCCACAGAAGAGCTACTTTGAAAGGTGTCAGAACACACAGTGCCTTGCAGCTTGCTGTGTTTGAGGCTGCATATCAGCAAAGCGGCCAAAGTGCCCATTCTGATTCTGGAAGAAGGTGGACTGGTTTGATTAATCACATCTTCTTTCATATCATGTTTACGGCCGGGTGCATGTATGATGCTTACCTGGGGAAGAAATGGCACGACGATGCACTATGGGAAGAAAGCAAGTAGGTAAAGGCAGTGTGGTGCTATGGACAATGATCTGCTGGGAAACCTTGGGTCATAACATTTATGTGGATGTTACTTTTGGCATGTATCTCTGTATTCTCTAATGGCCATGGCCTTTTTTAGCAAGATAATGTGCCCTGCCACACTGCAAAAGCGGTTTAGGAATGGTTTGAGGAACATGACGAATTCCCCATATCTTAGTCAGATAAAGTATCTGTGGGGTGTGCTAGACAAACTAGTTCGATCCACCTCACAACTATTGCCTTGGTGCAGATAACACACCTTCAGAGGTCTTGTGGAGATCATGCCTTAATGGATCAGAGCTGATTTGGTGGCACAAAAAGTATAATGGCTGATTAGTGTATGTAGTTGCTGTCTGTACAGTTGTAATGGTCCTATATGCTACATTATAATTCCCTGAGCTCCACTTACGGTTGTGGTTTTGACCAAAACATTCATTTTTCATTTTTAGATGATCATTTACAACATCTGCCTATCCTTTACCTATCCTTTAATCAGGCTGTTTTAGTTATTGTATTTTTCACTGAAATATGTAAATCACCTCCATTCCGATTGGCAGATCTGTATTGTGCCTTATTTAAATAGCAGATTGGACAGAAACACTCACATTACACTCACAACACACATTACAACACCATATATGAGCGGGGCTCAACTGGTGTAGGTGGATTGGTGGATATATGCCAATGATTCAGTTTTGGTGTCATCATGAAGACACTCAATGTATAATCGATATAGATATAGATATATTTTTGGGGCTTAATTTCCATACATGGATAGTCTGGACAGGACAGAGAATGGTATGTTTTGAAACTTAAACAGAGCTTATATACATTGTTATTACTTGTATTAGTATTACTATTACTATTATGATGACTGTTTTAAAAAAACAAGGAAATGTTGTTTATCAGTGACGTGGGTCCTTTCATTACACATGATATTAAAACTCATTCTTATAAGCATCTTTTTCCTGATACTTCCTTACCAGACACCCTCTCACACTTCTCCAAATAAATGAACTCAATTGACTTAGATGTTTGTTTCAACAGTCCAAATTAACCTCCCCCCAACTATGACGATTACAAAGGGACTGCCTAACCGCTACACAGCTGTTCAAATGCACCTGCACTGGGGTGGATGGGACCTGGAGGCCAGTGGAGCTGAGCATACTCTGGATGGCATACGTTACATGGCAGAGGTGAGATATATCTCACTTTTTACTCTTAACTCCAGTTAAAAGTGCAAGAGTTGGGTAAACTGTTTAGATTTTTTGGTTTGTGCATTTCTGTTGTGGACCAGAAGTACCACACCGTCATGAGGAGTCACTCAAACCATGTACAGCAAGTGTGACCCATGCCAGACTGTAGGTGTTCTCTGTTTTTGCACTCTGCTGTATGTTTCACAGCTTCACGTGGTGCACTACAACTCTGAGAGGTACAAGACCTTTGATGAGGCTGTAGACAAACCAGATGGTCTGGCTGTTCTAGCCTTTTTCTTTGAGGTGAGAGCCAACAGGTTTTTTTTTATCTTTAATATGTCATGGTGACGTCTAATTATGCCAAATCCGTGTTTCCTTTTTTGAGTTAATTTATTTATAAAATCGGGACAAAAATCAAACAAAAGCCATGTGGAGACAATACTGCCATCTTGTGGAATAAGGGGTGAAACAAATTGGTGAAAAAAATCCCATGCACCAGAAAATAAAATGAAATGACACCAGTTAGATGTTTGAAGCATATGATTTCTTGAAGTTATCTAAAAATCTAAATTCTAACTTTACACAGTTTTTATCATTATCATTAGTACTTGCCCCTATCTATAAAAACTGTGTCTAAATTGAGGTGTTTGGCATGTTGAGCTAAATGGGGCCATTGATCCAGCCCTGTGTCAGCCTGCAAGCTCCCATCTCAGTCCCAGAGGAATAAATGCAGGTCGTCTGCAGTTAGCGATTGTCTGTTGTGGGTCACTGCTTTTGCATCAGAGCCATAGGCATTCTCCAATATCTAGTCCATTTGTGGCTGCTTGTAGCTTCTGCTAGAACTGTGGCAACAGCCAAGCTTTTAGCACTGATTTGAATAACGGAAGCTCAGCATGAGTTTTTTTTTTTATGAATTCTTATGAACCTGTGGCATGTTCTGACGTGTGATTATGCCTCCATCTAGGATGGCCATTTTGAGAACACTTACTACAGTGAATTCATCAATAACCTGGCAAAGGTCAGATATGCAGGTAAATAATATGAAGGTTTGATTTCAAATTTAATTTCAGTATGGCATATCTATAATATAAAAATATAATGTAAGATTCAGTATTATAAACATTCCCACTTATAGGTTTTGCCCTCTTCCTTATGGTCTTTCTTTTCAGGGCAGTCTATGAATATTTCTACTCTAAATGTGCGCTCCATGCTACCTGAGAACCTCTCCAGTTTCTTCAGATATGAAGGGTCTCTCACGACTCCACCGTGTTTTGAGAGCATTCTGTGGACTGTGTTTGATACTCCCATCACACTCTCCCACAACCAGGTACACCCTTCTTGACATTTAGCCATGCTGCGTCCTCCAGTCTTTTCAAGCCACGTCTTTTCAGTCTTTTTATCAAACGACTTTCACTGAAATCCACAGATCAGGAAGCTGGAGAGCACTCTCATGGATATTGATAATAAGACACTGTGGAATGACTACCGCATGGCTCAGCCTCTGAATGAGCGAGTCGTCGAGTCCTCCTTCATCCCTCGCCTGGGCAAAGGCTGTAAGTGTACCACTTCATCTTTCAGTTGATTCATACTGAAAAACAAATTCTTGTCTACATCTTCTTCACTCTTTTGTCAGCATTCTGTAGGCAAGAAGAGATTGAGGCGAAGCTTTTAAACATCGAAGGCCTGCTCAACGCTCTTGGCAAACATATTCACTCAGGTATCTCTCACAGCACTCATGTTATCACTCTGTTAGGGAATGAATTACTTTACTGTGTGTATTCTGGCTGAACCTACCAACTCTCCTTAACTGGAGATAAACTGCTTAGTCATTTTGCAAAGTGTTCCAACATATCATTATCTTGCTTGTTATTTAGATGCTGAAGAGTCCAAGCACAGAGGCAAGGGTGAGTAAAAATGATATGTTTTCTCATCTTTCTGAGAAAAAAGGAGCCAATAAGGGTGTTTTGGAGTGCAGAATCAAAGAAGAACCTTTATTAGTTCCCTACAAGTGCTTTGTTTAAGCAATAGTTTACAAACCTGTTTCCAGGCATTTTGCTCTTTTCTTTTGTGCGCGTCTCTGAGGACCCATTTGAGAACCACTGCTCAATGGTGGCACTAAGAATGTCTTGTGGTTCAACAGAGAACCTCTACAAAAGGTTTTTAAAGGATCTCTCAAAACTGTTTACTGAATCTCTCCATAAAAGTGTCTTTTTGGTCAGAAGAGTACAAGCTTGTTCAACCACCATGGAGAGTTTAGATACATCACAACTCTGATATTTAGATACCCCCCTAAAGGCCTTCATTACCTGCATTTGTCATTAATATTAGGGTTAGCGCTAAACTGCAGAATTGGTAGATCATTAGTACTACAGCTGGGTGGTAGGTGGTTTAGAAGACCCTATTTCTGATCACAACAGAACATTCCACATGGTTTGTTATGGTAAAATAGTCTGAAGGTTCTGTAACAATTCAAGTTATTTCATATGTAGACGGGCAAGAATAGATCATGTAGGGCAGTGGTTCCCAACCTGGGGTCCAGGCCCCCCTTAGGGGGGCGCTAGAGATCACAGGGGGTCTGCAGAATTTTGTCTGAATTGAGTTTACCAAAATTAGAATTGTATACAAAAAATTCTTAAAGAGAGAAATGTAAAAGTGTGTGTGTGTATAAGAGTATAAGAGCAAAAACCTACAACCACTGTTTATTTTTTGCAAATAAAGGTTGGTAATTCTTCATTTTATTCTTTTTGGGCGTCTACGGGGATAGGAGTTGGGGGTCCTGGCTTTTCTTGGACACAGGCAAGGGGGGCTTCAAGGAAAAAAGGTTGGGAACCACTGATCTGGGGGACAGATGTAGGGGTAATACTGTTCAGACTATATCTCTGTTATCATTTCAGCTATATATCCTCTGGTACTACACTTCCCTGCGAACAAACTGGAGAGTTATGCCCTGGTCCACCCCACCCCATCCATGTCCCTCCACTCCTTCACAGTCTGCATGAACCTGCGTATGCGTACCCGTCCTGTGCATACAGTGCTGTCCTACTCCAGTGCTGGCCATGACAACGAGCTTATGATCACCATGGGCTACGAGGTGGGCCTCTGGATTGGAAATGAGTTTGTAAATTTGCCCCATGACCTCCGTACCGAGACCTGGGCTCACTACTGCGTGACCTGGGCCTCTCACAATGGAGGGGCAGAACTGTGGGTGAATGGCATAGTGGGAGAAGAGCAGTATCTGCAGGCAGGGTACAAGGTCATGCCTGGCGGCATCTTCATTCTAGGGAAGGACCAGGACGGCTACCTGGGCATCTCAGACTCTGACGCATTCGTAGGCCACATGACGGATGTGAACATGTGGGATTACGTGTTGACCCAAGAAGACATCCAGGAGCAGATGAGGTGTGAGAACAACGCAGGGAAAGGCAATGTGCTGAGCTGGGGCATCACCCACATGAGCTTCTATGGTGGGGTTCAGCTGGAGACTGAACACAAATGCTCTTGATCCACTGAGATGCAGATTCAGCTAGCAGTGCATGATAACTCAGCAAGTGAAATGGTTCCGTAAATGGGAAATTGTCATTTTTATTTTAAGTCTCGTATTAGAATTGCTTCGGAAAGTACAACCAGTAATGTGCTGCTCAGGTGTACTTGGAAAAGCAAAAATGCACTTGTAGTCACTTTCCATTCTTCTAAAGATCAATAAAATGGATAGCGATGTGGATAACACCACAGGCCTGTACATGGAAGATCAAAAAATTCAGTTTACTCCTCAGGCTACGATACAAACAAAAGACCTACTATTGTAATTCAGTTCAGAAAAGCGCATATGCCAAATGAATCAGTGTCTTTTTTTATTATCAAATATTATGGTAATAGCTTTTCATTCATGGTTCTTAATGTTGCTTGGAAAACGTGCTTGGGACCTTGCTGTTGTTAGGTTCAATGTTTAATAATTTTTACCAATATCGGTTTTCATTTTTGGCCCAGATATTCCATATCAGTGTATCTTTTGAAATGTTACCAAAAACATGACTGCTTGTGCTGATTGCCACATCACAGGAATATATAATGTTTTTTATAAAGTGGAGAAAAATCATATCTATCTGCATTCAATAAACGCCATTTTATATTTCAATGTGCCTAAAATCTCTCTCTAATGTTACACAGGTAACACTGATGGAAAGACTACATGACTATATAAAACTTTTATGACAATTTTTATTTACCAAAGCAAACATTTATAAAGGCTTATTTGAACATGTATGACATTTCAGTTGTCATTTTCTAAGAACAAATGACAGCAAAAATTTATAAAGGGGGTTTAGGATCGTGTTTCAAGTTACCTTGTGTACCATGCCTGCTGGGGAAATTTTATTTTATTGAATGGAATACATTGAAATAAAAAAAGTGTAGACACATTCTCTCTCTCTCTCGCTATATATATAAAATGTGTGTTTATATATACATAGAATGCTAAACATACTACATTGATCATTGATCTGAAGCAAACTTTATTTAGGAATACAAAAATAGCATCTTTGTAGTGCACAATGGAAGCAATCTAAGAAGATAGAAGTCAAAAACCTTCAAATATTGTTTGCAAAAAACTAAAAAAACTAATTGATAGTTAAATTGCATACATTGTCTATACTATATCAAATATTGATATACCGATTGCTTTCTTAGATTGTAAAACGCATCTCTTCTGGCTGCTCCACAAACAACACAGCCAGCTTGTAAAATTACTATTTACACGTAGACTGCCAGGTCTTACATTGGCTATTTGCCATCAGCCCTAAAGAGTATGTTAAAGGACAGCGTCAAACATATTATTACATTTCAGTTGAAGGACTCAAAACTAGAAGGACAGACGGACTTGTACAAATTCTGATTTCCTATATGGCTTATATGCAGCCTGACCTTCTGGGCTAACCCAGTGCAGCAAGAGAAACAGACACAGTCTTAGTGGCAGTGAATTAACGAAGAAACCAGAAAATGCCTCTGAACTTCAGACTTCTCACATAAAGAAGCACTTAGTCCTCAACAGTGAGCCAGTCTACTTTCAGAAGGCGGTAATTACATCTTGCCCGTTGTTTCTCACTCCTGCCTCTTTCATCTTACCCTCAGCCTCCACCACAATCTCCACCTTGTTCCTCTTAGCGAACAGCTTGCTGATCTCCAGGAAGGTGGTGTTCTTGGTTTCTGGGATGACCACAAAGATATAGATGAATGTGGCAAGGCAGATGAAAGCGAAGATGATGAAACTGTAGGGCCCCAGTCCTTTCTGCAGACACACAGATGGGAAGCATGAGCAGCACAGCCCTCCTCATTAGCTCATTCAGGCTCACTTTGATGAGGTACTGTGGGTCTGCCCAGCTCAGTAAATCTCAAACCATTAAAAGGATACGCAAAGGTAATTAGAGAACTCACTAACTACCAACTGCTCATATGTTTATTCTTTCAACAATTTGACACATTTGCCGATTTGACCCATTACCCTCTAGAGGTTGTAGTTATCGTCAGCCATAGCAAAATCATGGTGTAACTGGTTGGGGATGGTAAAATTAAATGCTTTACTTATGGAACAGATGATGTCACATTCCATTGCAGTTCTATATTTTCATGTTGCACACTCTGTAAATCACATCTCTCTTAAAACATTGGATAAGAAAAGGTAAAAATATTCCCCTTTACCCTGGGAAAAATGTAATTAAGATACATAACGACCTTAAGGACTGTGCTGCATTTTAGAGCCTGACAATGGTTCTTATTATTTAAGGGAGCTTTGGGGGAAAAAAAAAAAACAAACCCAAGAAAAAACCCCAC
>JBBJLR010000139.1:21371118-21381777 GCA_037577145.1 Brachypetersius gabonensis | reverse complement strand
GTTGAACGCTGAACTGTAGTCTACAAACAGCAATCTCACATAGTTACCCTGTTTCTTGTCCACGTGGCTGAGAGTGGGTCTCTAATGCGGACGAGGTTGTAAGCACTTCGCAGATCCAGTTTGGTGAAGATCTTAGCACCAGAGAGAGAGTCCAGGGTGGTATTAATGAGCAGAAGCGGGTGACGATTCTTGATGGTGATGTCGTTGAGCCCCCGATAGTCGATGCAGGGACGGAGGCCCCCGTCTTTCTTCTTCACGAAGAAGAACCCCGTGGCTGCTGGAGATTTAGAGGGGCGAATAGTCCCGTGGCAGAGCCCCTCAGCGATATACTCGTCCATCGCCCGCTGCTCCTCTCTGGTCAACGAGTAGAGATGGCTGCGGGGTGGTACCGCGCCCGGCAGGAGCTCAATCACCTGGTCGTAAGGGCGATAATAAGGGGTAATTTAGTGGCCTCCTTCTTGCTGAAGGCCCCTGCCAGGTCACGAAACGGGACAGGAATGGCCTCCAGGTCAACATCGGAGGCCTCGGACTCCCCATTACACGTCCCAGCCGGCGCCGGAATGCAGAGGTCACTGCAGGTCGGTCCCTATTGAAGGATCTTCTGTCATGACCAGGAGATGATGGGGTCATGATGAACCAGCCTGGGAAGCCAGAGGAGGAGAGGAGGTGAAGCAAGGTGGGTAATGAGGAAGGACAGTGACTCGGTGTGATGGTCAATGATCATGGTGACGGGCTTGGGTACGAAGGTGAATGGGACTGGTGGAGCGGGGACGACCGTCAATGGCTGTTATTTTGACCGGCTGGGATAACACCTCAGTACTGAGTCCCAAATGGGAAGCGTAGGCGTGATCAATTAAATTTCCAGCCGCCCCCGAGTCAACGAAGGCAGAGGTTCTGATCCGTTTGTGTCCCAGTTGGAGACTCACCTGAACGACAAACTGGGAAACAGTTAACCCTCTTCACTTGGTCTGGCCGTTTCGCGGCCTGAGAGGGCAGATGGCACAATGGTGGTTGGTGGAGGTGCAATAGGCACAGAGTCCTTCGTGGAACCATCCTTCTTCTTCATTGCCGTCAGGGAGGTACACCCTAACTGCATGGGTTCCCCAGGTCCTGAAGAATGGGCCCCTGAGGCGGGTGGTGGGACCTGGTGAGCCGGCATGGATGGAACCACGAAGGACGGTTCTCGAGGGCGAACCAGACTTCGGGGTGGAGGCGAGCCGAAGGTTCACTCGCAGACACATTTGAACCATCCCCTCCAGGGTGACAGGGAGTTCACGAGTCTGCGGTTTACTGGCTCACCAGGCGGTCTCCTTGGCGAAGATGGTAAAGTCGAGAATCCACCTCCACCTCGCTCTCAGGATGTTGGAAGGTGGCCTTCAGCTGTTTTGTAACCTCCAAATAGAAGTGAGCGGTGTCACTATCAGAGTGAAGGACCGCCGCAGCCCACTCGGCTGACTGCCCGGTAAGGAGGGAAGGAGCAAGGTAATCCGGCTCCAGTCAGATGGGTAACGTTTTGCCTGGAACTCAAATAAGAGGTCAAGATTGGTTAGAAAGACCTCACACTTCCCATCCTTACCGTTCCATTTATCTGGTAGGGCAATTTTGGGAAGTGGAGGAGCTGGCTGAGCTACAGGGGGTGGAGAAGCAGCTTGTGGAGTGCTAGACCCCCCAGCAGACATCTTTTTTAGGGTCAGTTGCAGGTTGGCGACCTCGGCATGAAGACCAGCGGTCTCTGCACAGAGGTTCATCAGTTCCTGCTTCAGAGTCCCTATCTCATTCATCTGCTGGGTGACCTACTTCCACAGCTGTTGCTTCTCCTCGAGGCTCCAGGACACAGACATTCTTTCATGGTGGAAGGCAGAATAATGAGTGAACTGTGCCCACTTTGTGGCGTGGTGGAAGAGACACGAGAGAGTTGGTAAACCACGCAGTTGATCTTAGAACACTCCTAAGGGAGTTAGAGTCCACACCAAGATGAACCCGTGTTCTAAACATGCACACAGATAAGTATATAAATCGACTCTGGAGAGTCAGCGTACTCACTGTACCGTGGAGGGAAGAGGTAAAGAGAGTTGAGATGAGTTGGGTTGGACATGCGGGCATGAAGCTTAGCAACTTCAATGTCTGTGTGCAGAGGTACACTTACTTCCTGTTTATATACTCTACGTGAGTCACTTCCGGTGCCGATTGACGTCACGTGATCCGGTGTGCTTGACATGGACTTTGAAAAGGTTTCCTGAAATGTTGATATACAGTAGTTTGTAAATGTTCCTAAATGTACCATTCACTCCCCATTCAGTCACTATAGTCTGGAAATGGTACGGAAAAGTACTGAAACCAAGCTGAAAATGAGGCTAAGTTAGAATATATCGCTTTTGTGATATACAGCTATCATACATCTACACTCATTTTCCATTTCATCAGCTCCATTTGCCATATATGTATGGCAGTCGTTTGGGGTCCTAACCACTGATGAATGTGGTAAAGGGGACAAACGAACGATGCAGAAAAACAGACAGACTACATTCGGTAATTGTAAACTACAAAGTGGACCTATATGGTAAGTGGAGCTGATAAAATGGAAAATGAGTGTAGACGTATGGTAGTTGTGCCTAAGGAAGAGGCCAATTGATGTATGTCATTACAGTGTTTTTTGTTGTTTCGTAAGAGCAATGTAATCTAAAGGAGTCACTTTTGGAGCTTGGTTTCAGTACTATTCCACTAAGCCTTTAACTGGTTGTTAATACACAGTACTTACAGAGTTATTGACTTCCACTGAGAACAAAGCATAATATTTATTGAGGGCAAGGATCAAGTCATATAACACATATCATATGACTTACATATAACTCAAAACCAGGATTCATCCATTCAAGCACGCACTATATGAAGCAGTTTGAGTCTCGGCAAGAGGTTATGCTTGATAGAGTTTAACCAGTTATGACAAGTTGCCCTAATGTGGGACATTTTTTGTATTTCGGACATCTGTGGTGTATTATGTTAAGCCACACAAAAAATACAAAAAATGTTACACATTAGGGCAACTCACCCTATTTTATTAAATATAAAAGACAAAACGTCTGATATGACAAAATACATTCATTTTCAATAAATGGTTATTTTTCAATAACCGTCAATTATTGTAGCCAAGCAACATAACGACTATTAATACCATGGTGTATTACCAGGGAATTCAAATGATTTGTGTGTATGTACTGCTCATATTCAATCAAGCGATTTGATAACATTGACCTTGTTTTGTTTACAGTAGAAAATTCTAATTTGATAGAGAAAGATGTATAATGACATGTAAAACAAATGATCACTTTATGCCAAACACCCCTGTCCTATTCTAGCATAGTTGCTGGACATGAATTAGATCAAATCACACTGGTCAAAGAAAATAACAAATTCTGTCAACAGATCTTAATGGACAACCTTATGAAGACTTCTTCTAAACACAGTTCGTTCAACATTCCGCTTTTAAGATGAGCCGGAGCCTGTGGGCCGCTTTTATTAGCAGTAAGCTGACAGTAGGGGTCTCTGTGCGTCTAGCTTAGACTCCCTCCTGCAGTGCAGCACTGCAGACTGCTTCATTCCTATTCCTCCCTGAACAACTCATTAATCTTATTGACCATCCCTCATCAGCTTAAGCAGTAGGTCCTCTAAGCAGTAGCGCTTTTTCGGGCTGGTCACAGGACAAACGCTCCGCTGAAGTTTGGAAAGAGGAGTGTGTCCACACTGGCAGGGCCATTTGCGCTTTTTTTTCTGTGGGTTTTTTTTTTTATAGGAGGGAGTTCTCTGCAGTACAATAAAGTACAGAAATTATGGTCTAGGTGATGATGGTCACAGAGTCACAGAGAGGGAAAAAAGCAGTGGTTTGGTTTTGCAGTGCTGTGTGAATCACGCAGAGAGAACAGAACAGCAAAAAGCTGCAGCAATGCGGGCTGGGTCAAGGTCAACAGGGAGCAGCGTTAGGACATGTTCACTGGAGGAGGTGTGCCCAAGAGAGCAGGGATAAAGTTACAGACAGGAAATGGAGTGTGGTTTCAAACAGGAAATTTATATAATAAATACATAACTACTGGTAATAAAGATGATACAGTAAAAACAGCGAGAGAGCAGGTACTAAAATATATGTGCATATATAAACCTTGCATCAACAAATATATATATATTTATTTAGTAAAATTTCATCACTGATATTTCATCAGTACAACAATTTGACTGCTGAAAAGGGAATATTTATAATTTCTCAGTACTTGTGCTGCCCTTCTTTTGTTTTAATCCTAGCATGCACTCGAACTGGGACTTCACAGGTTTGCGCAAAACCCTCTGTTCATCAAATTCACCAGGGAGCTGCATGAACACACTTCAATGAAAGGGACAAAACAAAAAAATTCTAAACTTCCTTTGTTGTATTTTTTTACACATGAGATACTTGTCAGGTGTGGTTGAGCAAAAACTAATTTTTGGCCTTTTTCAAATGTATTTTACTAGGTACACCTCACTCATTGTCCATTTTATCTGCTGTACTTACTCTGTAGTACTAGACTGTAGTCCATCTGTTTCACTGCATCATTTGTTAGTCCCCTTTTTCAATAGTCAGGACCCCCACAGGACCGCCAGTTAGCGAGTGTAATTTGTGTGGTGGATCATACTCAGCACACTGACGGTGGATCACACACAGCAGTGCTGCTGGAGGCTTTAAATACTGTGTTCACACACTGTACACTCTATTAGACATACCTAACCTATTAGTCCACCATGCAGATGTAAAAATAACTTCGACAGTTCATCTGATCCTGCAGTTTGTGTTGGTCATCGTCTAGTCTTTTATCAGCGGTCAGTTTGTGTCAACAGAACTCTGTTAGCTGGGCATTTTTGGTTGGTGGACTATTCTAAGCCCAGCAGTGACTGCTGTGTGTGATCTATACGTGCCAGCACACACACACACACACACACACATATATAGTATGTCAGTGTCACTGCTAAACATTTTACCTGCATGTGAGCAAATAATGTAGGTTTTAATGAAAAAAGCTCTCATATTTTTAATGTGATCTTAGACGTTTGGAACCCACTCTACTTTGGTGTACTGAGGTTTTATCTCAAGTCCACTTGACATGAAATATTCACTCGGTGTGAAAGGCAGCTGGCATTTTCTAAAAACGTTCAAATAGGGTTGAGAGGATATAAATGTTCCAAAAATAGGTTGATAGGAGAGTTTTATTTATCGACGAGCCAAGGCATCTTTGTCTTTTGTGGCCAAATAAAGATAATTTTCTTAAAAACATCCGGCCAAATATATCATTAGAGTCAAGCAATATTCATTTCCACCCACCTGCTACAACATTCATTTCCACCCACTTAATAAGCTGTTGTTACAGAGCAGTCATAAGACTTGCTTGTCAACAGATGCCACTGTGGGCTTGCGACAGTGTAAATGATCTAGACCACTTTGGCACGTCCTCCTCCTCTCGCACATTCGGTCAGCATGTTTCCAACATACACTTCCCCTTCTTGTCCCTTGGCTTAACTCATGATTCCAATGTGGCTCAGAGCTGAACGTACCAATGCAAAGCTTCTATCCTGAAGTTCATTTACTGTAGGGCCCATATTGACAGAGCACCTCTCACAGCATCATTAAATATTTACCGTGTGTCTGTTTTAGCTAAAGCCCACTCAAAATGCTCAAACTCGAAAAGAGCTGCACTGACTTGGCTGGATATGATACAAGGAGACATTGATTTGCCTAAAAGAGATTTGTTTAAAAAAGGGGGCAAAAATGTAGCAGCAATGTGACCGGTGCATGAAATTGAGCCTGAGGCTCCAAAGGGCATTATGAATATTCAAATAAGGCAAATCATCACACATCAGCAGAGTCTCCTCCCGGCTTGTACAAAAAGAAAAGTGTCCAGAAATAAATCTACTGGTCAATGTAACTTTACTGAAACGAAACACCATGACATAAAAAGCCTTTGTGTGTGATACAAAAGCACAGTGCGTAAAAAAAAGAAGCACAAATTCCCCTTTTTGACTCTTAGTGTGAAAACTGAGTTTGACCTAATTTCTACTTGAACAGCAAATGAGTAAAATGACCTGAAGCAGATATTCTTAAAAAAGATAATGCAGTTCAGCAGACTATGAAATGCTACAGTACTCCGTACATGACGTAATGCAGTATTAAACGACAGGAAGGATATCTGTGCACAAGGAAGACCTGCTCTATATCCAGCCCCACTGAAAATATGCAGTGTTGCATACAGTGGATTGTGCACAGACAAGGAAAATGACAAAGAACAATGAGGTGTGCGAACAGAGTCTTTACAGTACATTTGGTGTTTTGGTCACTAAATTCTGAACGACCTCTGAATCATTGCGTTCCTGAGCTGGACATTTCATTTCTGCAGAAAACTAATTAAAAAAACAAACAAACAAAAAAACCACATCCGTGCCAGCAGCATAGCAGTCCGAAAAACACAGCGGAGTGGCTCGATCTCCAAGCGCCGGGCTGCGTCACTAAAGTAAAGTGCACTTGGGCTCTGGGGCCTGAAACATGTGACTGCAGTCTTCTTTAATCTTCGAAGGTATTTGGTAAAACTAGACGAAGGTAGAGTTACAGACACCCCTCTCACGCACGCACACGCGCGCGCACACACACACTCACTCACTCTCACTTTCTCTTGCTCCTTTATGCAGAAGGCACTGATGTCATCTCTTCACAGATCAGCAGTCCCATTGTAAAAGGCCAGAGTTTTAAAGGAGTGCTCCGCACGGTTAAGTGTGGTGTTCTGGCCGAGGCAGTGAAGGTCAATGAGGCACAGGGGTTTTTGGTTTTAAAGTTTAATCCTTTTCCTCATCCTCTTCCCCCCCGGTGTGGGGGCTGCTGGGTTCGTCCGCGTGTGTGTGGGCTGTGCGCTGGGACGCCGTGTCCGAGCTGCTCTGAGCTCTGCGGCCTTGGCAGCACAGCACACCAACCAGTCTCGCGCGCACCGGCCGGGTGCAGAGCACAAACATGATGCAGTTTGCAGCCCCCTGAAATGTGTTCCCAACTCCCTGCAGAAACAGAAAACAGACAAGGTAGAGACCACCTCTTTCCTTTCCACTACCAGTACCAGAATGTTGAGTATCCACAAATACCAGCGAAGTTACCAGCACCTCAAACTTTATGTCCTTCAAAACATACAGAGCTCTAAAACAAGATATGTTTTACTGAAGCACCTGGTTAAGTAAATATGCTCTATCCTACAATCCAATACTTGTGTACCAAACTGCACAGTTTTACCTTCAGTTAAACTTCCAGATATGTGCAAAATAAGACTATTTTAAAATGTGTAATTCAACAACAATACCTAGCTAATTAATTAGAAGAAAATGTTGGGTGGGAAAAAAAATAACTCAGGGTCAGTACAGTAATAAATCTGAGCCGGAACTGATTTCTTACCCTGCAGTAGCAGAGTGTTTGAGGTGTGTTGGGCACAACACTTTAGATGCTAATTTGATGTGAAGTGCTATAGTTAAAGCAGGTGATTTTAAAGTTCTATAGCTTTTTTATGTCACTTCTTCATATATTAGGAAAGGAAATGTAACACGTATGTAAGGTATGGATTCGGAATGTGTTGTATCTTTAAAGGGAGACGCTTACATTGGTACTAAATATTAGTATTTTTTACTAATTTAACTGATTCTACATGAGGCTACTGTAGTCAGGTGACAACTACAGCGATGGCTGGAGGTTAAATCTTGGCATGATAAAGACAAAATATGTATAGTGTGTAGAAAGATCTGCTGAATATTATTTTCCATTTTAGTTTTTATTAAGCAATGCTTACCTGCTTCAGTGGTCGACCCACCTCTGGACCACCATTGCCATTTTATGTTCTGCTGCATTACAAGCAATTTTACAGAATCTGATTGGATTTGATCTTTTTTCTCTCTAATAACCAGTCCAGCATTTTCTGCAGGTATTTATTTGCCCTCTCTCTCTAGCGCAAAGGCTCTCCAGTCCTAAAACTTCCATTTAAATGTTATCATCACACTTAATCCAGCTCATTACCGGCATCATTACCTAATGAGATGGATCAGGTGTGTTGAAATTGAGCAGTGGATCTCTAAGACCGCAGTCGAGAAGCACTGGCAGGGAGCATTACCAATTAACATAATGAAGTCACATTAAAAAAAATTGATGGATTATACAGATGAACTAAATTAAACGACAGAGATGGCAGGAGAACAGGTGGATTAGATGCAAGCAAGCCAGTTTAGATGAAACAAAATTCATTTGGTGGAATCTCACACTCACATGTAAAGTAACCAGCACAGGATTCTGTCTGGCAGGTGAGTCAGCGAGCATGAGCAGGAAGCGGACGGTGCTCCACATGCGCAGGGTGATGAAGATTATGGGGATGAGAGTGAGCTTTCTGTCCGCCATGTTGGATGGCGACTGGGATGTAGGGCTGGTAGCCAAAATGGGTCTGTACTCCGAGAGGGCTGCATGCTAGGATGGGGAGAATGTGAGAAAATGTGAAAAAGAAATCAAATAAATCACCTGCAGAACTTTGAAGGTAGTATCTTGTTTTCAGCGCTGGTGGATTTATTACTCATTAAAATTTTTTTAATACTTCTGCATAATTTGATCCTTAAAATGTAAACAAAGCTATTCACAGTAATTTGATGAGAAAGAATGCTTTGTATAAAACGACCTACTCTGAGTTCTTTACAGTAATAGTGACATTTACATCTAGTAATCCTAAAATAGAGACGTCTACAGTGCAAAGATGAATATTATATTTACTATCCATAAAAACCAGTGAACTTACAGGTGTCTTTTGTGTTTTTCTGTGTATGTAATGTAGTTAATGGTAATAAGCCATAAAAATATAATTACTAATATAAGCACTAATACTATTTTGCCTTATAACACCCTGCATATATCTCTCTACCATGAGTGACCTTTTGAATCCTGACTATCGCGAAAACCAGGAAAAATTCATAATTAATTTGTGTAAATTATTGTGATCCGGCATTTAGTGGCAATCTATGGATGTTTAGCTCCTATCACCACCTCTGTCAACAATTCTGACTTTCTGTTTTATAGAACAGCACATTTCACTTCAGACCTCTCTTAAGTACACAGTTTACATCTCAATTCTTGAATTATACAGATTTTCTTTTAAATAATAGGGAGTTCCCATTTAAGTTAAATATACATAACAATGCAAAGCCCAGCCTATTTATCATTGGTGTCAGAACAAAACCTTACAAAACCCAAAACTGACCTGGTTTAAAGTGAGGCAATTTAGTCCCATTTAACTTTTTCCACCCCAATATAAAAAAAAAACAACCTTTGGGCACTTACCCTCTTAACTCCATGTTTTTCTTACTCTATTTTTTCTTTGACAGGACCTGCTAAGGTGTGTAACTTAGCTGGCAGTAACTTGGTTGGATAGCGGATGTTGAATTAAGTTTTTCAGGTATGAAGAACAGATGTGGACCTGAACACGGATGTTTGTCACTCTGGATAAGAGCTTCTGCTAAATGCCAGAAAAGTAAATGTAAATTTCTAAAGGTCTGTTCATCCTAAAAAGTTCACAGAATGTGAAGAGTAGAGTTATTAAATAGTATAAAAATATATAGAGAATTAAATAATTCTCTATATATTAAATGATGTTATTCTGCTGTTCCTGCATCATCTTTCTGTCCTATGTGAAAAACTAAGTGCTAAAACTACCTCTTGGAAACAATAAATTGTGCACGGCCTCTTGGCCAAGAGTTGAATGTTTTCTGCAGCCTCTGCAAGAAAACAGAGGTACAGCTACACTGAGAGAACACCAGCAGACACCAGTGGAGAAGACTTACTGCTTTGTGGATGTGCCTCTTGATGAGGATGTAAAGAACAGGCAGTGTGACATAGGCCAGGAGCTCCCATATCTTGCCAGTCAGCAACATCCACAGCACATGATCTGTTTCCTGAATGCTCACCCAGCACCAGCCAACAGAAACCTCAGATGCATCGTAGCCAATCTTCTGCAGGGCCAGCGCTGCTACAGTGATGGCCAGAGGAACACCCCAACTGAAACCCAAAACACAACAGAGAAGTGGGGAAGAGTTGCACAATATCAGGAGACACATCAGTGATTGTTCTGTTCTGAAACAGCAACTGAAGCAGTGAGACACTGAAAATATGAAACAGTACTGCAATAATGAAAAAGGAGGACTTGGACTGAACTAGTTTAAGGTGAGAAAATTTAGTATAGTCTGGTCCCATTTACATTTCATACATGTATGTAGCATCACATATGGAGTGTTGTAAAAAAATATATTACACACACGCACAAATATACATATATGAGTGGAGCTGGTGGCCTGGTGGTTAGCGAGTTACCCCTGCAATCGAAGGGTTGTGGGTTTAAATCCCAGATCTACCAATGGCACCATCATCACCACACACTGTTCCCCTTTACTTGGACCCTTTACTTACTTTATAGAGTAATGAGTAAATAAGAGTAATGTGATATATAAATACACATATATATGTGTGTATAAAGCAAAGTAATAGCCACTCAGGGAGCATGGTACATTGCTCAAGGGTATCTCAGTGGTGCCACTGGGAGTCTTGGAATTCAAACCCATGACCTTCTGATTGCAAGGGTAATA
>JBBJLR010000139.1:21351685-21366806 GCA_037577145.1 Brachypetersius gabonensis | reverse complement strand
CTGGAGGTAGGATTCGAACCTGTGACCTTTTGGTCTGGAGGCAAGTATCCTACCACTAGGCCACCACCACCCCTAATCTTATTTGACAGAATACAAATACATGTTCCACAAATCTAGGCTCCAGCTCCAGGTTTTAGAACCATAAAACACACAGTAGTATAAAAGTGTATGTACAATTCAGCATATAAACATAGGCATTAAAAGGAAAACGTAATATCAACATAATTATCTATGCTCTGATTATAACTTGTAATAGCCCAAAAGTCAGAAAACACACAAGACACAAGTTTTAGGAAGGTCTTTTTCCTGTTCCTGCAGGTCTGTTGTTAGGGAGATGGTTTGATGAGATTAGTGGGGAGAAACTCCACTGGCCTTCAGAGAATTCAACCCAGCTGAACACTGTTGGAATGAATTTAAATGTGAAAGCCGTTCTCATCCAACATCATTGCCTGGTTTTCTAACAGCACGTTCAAAAATGTGCACCAGAATGATGAGCAGAATGACCCAAGAAAGCTGTTTAGAATGATAGTGTGATATAGTATTTATGCCATATATATAAAGCTTTTTGGTGTCTGGTTTATAGTAGTTAAATCAACAACAACATTAAAACCACTGCCATGAGAGTAACATTCATTCTCATTGATTACAGTGGCATCTGTCAAAGAGTGGGATATATTAGGCACCGGGTGAAGTCTGGAAGAAGTAAAAAACGAAGGATTTATGCGACTTTGACAACGGCCAAATTGAGCATCTCCAGAACAGTCTTGTCAGGTGTCCCCACTGTGCAGCGGTTAGCGCATACCAAAAGTTGTCCAGGGAAGATGAACCAGTGGACTGGTAAAGAAAGGCTAGTCTCCTCCAGAAAAACAATTGTAGCACAAAGTGCTGAAAAAGTTAAAGCTGGCTGTGATAGATGGGAGTCAGAACACACAGAGCACCACATTTTGTGTCGCCTAACTGCTGCTGATGTCTAGGTGTCAGATACCACAGCACACCTTCAGAGGTCGTGTGGAGTCCATGCCTCAGTGGATCAGAGCTGTTTTAGTGGTACGAGGGGACCTACACAATATTAGGCAGCGAGTTTTAGTGTTATGGCTGTTCTATGTATAATCTGCTTTAGACAAAATGACAGTTTAACGGTAGTTATCATGAAAGAAAATGACACAGCTGACAATATGAAAAGTGTTTCTAATCTAAGATGTTAAACAGTGCTGTGTAAAGTGCCTCAAGCTTAAAGTCAGGTTTGTAATCAGAATATTATAATCCCCTGAGAACAATAACATGGGCGTTGAGAGCATTTAAGAAACACTTCATAAATAATAGAAACAAGCATTAATGAAGCTCTTTGGCGTGCTGTGGAGTGGAAATAAGTAGGGATTTTAGAACATTATCATTACTGTTTTAGACAGTCATTTAGAATCCTTTCTTGGCCTGTGGGAGGGAATAGCCAGTTTGCTGGTTTCCAATTGCCTGAACATTGATTTTGCAGTTTTGCTGATGCACTGGAGGGGAAAACTCACCCTCCTGTTGTTACCTACAGTGCAATGCAGTACCTCAGCTCACACACAGCTGCAGTGTTCCATCTTGCTGTGCTCTGCAGCAAATGCATGATCTCTTTAGAGGACCCGTGTCTTCAGAAAAGAAACGATGCATTTGCTTCAGAGGACAGCAAAGACCGAACACTGCAGCTGTGTGTGAGCTGAGTAACTGAATTACATTCTCACACTCCTCCTCTGTGTCTCCGTGAGGAATCTTACACTCATAAATCTCACTGTAACACTATAGATGTCTGTGTGTTCAGTGTAAAGCATCTGTGCATCAGCCTTAATGCTATACCCCTGCCCAGTAAAAGCTCTGAATCATAGCTCTCTATAACTAAAAAAAGAGCTTTGTTCCAGGAGAAGGCCAAAAAAAGCTTCCTTTTCCTTTGTTGTGATTTTGTGTCATGTTTTCTTTTTATTTTACAACTGTGCTAGGATAGGAAAGTGTCTTAAGGCTAGGGTATGTTTTGACTAACAACAAAATTCGGGTTACATCACTGTTGAAGGAACGGATCTGTGGTGTAACTTGAGGACCCCCTGTATGTAAAAAATATCTGTAAAGTGAAATACCTTTTGAATTAGTAACTACCAAAAGTGGCCCAAGAAGGTCAACTGGGAAACCGGAAGCAAGGTCAGGGTGCCAAGGCTCTGTGATGTACGTGGGGAGCAAAGGCTGTCTGCACAAAGTGCTGAAAAAGTTCATGCTGAATGACAGAAAGGTGCATTACAGCTTACTGTGTATGGGGTTGTGTAGCTGCAGACCAGTCAAGACTTCCCATCCTGACCCCTGTCTACCACTGACAGCGCCTGTAATTGACACTTGAGCGTCAGAGCTAACCATGGAACAATGCAAGAAGGTGGTCTGGTCTGATGAATCACATTTCCTTTTACATCATGTGTATGGCCGGGTGCACTACAGGGACAGCATGGGTTCTGGCATTAATGTGGATGTTGAATTGACATAACACTAAAAAACCTTCATGACAACTGTACTTTCTTACTGCATTGGCCTCTTTCAGCAGGATAATTTGCTATGCCTTGCTGCAAAACATTGAGGGGTTGGGGTGGGGGAGGGTTGAGAGATCATGGATTCAAATCCTACCTTTGGCATACCATTAAATCATTTGTGTTCCTTCGAGCTTGATCTGATCATGTATCTGTGGGATGTTACAGTCTGATCCTTGGAGACACCGCCTCAAAATGTTAAGGATCTACTGCTACTATCTTGGTGCCAGATAACACAGGACACTCTCAGGGGTTCTGGGTCTTCAGAGTCTCAACAGGTCAGACCTGTTCTGACGGCATGAGGGGAGCCCCCACATTAGAGAGACATTTTTAATGTAACAGCTGATTGGTATATTTTCTCAGTTCTTCTTGTTTCTGCAGAAATGGCCACATCTTTTCTAAAGGGCTTCCAAAACAAATGAAGCGATTAATTCTCTAAAAGTGGGAACACAGTCAACTTTAACACTCATTTGAATTTGAGCTTCCTCGTTTTTAAGCACAGACGCAAGAGCACCATCAAAAGCCCCTCTGACTCACAGGCAAGTGCTTCTTTTCATACTCGTACAACCTGCTTTTGTAAAGGAAAACCGAGAGCTAATACTAAAGAACATCAGAGGAAATTCCATTTGTGCCACTCACATGAGTGACAGTAAACAGTGTTCACAGTTCACTTGACATGACATGTTCAATAATTCCAGTCTGACCTTTGTAGGTTCAGAGGGGGTTTTATTTTATGGAAAAGAAAATAAACATATATGGTTCACTTTGGTCTTTGCCTTTTTATTAGCTGCTATAATAGAGCATATATCACGATAAGCTACTTAAACAGGCGCTGGAGAAAAATCACTGTGCTGCATCTGAGCCTGAGGCTCAGTTTTTTTTTACTTCCCCTGTAGAAAGTGTTTCAGTAAAGGAATGTACTTAATGCGATCTTTCTCTCTCTCTCTCTCTCACACACACACACACACAAGCAGCACTAGATGGCAGCCACTTTATTAATGCCTAAGTCAAATCAGTCGGCAGCCTGAAAAATGAATTTGTGCCTTCAGCCCCGGCTCCACAGTACAGCCATGCTGTCAGTGTCAAACCTGACATAATAAATAAAATCAGCTGCCTTTCACTTTTATAGCTTAGGCCTTACTAGCTCTTGGTCAAAGAGCAAAAGCCAGCACCATGTCCCAACTGATTTCAACACTCACAGGCCATATCAGCAAAACTGGAGAATCAATCTAAGCGATATCTCGGAGAATGCAACGACTCTGAGACAAGAAGCACCCAAACAACAAAGGAACTGAGAAACAAATGAGGCGTGTCTACGCAGACTCAGAAAAGCCTTTATACAGAGGATTGATCCAATTAGTCCCATATTCTGAGTGACACTGAAGTGACATTCAGTTGGTCATAGTCACTTCTAATAATTATTTTTGTTAACCTTTTATTGCTTTTTTCAATAACACACACATTTGCGGTACACATGAGAATAGAAATAAATAGACGAGCCATACAAGTAAACAACATGCAAACATAAGATTATACACATTCATACATGCAATGTTGTGAATGTCATTTTTAAGACACTCAGACACTGAGCAGCACTAATATAGCTGTACAAAATCCCAGTGTAGCAGCATACTGGGAGCCTGTGAAAGTGGAACTGTCAGACTAAAACCCAGTGATGCTATTTCACAGTGTCCATGACAACAGTTTGTGTTGAACGGTATATACTTTTATTGAATTTTGCTGAATATTTACAAAAAATGGTAGGTAGGATAGAAAAACAGGAAAGATGTAATTTCATTATATATTATATTGCACCAAAAATGTGTAAATGAAATGAATCATGAAATTTGAGATTTCATGATTCATTAAATTGTTTAACAAAGAGTTGAATTGAATTGTTTTAAAGTCAGGTAGACGTCCCTAGACGGATGGAACAGGCTGGAGCTTTTCCACTGAGTGTGTGTGTGTGTGTGTGTGTGTGTGTGTGTGTGTGTGTGTGTGTGTGTGTGTGTGTGTGTGAATTAGGGCGGTAGTGTAGGATGGACGGGCCTCGTATGGTGACGAGTTTCTGCGGCAGTATACTTGCTGATTGCTTCGTTCTCACTCCTCACAACAACCAGCTAAGACACTGCCATAGAAACACTCACAGCAGCCAGCTTCCCCCGCCGCTCCTCTCGTCTCTCCACGTCCCTCGCTCGCTCTCCTCCTCCTCTGTATCCTCCTTTCGCTTGCCCAGAGAGAGCCTTCTCTTGAGGACTCCTTTTGCATATTCATGCCCTACTTCTTGGAAGCCCTTGCACCAGTAAGCTTAGGACTTTTTTTTATGAGCCATCCCTCAAAACTGTCCAAAGATCTTTCTCTGGAAGCCGATGTCACAAGCACAGGTTTCCCTGAAAGGTTTAGCAGTTTTGCTTCTGCTTTCACTTTCTTGATGAGGGTGGTGAATGTTCGTCCTGTAAAAAAGAGAAAACATTTTCACACAGTCAGTTCATGATAACTGAGAGTGGTGAGGAGCAGGAACATGAAGGAAACACAACACAGACATTTATGACAACACCACGTTCCTCGTCATCTGTTTAAAGGCCAAATATCTTGGTGTGGGTGTGTGTGTGTGTAGGGCACCAGTCCTCACTGCTCATTTACTTAGTTCAGCTTTATTTATATGGGTCATTCCACCATTGGTCGTAAGTGGTGTCCCACAGCTTTAAAACCATGAAAACGAGCTCAATGTAAGACTAATCCACAGAAGGTTGATGTCTAGGGACTCTTTGGTCTATAATGACTATTTAAAAGAATTCTTTCTATTTTTTTCTGAAACTTAGTCATGTTCAGCGCATAAAACTGCAAAGACTTCACATCCACGGAAGCATCAATTATAATTTGTGCTTTGATAAAAAAAAGTCTTATCCTATTATATTAGAGTGGTAACAAACAAGCAAAAAGAGAACAAATCAACAACAAAAAAACTGGTCTGAAAGGAAGAAAGACTAACTCTAAAGTTAAATCTCCTTCAATATTAGGACAAAATGGGATAAATATTAAACACAAAATAAATGAATTAAAGTTACTACTATTACTACCATTACTACTGCTACTAGAAATAATGACAATTCATAAAATCAAATATAATAATATAAAGATAATACATTGATAAACACGTATTTAAAGAAATGTAATTTATGCCATTATGTATTGTCAGAGATGCAAATGCAAATACAGGCTCTATAATAAAACTTAAGATTAAAGAATATTACATTAAAAAGAAGAATTTTTTTGTTTTTGTTTTTGTTTAATTTAGATTTAAACAGTCAACACAGTGCCTGGAACACAAAATGGCCTACACTTTAAAAAAAAGGGGGGTGGAGCACAAAGCTGTTAGGTCCTAATTAAGACCAGCCATGGAAACAAGAAGAAAAAGACCCAGAGAAAGAGAGAGAGAGAGAGAGAGAGAGAGAGAGGAAGAGAGCGGGACTGCCACACCCCAGGGGACATGGGAGCACACCTTTGTGCTGTGTAAGCCTTGAACTATGATCAACCACAAACAAAGCCATGACTCACTTGTTTGAAAATAAAAGGTTCAAGAGGTTCGGTCTATATTTGCCTTTAAGCGAATGCGCGTGTGCATGTGCCTGCGCGTCTATGTAGGTGCTTGTAGGAGAGCCAGCTTGTATGAGTATGTCATTGGAGTGTGAGAAGGAAGGAGTAGGCCGCAGAGGCAGTGCTGCAGGCTTTATCAGTCGGTATTCCCCACAGCTGGGTTATTTTAGGCAGCCTGCCTCTCTCTTCGCGGCCTTGGCAAAAAGATGGGCCTCACAGCTGATAGGACCGGGCCCTCCGATGGAGTGGGAGAGAGTGAGTGAGTAGGAGAGAAGAAAAGACAAGAAGGAGCGAGAGAGAGAGAGAGAGAGCGGGCGCTGCCAAGGACACAACATGGCCCAGCGTCATGATAAAGCACAGCTCAGTGTGACTTAGCCCCCACACTCACAGTCACAAGCTCGTAAATCCCACACTGAAAAGGCGAGGGGCCGTACAGCACAAGCCCGGCCTCCTGCCCGCTGGTACAAATGCCAGTGTTGAAATTAGTGGCTTACTTACATACTCCCCAGTGACTCTCACTGTAAAACAAAATAGTTAAAGTGATTGTCTGGTGATCAAACACATGCATAATTTTCCTCTCACCTCAAATGAATCACACCCATCCTTGTCAAACAGTCTAAATCATACTTCATTGTGTGTTTTTGGGACTGTTCTTATAGATAAAAGAGTTATGATACTCTTTTATCCATAAGAAAATGGGCAGAAGTGGGTAACTGTATCTATTTTGCAATTTTTTTATTGTAGCATGCCATTTTATTTTATGCCACCATTTTGCATCATATGTTAAGAAGACCATATAGCACAAGCCTTCTGGTACACCAGAGTTTCAACAAGCAGCTTATTAACACGCTCCTGAATGTCTTACAGATATTTCCGTAGCAACCAACCTTATTGCCGTTTATAAATGCATGCTCCCTAAATGTTCACATTACTGATTCAAAGTCTTATTGCCTTTTACATGGCCAAAGACATTCATAGATACACACATGTCCTCTAGCAAATATACAGAGAAGAGGGGGTGGGAGGACCACCCAAAAAGTAGCTAATGTAAACTCGACAAGTACTGTAATACCACTATTATTCCATCAAGGATGAATTATGATTTGGCTGGAATAATAGTGCTGCATTATTCAAATGCACAATGGGAAATTTTCCAATCATATTTTATTCTCTATAGCAGTGGTACCTTTTTTCCTTGAAGACCCCCTTTGCCAGTGTCCAAAACAAGCCAGGCCCCCCCAACCCCAACTCCTACCCGCATAAACAGAATAAAGTGATTAATTATGAACTTTTATTTGCAAAAAACAAAAGGTTTTTGTTCTTATACACACACACACACACACCTTTACGTTTCTCAGACATTGGGAATTTAATGTGTGCAAATTTTGGTAACCGTAGTGCAGACAGAATTGTGTGCACCCCCTGCGATCTCTAGCGCCCCCCTAAGGGGTGCCCGGACCCCAGGTTGGGAACCACTGCTCTATAGTATCTAGTCAGATAAGAAAGCTCAGGCATAAGTTTCGCTTTCAAATGCCAGACTGAAGTCCTAGCATGTCAGATTTAACACCAACACAGCATAATTAAGAGCTAACAGTGGAATCAATCAATCAATCAGGTTGACATAAGGGAAAACATCACTGTGGGAGCTCTGGAATTTATACATATATCACCGACTGTGAATACGAGGGGTGACTACGGTTTTCTGTCAGACAGTAAACACCAGCTCTATGCCAGAACGTTTTACTGAAGCTGTCACTCCAGAAATGCTACATACAGGATAAAATATCCTGAGTTACAAGCTTAAAAGATGGAAGTTTTTTATGTTTTTGATTTAGTACAGATAAATAATGTTTATGTGTGAAGCTGTTAGCTAAGCGCTAACATGCAACTAGAATCCCAACAAGACGCTAGTGGAAATTATTTTTTCCTTGTTTTTTGTAGCCGTGTTTTTAAATGTCTAGCTCTGATAGTCACGGTTCGTCGAGACTAAAAGCGAAGAACAAAAAACAAGAATCAAACGTGCCCACACCCAACCAGACAAGGAACCTGCAGGGTCACACTGAAAGCCACCAGAACACACCAGTCAGACGAACCAAGTCCCCGTCATCACAATGAAGCCGTATAGCTAAAGGTTCCTCACTGACTGATCAATTGAAGCATGACAGCGGATTGAGATTAAGGAGGCTGAACGCTGTTTGAGATTCGTGTCTGAAGTGGCTTACTGCGCTGGACAGTCTGGCACCATCCATGCGCTTTTATGACAGCTGCTGATACAACATTCCTGGGGGCTGATGTGTTATCTGTGCCTGAGCAAACACACCTGTAATTAGGAGGCTATTTCTGTCGCGGTTCTGCCCTGCGTGCCGCCTCAGTCGAGTATCACTTTAGCCTAGGGTTGGTGGGGGAGCGGGGGGTTTGGGCAACTGATGCAGGGTCTTGATTCTGGTCTAACTGAAGTAACCTAAAGCGATAGTTTGGAGAAAATAAATGGATTCCTTTTAAAATTGGCTTCTTTAGTTCAAGTATTATTAGCATTAATGGAGCTAATAGTTAACTGAAGTTTACAACCATCAGTAACGCCAACTGCACGCTTAAATAATCTAACCCTCACCTTGTATAGTTGTTAAGTAATCTCAAACAGATTTGCTTATGTGCTTTTTGATATGCTGCTATCTATGAAAATGGACAAAAGGTAGCAGTTGAGTACATTTGACTATCCCTATTACATGGCTTTTGCTTCCTTTTTTGCTTCCTTGGACAACAATGTCCAAACAATTAAGTTAATTACAGTTAAAGGCGATGTTAGCGCTCTTCAATTGCATTTATTTCCCTCCTTGTTTAAACTGTGGTAGCAGATAAAGCATCAGCCTTCCTTCTCCTAACAATGACACGCTTCGTTAAATATGACAGACTGCAGCTCATCTTCACGTTCAGTCGGTTCCGATTGGATTCCAAATTTTACATGCCTTTGCAGGCAGACCTCAAAACCTGTCAATCCTGTTGTGCCCAGTGTGTGTTCCTGTGTCATTTGACATCACTGTAACTTCTGTACACACTCAAAAAGCAGAGAAGTGTTTTGACTACAATGCTGGCTGCTTCCTCTGACACACCGTGAGCATTTAACTACTGAAACCAGAAGCAGCAACAACTACCCGACTATTAAGAAACTGAAGAGCAGACAACCCGTAGTCCAGGACTAGGCTTAATCCTTGTAAAAACCATCCCTTAGAGACGTTGGCCTTACAAACTTGTTAACCTATGTTCCTGTGAACTCGTTAACACCTTAACCTCTCGAGCTTATTACATGCAGAATTCAGTAATTACATGGAAAACATTGCAAATGAGTCTGGGGCCATTTAAGGGATTCAGTTCTGCCCCCAGATGTGTATTTGGGGCACGCATAGTAAAATCTACCCGTATGTGGAACTGGAAGCCTGGCTGTTCAAAATGGCACAAAAACCCCCCACAACAAACGCATTTGTTAGACCTTGTTCTTTACATATCAGAGTAAATAAATCGTTAAAGCGTTTAAAAAACACGCTATTAATGAAAAAAAAGTCATGCTAAAAGTTACAAATGGACACTTTTTTGTCTCAAGATTAAAGGGTCGCCATAATTGCGCACGAAAGCACAGTCCTCATAAACACACATTCACAAACACATCATGCTCATAAAACACTCGTCCCCTGCCAGATGACTCATGGGTAGAGCCGAATGCTGGATGTAAACAGGATCCGTCACTTTTCATCCTAAATCCAGCTCCTCAGCAGAAAGGAGAAGAATAGCAGCAACAGTGTTTGGACGAATAAAATTAGGCCTTCACTAAGACTTGCAACATGCACACACAAACACACACTCACACACACTTGTGCTCACACAGACCTCGTGATCCTGTTTCTGCTGGACTTGCTAAACTGAAGTGTGTTGTGTCCCTGCGTGTGTCTCGTGAGGAGGACCGGTTTGCCGGGGCCACATGACGGCAGGAATTCCTTGCTGCTTTGGGCCTGATGTAATCCCTAATACAGGCTTTCAGGAAGTATGGGGAAAACACGCGGCGCCCAGCTGGCACACCCTGCCTGTGTTCATATGAGTGTGTGAGAGTGTGTGTGTGTGCGTTTGTGTGTATGTGCGTGCTCTCATGTCTGACACTTCAGCTCAGGGGTAGGCAGGTGCCCTGTTCACTCACACTCTGATTCATATCAATTTTCGCAATAATACGTGGACAGATGCTTAGCCCATGAGGGGGCGTCGTCCATATTTCCCCTTGAACCTGCTCACCTTGGGGGATCACATTTATATTGACCGTACTAAAGGATCTTGTGTCTGGCTGTTGAAAATAAAACCCTCAGGAGAAAAGCCCTTTTACACAAGGCTGTGTTGCTTCCTTTTCCCTTCATTTCTTAAGCGTCATATTTATCACCTATACTTCCCACTTTTATTTCCTAAAAATAGGGTAGCCCTTTGAATATAGAGCTGTCTGTGGGGTTGTTCTCTTTTTCACTTTACTATTTAAATGCGATTACCAGAGTTGGGGACTTGAGTCACCATTTAATAATCCCCTACACGACTCGAAGTCTACACCTACAAGGCCTGACATTTCAGCCCATGAAAAAACACACAAAAAATAGCGGAATAAAATAGGACCACCAACCTTAATGCAATAAATAATTTTTAAATATCTCACATCCGGCTCAAAATAGCTTCAGAAGCCTTTTTATAAAGAAAAAACGTCAGACTAAAATGCTACGTTAGGGGAAAATACAACATGAGGCTGGCTATACCAGCTACCACAATAGAAAATTAGTCAGATAATATTCAGAAAATACGGAAAGTGTTCCGGCAACGTGACATTTTACAAATATGTTTGTTATTAACCTTAATAAACATGTACTAATACTTCAGCTGGATTAACCTTAGCACATACACAAATGGAAATTTACTATTAAACTACAGAATTGGAAATCATTTCGAGGTGCTTTTCTTCAAACACCAGATTTACAGAGTGTTCCGTCATTCTCTAATGAAAGCCTGGTTATTTAAAACCATGCTAAACCTGACAGCTTTTAGCAAAATGTAATTTTGTGTAATACACTGAATGCAGCCCCAAATACAAATCAGCACTAAAGACTTGAGACTCAGCTTGGACGTGCACCCCAGGGACTGGAGGCAGAACTCAGATATTATGAACTGACTTGTGAACACCTCAAATTCAATTACTTTGTAATGACAACTGGCTCGAGTTTGCAATGTCTTTCCATGCCTAACTAGACAGAGGCATGACAAAAATGTCAAATATGTACTTTCTACAGACTGAAAAACAGATCTTATATTTAATTCATAATAAATCATCTTGGCACAAAACAAAGTAATGTTTTCAAATGTAGTAGTTCCCTGCATGTTTCTATAAATTAAGAGTGAATGAATGAATTACTTTGAATGAATTTGCGTTTGTCATCTGCGGCAATAACAGATTTCCACGCAACACAGTTATGAGGAAGAAAAATTCAGTACGGATGTAGCAATAATTAGCTGTAAGCTGTTCCATTTAGAGCCCAGAAATGAAGACGGCAGT
This sequence comes from Brachypetersius gabonensis, assembly GCA_037577145.1. Classification (NCBI taxonomy): domain Eukaryota; kingdom Metazoa; phylum Chordata; class Actinopteri; order Characiformes; family Alestidae; genus Brachypetersius; species Brachypetersius gabonensis. The sequence continues at coordinate 21,355,091 of JBBJLR010000139.1, read as the reverse complement.
TAGAAGAACAGATAGAAAGATGGAAAGATGTGGACACACACACGTTCTTGGGGAAATTAGTGCGACAGGATACTTACCTCAGCGTCCGCACTGGCCTTCTTCTCCTGACAAGGACATCTGCTGAAGCCCCTGTGAAGGAAGAGTATAGCCGTGACTCTCTCTCCTTCTCTCTCTCTCTGTTGTCACTATGTCCATTGTACAGCCACATATAACCGACGTTCTCCTGAGTTAATCACCTTAAAGGGAAAGTACTGCAGCTTGTCACCTGACCAAAGATTCAAATTTACCTTTAGATTTTTTGCAAATCTTTAGCTTTCCTACGGTTTTAAATTTAGCTTTCCTTATATATATTTTTTTACTTTTACAGTTACTGAACACAAACCATGATGTTGCTGCTGCAAAAAAAAGTTGCAGGCTGAAATATGAGTTGAGATCACGGGGGGAAGTTTAGCGCTGGGGAAAAAAGAAGCTTAGAATACATTTTTGTCGCACTACAAAATGGAGCACCACCAAAGAGAGATTAAAGGGTCAAACTAAAATGTTAACATTTCTTCTAAAAAAAAAAAAAGACTTCAACTCTATATCTGAAGTGAAAGAGACCATCCTGTCATACATGAACAGCACAAAGTTTTAACCCATTCACTAAGTGAGCAGCCAGGAGCACAGCGCCTGGGGAGCAGTGTGTGGGGACGGTACCTTACCACTAGGCTACCAGCTGCCCCACAAAATAATCCAATAGATACGCTGAAAATAAAAGGTATATAACTTCACATTAAAATATATATTCAACATTTTCTTTGTCTTTTGTTATTTTGTAAATTCAATTTTGTGGAAAATAAACATTGGTGTGGATAAGCCAGCCATAAATCATACATTTTTTTAATCAAAATTTTATTTTTACATAAGCATTTTCCAGCTTCTGTGTATGCTTGTATTAGTTGCTTTTGTTTTGTCTGTTTATTGTACAATGGTTAGTTAAAATAGAAACTTTACTTTAGATCAGTATTTATGGGTAAGGACTAGCTTTATATTTATGGGTATTTTTTGTGGACTTTATATTGTTATATTTATATTTCTTAGACAGAATGCACCATGGGAGGGGGCTCGTGTGAAACGGAATTTCGATACCCTGTATACTGTGTATATTGTGGTACTGACCATAAATCTCTCTTGAATCTTGAAAAACTAATATTGGTTTGAAGTCTTTTACAGACTGGCTGCCTCATATTATTAAAAGAGAAATCTACACAGGCACCCCTTATGATGTCATTGTGCATGCATGGGCTAAGCTTTAATGCAAATCTGGGGGTTTCGTAGGTGAAATTATGTAAATGTGTTGGTTTGTAACATCAAAAATGTTTTTTGCATGCACCTTGTTGTCTTGGGACCAAATGGCACATCTTGAAACCTTAACAACAATGTTTACATCAAACAGTCTTAGTTTTCCATGATATGGGCCCTTTAATGCAACAAAGCTTTCTGGAACCCGGAAACTACTGAGACTAGCTAGAAAAAAAGAGGGTCTAAAAAAGAGAGCTGCAAGGTTGACACTTCTATACCTAAAATGACTGACAAGTGGGTAAGCTGCCACAGTTCTCAAAAAAAAAAGAAATAAAAAGGGGAGAGCAAGAAGCCTGTAAGGAGCTATCTAGGGAGACAAAGTGCAAACAGTGCATTCCTAAACAATATCAGTTTACTCAAGAGACTGTTGATCAATGTGAGCTCTATTTGTAGAACTGGAGAGCATTAATAATTTAAACGCTCCACCTTTCAGCCAGAGAAATACACTACTACTGGTATGCAGCTGCTCCCGGCAACAACACAGTTGCTCAAAAACTAGTGCTCAGGACCTCTGGAAGAATGTAACTTTAATAAAATGTCACTGTCATATCGAAACCTTATAACTACATCTGCTGTCTTTGAATATCCCAGCAATACGAAGCATTGTGTTAAAGTGTAATGATCCAGTAGTAATGTTTCAGACTCTCTAGGAATAAAATCTCATTATATTAATGTTACATTAACGTCAAGGCCATTCTGCAGCATCCTTTCAGATAAACAGGGGTTTGTTCCAACAGAAATTATACAAATATGTACATAAAGAAAGTCGCCTCACCTTATGTGCCACTGGTCTCTGAGGTCTGTCTGTGCTGAACAGGCTGAACTTTCTTTGGTCTTCTAATGATGAACTGAACTGTGGTAAAGTTGAGGGGCTTTCCAGCGACGGGAAATCCACCGGTAAACAAGCTGTTGGATTAAAAAGACAAAATCACATTGGCTGCTTACAGCACACCCGACTAACCCATCAGCTTCTTTACGACTGAGTGACGGCGATGGAAGCTCTGGGACATTGATTTTCTCTGTTCCACGAGTCAGCAATATTTGTTCAGGGAAGGGGACGACAGTGACAAAGGTGACAGCGGGTGTAGAATCACACCCCAGTGAACATGGCAGTAACGCCTTACTGGTGCCACGGCCAACGTCCACATGGCAGGGGTTTAACAAAGAAAAACTGCTCTTAATGAATAATACTGGCTCTTATTGACACTTCACTTCCTCACTCCTATAACATATATTACTGTCATATTGCTGTAGATGTTAATAAAGTCATTTAAAGTGGTCCAATGTGAAACATTACATTGTAGAGAATCTGACTTTTTCAGGCGTGGTGATTGGAACCGGACGTCTGAAAAGTTGAACGCTTCTAAAAGACATTTGACCGAAAGTTATTTTATAAAATGATTATAAATATTTTGCCTAAAACCTGAAACCGTTGTTGTGAGATAAAAGTAGAAAACATTTTTTTCAGAGTCATCACTATTTTAGATGAGACACTACTTAATGAAACACTGTAATGATAAAACTACTATGATCTCAGGAGGCATGTGTAGGTTCAATACTCATTTTTGTTACTGCTCCCTGATTTCTATCACTACCTCTGTAAAGAAATCCAAGTTGATAAGTTCCACCACAATTCACATAAAACTGCTCTGAATGCTACATCCCAGCCCTTAACTACATAGGTTTTGAGAAATCATTCAATCCTGGTGGTCTACATATGAATGCATACTTTAGTATCTCTCTTATAACTAAGTATGGCACATTTTAATTTTATTTTGGTTCCAAAATAAATCCTAACGGTTACAGAAGGGTGAAGATGAATGACTGAATCCTAAGCCAAGATTTTTTTTAAGGGATACTTGAAGTACTGGAATACTTTGAGCGTGACCCACTACTTAAATCAAAGTAAAGCTTTGGTTTGGTGCACCTTCAATAGGTGTGATTCAGAAGATGAAGAGGAAGAGAGAAAGAGAGAGAGATAGAGAGATAGAGAGAGAGAGAGAGAGAGAGAGAGAGAGAGAGAGAGAGAGAGAGAGCGAGAGAGAGAGAGAGAGAGAGAGAGAGA
>JBBJLR010000139.1:21302494-21332083 GCA_037577145.1 Brachypetersius gabonensis | reverse complement strand
ACACACACACACACACACACACACACACACACACACACACACACACACACACACACACTCACACACACACACATACAGGGAATGCATATATCCAGCCTCTCCTCCCAGCTGCAGTGCACCTGGACTTCAGTAAGCAGTCTCATCTCCCCTCATGACCTCACTACTGTATATAGTTGTGAAAATGATCTTTTTAAGAAAGTATTTATACAAGGTCTTTAAAATAATGGTTTTTTTTTTGTATTTTTACAGGGTGGTCATGATCAATTACAATTTGATTATCCAATTGTTAAAATTCAGTTTTCAATCTCTTTCAATCTATTTTTTTTTTTGATGAATAGGCAATAATTTCTGCTTCTTGCCCCCTCTTACTGTACAAGCAGGAGGCTGAAGGTGTTTTTTGCCTTTTTGTGTGGTTTGTTACTGTTTACTTCAGCCTGTTTTTATTGTTTGGATTTTTTTTATTATAATTTAAGAATATACTCATTGACTAACAATATCTATAGTGACAACACAGTTTATTTATACAGACAGAAATGTAATACGACACTATATACAGGATAGTGATTACAGAATATTAATTTCAGCTGCCAGATTTTGAGTAGATAATTTGCTTTATTCCTCCACCAGGTTAGTAGCAGGATTTCTTCACAGAGGAGAATCCGATAGCAAAGCCACTTTGAGAAATGACTCCACTTCCTGACGCATCATGCACTCACTCACCTTGACGTGTTGGGGGGAGCTTCCCCCGGCCCGTCAGCCGAACTGCCAGGCTCCTGTGCTCCTCCTATAGGAGAAGAGCGCTCTGGGGGCTGCCTGATGGGACACGGTATTGATTACCTCGGGACGTAGGGATTTTTTAAAAGGCTGGCGGAAAAAAGAGGAGGAGTAAGCTGGCCGGCTTGCAGCAGCAGCGTCTGCATGCCTCTCCTGCGGATATCAGCACCCTCAGCATATTGTGCTAGTGCTGCACAGGAAAATGTGAATTTCAGACAGCTGAGTGTTGGGTAATTTAATTCACAGTCCTCCTCCACTGCCAGCAGTGTAAAGTGAGCCTCATTACCTTCAAGCATACTCAACCTTTCATCCTCACCCCGTAAAGGACAATGGACAAACAAGGTCGACGAGGAAATAACACATGAAATTAATAATGAACAGCATTATCTCTGGACTGAGCAGTAAATACTGGTAGACACTGAATAGCAGTTAGAAAAAAAAGCAAAGACTGCATTGTATACTGGACTGTAGGTATACCTACCCTGAGCCTTTGGGTCATCATACAAGGACGCAACATACAAGGACGCAACATACAAGGACGCAACATACAAGGACCCAATATCAGATGATTAAAAGACTTTTGATTCTAAAAAGGTTTTTCTCATATATTGTACCAATAAAAGTACCATCAAGGGTAAATAAACTGAAAGACATAACTAATGTGATTAAACCCGAGTAAATTAAATCCGAGGTTTACTTTTTTGAAACGGTGTATTTGTTGATATGAACACATTATCAGCCACACTGAACCCCAGCCATCAGTGGGAAGGCAGCGTTCTCCAACTCTGTTCCATAAAGGGCTGGATTCCAGCATGGTTTGGTCATTTTTCCAACTGAAATAAAAATACTGAACCAGGCCCCTGATGAGCCAAATCAGGAATTCACCATACTGTGCCCCACTGACCAGAGATCAGGACTATTCTCAACATGTCCTGATGTGATTCCGACAAAGTCACAGACCAGTGTGTTTTGCACAGGTAGGAGTGTAGTTATACACAAATATGTGGTACTTATGATTTTATATTCCCCACTACATAAACGAACAAACAAATAAATAAAAGGACCCTGAAAAATTGACAAATTAATTGAAAATAAGGACAATGCAGTTTGGCTGGATAGAATATAAAATTATATTTCTACATCTTAAGCAAACTGCTCTATTGTTGGCTAGTAAATGTAGTATGTGCTTACAACCTTTATTTGTATGCATTATTAAGGGATCCCTATCAAAGAAAAACAACTTTTCCTCTCTTATTTGATTAAGAATTTTGAACGCATCATTCATTCCCCTCTCCCAAATCTGCTTTTTCAGCATGCAGCATTCACTGCCCTGTTCACCTGATAGTGAGGGACTGTTCTGAATGAAGCTGAATGCACTGACCTGGTAATGGGTCAGATTGTGTCACACTGGAATCTGCGAGGCCAACTGACAAAAAATCCAAAGGTTTAAAGATCCTCCATGTCCCTTAGCAAAAAGTAGTAGACATGAAGTTCATTTCAAGTAGTATAGTATTATTAAAAAAAAAAACTAGTATACAAATGAAGTTCATTTTATTAAGTATGCTTGAGTATAAGTGTAAGTATAGCAAGTATATGGACCATGTACTTGTAATGTACTAGAAAGTATACTAATTTAATACTTCGGACTAAATTGGAACATTTTTAAGTTTAGAAAAGTATGCTTGAAGTACTCGTAGTACACTTGAATAAACTACTTATTTCTAAGGGGTAATATACCAGTGTAGGAATTCTTCCCGGAACCTTTACATTACGCAAAGATTCTTTACAAATTCTTTAAAAAGTATTTTATTTATGAAAATGGCTCCCCGAGGAATCATCTATTTCATGTTTTTTTGGGGCCTTAATGTTTAAGAGAGCACTCAGTTAAAACATTCTCTATGCTGAGTAATCAATTTTGTCTACTGAGATGTTTATTGCTTCACTCATAGTTATTCCTTATGAGTGAGCCTTAAATTTCACTACAGCTTGTATGTGCATTAGCAGACACAGGGAGGCAGTAAAGTGCTCTCTCTGCAGTCCCTCCACTCTCATCCAGAGCGAAAACTGCAGAGAATTGCTGATTATTAGGGGCCACTAATCCTCTGACTAATTATAGCTCCTATTTTGTGAGCAAAAGTGAAGTAAATGAACCACTTCCTCTTGTCTGAGAATACTTTGCAGCAGCAAATGATTGGCAAAAATAACATCAAGGAATCTTTTTTTAATAGGAAAATCTTCATTAAAAAAGCTTCATTAAAAAAACCCCAATAAAATCTTACAGCTCCACTCCAAGCTAGTTTGATTGTCAGAGTGGATAGGATATGAAACGTAAAAACAAAAGATATATGAATAATGTAATACGTTTTTTGAATCCACTCATTTTTATGAAGTTAAACCTGATTTGAGTGTGTACCTTGTGTATGTGAGTTTTGTCATGGGTCTGAAGAAAATAACTGTGGCCGGCACTGAAGACATGTAAATCAGTCTCGTGTGACGGCTTTAAAGCTGATGAAATATGTTGTATGGGGGCTTTACTGTGAAAGCAATATTTCTTCCACACGTGGAGTGTGCATGCAGTGCGACTCAATAAAAAGAAAGAGTGGATTAGCGCAAATGTCGGGGTGACAATGAGATTACCTCATGCTGAATTTTCTTTTGGCATGACACAATTCGCACTCTCCTACCTCAGGCTCCAAATCTATTTGCGAGAAGAAAGAGGCGCTTGTGTGATGTTCTCTGGAGGCTCTGGTAGGAAAACATGAATGAGTCACCCTGAGTTGAGCTGGCAGCTGCTGGAGGTCTCTGCTCGTTGTGTGGTGGCGATGGAGGCGGCCAAGTCACAGTCGAAGAAAGAGGACAACCAGGGAGCGGGGCTAAGGTACTCTGCAGATTTAAGGCTACAAATGCGTACAGGGGCCTCCATAGAAAAATAACTTTCAAGCAATAAATAATGCAATAAATAAATAATGGAATTTGCATTTTGCTATCACTTGCTAAAGGCTATCACCAGGCTAGCAAATCTATCTATCTATCCATCCATCCATCCATCCATCCATCCATCCATCTAACCATCCATCCATCCATCCATCCACCCATCCATCCATCCATCTATCTATTTATTTGCACACAACTATGACCACAGGATTCCATGTACATAGCATAGTGGATTTAGTACAGAATATTTTCTGGAACGTTATATTTTGACTTTATACTGTTTACATTGTTCTTGTCTTTGTGTCTCTGTGTGCCTCTGCAGTTGTAGCATAAGCAATTTCCTCTGGGATCAATAAAGTCTTTTGATTCTGAATCTGATTCTCAAAGGCCCAGTAACAAAAAAGGTTTGTCTTACTTTTGGGTTCATGGGAGGTTATAAAATTGTGGTGTAAACATAAATTATGACTGTTATGAAACTCAGACATCATGAGTGGACATTAGGGGAAAAATAAAAGGCCAGAAAAGTATAGAATATGGCTCTTTTGTGTTATCAGCTACACATGAAGCAGTAATAATCCCGTCCAATAAAGATGTCCCAGTGAGACTGGACTGTCTGCACAGGTTTTACATGCGGTTCTCTGACATTAAGCTACTTAGAATGCTTTTGATGCTGTGCCCTGCTGCTGTGGTTGGTGTAGCATTATGTCCTGATAATCTGCGGTGTCCCTTTAGGCATATTAAAGAACCACAAGGTAATAGCGGAGATTGACGAGTGCTTTTTCAAGCAAAGCTCATCTGGTTCTTGTAGTAACCCCCTTGAGTTGCTTCTCACAGCTGGCTCCAGGAAGCTTCCTGAAATGAGAAGGGCAGCTGGGTTTTGGTAGAGTCATATGTCTAATTATGTATGACATCTTTATAGTTGATCAAGGGCACCGTGTCTTCAGCGCCTGAAGGCAGCAGGAGAAGGATCTGTTTTCTTTATTTTCATGTAAGAGATCTCAACTGTTCTTGGCTCATTTTTAACTTTGTGAAAGTGCCCAAACAGAACCTAATGAGAATGGAACATTTATTTGGATGTATGAATATAAACACCCAACCCCCCCCCCCCCCCCCCCCCCCTCGAGTTAAACCACACAAGAGAAACATGGAAACCAACCTTGCTCATACAGGGCTTTGTTATTGTGTTAAAAGGCTATTATTCCTCTTTTTTTGCACTCACAACATTTATGTGTACCAAAAGCATAATTCATTTCCCACTATTCATCTTGAGATTCATTTAGGGTTTTCCAACATGTCTTCATAATTAAATGGCTTGATTTTGTTACTGGACCTCTAAGACTAACATGTTTAAATTATTTCTTCTTATTAAATGCTCTGCACAGAAAGCAGACTGAAACTTGATAACCTAACTGTGAAAATTAAGGAGGGAGGTGCACAGATTGAGGCTGATTATGGGGTAAAACTACTGAATTTTCCATTACTTTTCAAATGAACCCTTAATAAATAATAAATCCTCCTGAATGAATGCCTTATGTTAAAGATGAGGGGGTTTCACACTCATACCTTAAATCCAAGGTAAAATTAAGGGATCGGTTTACAAATTAATGGTCACTTCATTCAAATTAAGAGGTTTGGTAAATTAAGGCAGGGTTAAAGCCCATTTAAGTACATTGTGTTTCGTAGAGGAATGGTAACACACACACAATTTGGGAAAGAAAGTGGAGAAATGTTATTTTTTTTAATGAAACTGGCGCTTGAAACGAGTTGAGCAACTGTCCACCTTAGAATGTTCCAAGTCTGAGGTGTGCACAGGCAGTCTGAACACAAGGGGACAGTAAAAGGCTTTTTACTCTGCACAGCTCCCCAGATGCCTATTGCGCTCAGCACCGTTCAGCCGTATTGCAATAAGCCACTGCTTCACCACAATTCTCTTCCTCACAGCTCATTCATCCGATGTCTCACACAGAGTTCTGGCAAAAAGAGGCGCTTCTATTCTATGTTACAAAATGAGACACTTGCGAGCAGCAGGATTTGGCCAGGGGGGTGTGGGAAATTGTGAAAGGTTTGCAGATGAGCTCAGCGCGCCTCCAGACGACTGAGACTGTTAATAAGCCTGGCAGCGTGTTGAATCATATAGGCAGCCGCCCGGTCTACACGAAAGTGGTTCAGTGAGTCAACTCACAAAGAGTGCACCCAGACAGGTGGTCAGAAACACAGCGTGCACCCAACAGTCATTACAGAAGTGGAAGTGTTATACCTGAAGCTACAAAGCGCACAGATCTACTTTTTCCTTAAAGTAATAACACGAGAGTCGTCCAATTTAAATGGAAAAGTTTTTAAAGTTGAAATTTGTAGCAATGATACTTAAGGACTATCGTGTGTTATGTCTGAAAGTCCTTCTGTTGGTTTCCCATCTTAATAAATAAAAAAAATAATAATGCATGGCCACCACTTAGTAAGCCCTTTAAATAAGAAAATGTAGTCATGGCAATGATATAATCTTGCTCCCACACTTTACCAAGTCATGATCAGACATTAGTTTCTTATTCCCTCATCTTTGTTCACTGAATTGTTCTTAGCAGGAGAAGATGCCACCAGAGTGACGTATTCAGTATGTACAAGGAAGAAGGAAATGTTCTAAATGCATGTTCAAAGCTTGGTCATGAGTTTGTGGCATGCAGAAGAGTGTGAAATCATCCCAGAGGACAAAAATGGTGTTTAAAGAAGCGGCACTTATTAAAACCTTCAACGTCATCCAGATGAAAGTAGGGTGTTATTTCTCTCTCTCTCTGGGATACTAAAATGAAATACTAAAGCACGAGAGGTGCAAGCAGTAGCAATCGACAATCAGCAGTCTGAAATTGGCAACCACAACAGAGCAGTATGAAAAATAATTTCAATAAGCGTTTAATGACCAAGTGTTCCATGTGGAGTGATCGGTAGAAACTGTTTCTCAAAAATATGCACAACCCTAATGGTATTTAGGAATAGTTGAAGAAGTAGAGTCATCCAAGGGATATTCTAGCAACATGCATGGGGTGGGGTAAGCAAAAGCTAAACAGGTACACTATATGGACAAATGTATTGAGGCACACCTGTTTTTTTTAGGGTTTGGGCAGGACTTTTTGTTTCCAATGGCTTAATTTTAATGCTTCAGTATACCATTAGACTTTTTGGACACCACCATGCTTCCAACGTTGTGGACACAGTTTGGGGAACAGCCTTTCTATTCCAGCAGGACTGTGCCCCAGATATTGCAAGCCTGGCCTTCTAGTTCAACATTAGCGCCTGGCCTCATAAATGCTCTATAGAACGAATGAGCACAAATTCCCACAGAAAGCCTTCTGAGAAGAGTGGGAGCTCTTGTATTTGAATGCAATGTCATTCAAGTCAGTGTTGATTTGATGGCCAAGTGTCCCAATACTTTTGTTCATGTAGTGCACTTCCTATGCTGAGCTCAAGCTCCATCAGCTGATGTGTTTAGAGGGACAGGCTTAAGAGCCAGTGCAGCTGGGGGGAGGAGAGGGAGGTTCCTAGCAGCTGGGAGCTATTTTACCACGTGACGGCAGGGCTGTTTGTAGCAGCCATCATATTACCCAACACAAGCCCCAACCTAAAAAAGGAGAGAAGGCGAGGGACGCGGAGGAGAGCTATGGCTTTGCACGGGGATACCGTCTGAGAGTAGCTCCTGTCGTCGTGGTTTCTCTTATATTCAGCTAGCCCTCTGAGGTCAGAAAGACTGCAGGTAAGAGTGTGTTTGCCTTTATTTTGGACTCATTCTTTTGTCTCAGAGGGATGTGTTCATGCGGCGTGCATGGGTCACATATTCAAAGCTTTCTGAGGCAAACGTGAAGTTAAGTGATACAAGAGCCCATTCAAAACAGTCAAAAGTCCGACGCACAGAGAAGAAAGTGTGTTTGGAGTTAGCGTTCTGTTGCTAAATGTAAATAATGGACTACATTAAATGGTTAGCCTACTTCCTGAGACAGGGAAGCCATATCGTTGGTTCTGTTTCATGTTCAGTAACAGCTGGGCAATGAGTAGTATAAGACCAAGACAGGTTTTGTAAAAAAAAAAAAGAAAAAAAAAGAGGGAACACCGTGCTGCTTTTGTGCTTTTTTGTGTTTAGCTTTCATGCTACGGGCTAGCCGTTGTTGCCATGACTCCCTTAGGAAATGTTACTTACTTGCTAAAGCAAATGCTAGGCGCGTTAAAAGCCTTATAACTCACCTGCCCTGCTAAAAAATATCTGAGGGTCGTTTTAAACAAAGCTAGACTCTGTCCGAGGTTCCATTACACCTTAAACACGTTTTACACTCAAGCTCCGTTAAAGGAGGGACAGGAAGGTAAATCCAGCCTCTGTTTGCACAAAGACAACAAAAGACTGCATTTAAACGTGGCTCGCCGCTTCACTTTCGTTTTTAGTCTCTCTGCGGTTTTGTCTCCCTGCTGAAGACATGTTGATGCTACATTTTCCTTCATGTCTCTTTGTAAACACAGGTATGGTAACTTCTTGCACCTATAGATTTGTCTCTACTTGTTGGAGAACTTCCTGCCGGGTACTGTTTATGTCTGGTTAAAACAGACCAATGATTAATAAGCAAAGTGTTTTTCTTTAAAATGAGATTGAAAACTCCCCAGGCCAGGTGAATGGAGGGTCCTCATGTCTGAAGACGCCTGTGTTGGGTTTAAACAGACGCAGCAGCCACGACATACACAATATTTACAGAAGTATTGGGACGACTGACTATTAAGCCAACAAGGACTGTGCGTTCAAATATATACTTTAATGTGGAGATTTTGGGGACCTTTGCAATTATAACATCCCGCACTCTCTTTGAAGGCTTTCCACAAGCTTTTTAGTGTTTCTGTGGGGAATTTGTGCCCATTCGGAATGAGGCATTGGTGTTGGATGAGAAGGACCAGCTCGCAATCTCTGTTCCAGTTCATCCCGAAGGTGTTGGATGGGGTAGAGGTCAAGGACTCTGTGAGGCCAGTCAAGTTCTTCCACACTGAATTCATCCTACCATGTCTTTATGGAGCTCGCTTTGTGCCCTGGGACACAGTCATCCTGGAATAGAAAAAGGTCTTTTTCCAAACTGTGTCCACAAAGTTGGAAACATGACGTTGTCCGAAATGTCTTGGTATCATAAAATATTAATGTTGAACACAGGAAGTAAGGGGCCTAACCCAAACCCTGAAAAACAGGTATGTCCCAATACTTTTGTACATATACTGCACTTTTAGCCTGCTATGGGTGTTCAGGCATGTTGTGGTTCCCTTTGTATGATTTACAGATCTGTACATTTTACCTCTTCTTTCATTTCAAGTACTAGCTGGTCTTTTCATGGGCTGTTTGAAGTTCTGACCTCAGGAACACAGGCCAATAAAAATGTCTGCTCTGAAGTAGGGGTTGTTGGGCCACACATGTAACCCATAGACACAGAGGTGCTCACAGCTGGGCCAGCAAGAGGGACCTCAGAAGTGGCTCACCAGTGGACAGAGAAATGTGTGACTAGGACAGTTTTCTGTTCAGTGAGAATAAAGGAAGGGTATAATAGGGACTTTTAATTTAATTTTGAACTTGCATTACAATACATAATTTAATGAAATGTGAACGATTCTTCAGAGTTGTTTGATGTGAAATGTGCCTTTTCCTGAGACAGATATTTACCAAGGCAAAGATAAGAACCAGATGCCCAAAGTATTCTTCTAAAACTGTCATGCCGCAACTTTGCCCTTTTTTGAGGCAATATTGGTAGTAGACCAAAGATCGTAAAGACAAAACCATTGCTAGTAATTGCATGCCCCCCCTCTGTTTTCTGAAACTGATATTGAATGATTACAGATGCAGAGACTGATTGATTTCCTTAAAACATCTAAGCTAAGCATTTTATTGCTGCATTGCACGTTAGATGAATGTTTAAAGTAGGCTTAAACTACATTTAAAGCACTCAGTGACTCTAGGGTGACACTGGACTTTTAGTTAAGAGGCCTGTATTAGGCTAAGTATTCTATTGTACAGAAAGCTGTTACATGAAATTGTTAAAATAAGCTGCTTTTTTTTGTTTTATACAGTTCGTCTACGGCTGGTTTTAGAAGAGGGAGCAGATCTTTTGCAATATCTGAATCACAGTGAATTTATTTAAATGTACACTTCAGGAGGTTACTGTATGACCCTTGATTGCCATATTGACTGTTCATATTATTAGAATGTTGTTTAAAGAATAAGGTAATTGTGAAGCTTTACTCTGTTAGTCGGCAGTGACCATGGGGAGATGAATAAAGTGATTGTCTGTGTGTCCTGACTGATGCACATTAACTGGATTGCTTAAAGACTTGGAACATCTTGGTCTGTGTGAGTGGCCATTAGCACACAGTGTCCCAGGGCTGGTCTGGGCCAGTAGTTTGTGAAGTGTTTTGGCTTAAGTGTTGCTTTTGAGGCTGTGGGAACTGACCACTAGTGTCTGGAATTGGGCAAAAGCTGGCCATACTAGTACTGAAGCTAAAGAGTTTTTAGTGATGCACCTGAATTTGCGTGCAAAATCGGTAAACATGTTGGTTTAGACTGTTACGGAGATGCTTATTTCAGCATGTCTCATATTTGCACCATCATACGGTTAACCCCTGAAATAACCTTTTACGTGCTTGTTTTAAGTCGGATATGACAGTAAACCCATAACTTTTGTTTTAATCCTTTCTGTATGTTTTATTAACATATGCACACTAATTTAGTGTTACTGGTTTGTGGTTGAACGATTTAACATATGATGAGGTATTTTATATCTGCGCACGTAACCACAATCATGTGTGGCGCGACACCCATACTATGAAAAGCTGCTTTAACGTGTTATGCTGAGCAAAGTCCAGGTCTAAAACTGATGACATTGACTTTTTTGTTCACCATTACGCTGATTGCAGACCCAGGCCTTGCAAAATGAAATTGTCCTCTTGTGTTTGCCTTACGGGTGGTAAGAAGGACATTGTCAGCATTTCTTCATCTTGACCTGCCAGTAGATTTTCGTCACTGAAGGAAAGAGACTGCCTTTAGTGCTTCAACTTCTCTTTTAGACTGAGGGCCATCTTGTGGCCTGGCACCAGTGATGTGCCTTTTTTAAAACCGTTTGCTTGTTTATTAGTTATCTTATCCAAACTTAGTCATCTGATCAATTTGCTGTGCCATTATGCATCCTACATGTCTTTGTCCTTGAGTTTAATTTGTTGCAGTGTAAGTAGTCTGAGTGGGGTGGAGCAGGATTTGTTAGTTTATTTTATAAAGGTGGCTTGTGTTTACTCTCAGTGTGGTTTCAGTTTTGGCTGTCAGCATTGTTAGTTGGCTTGCCAAGTTATGTAACTTGACTAAATTGGTAAACTCATTAGGCTCATGAGATTTTGAGACTCTATTAACTGAAGTTGAATGAATTAGGATATTTAACTGAGCTCATTTGATCCAGAGTGTAGCTCAAAGTACATCAGCCCTACCAGGGAGGCATCATACGTGTTGTTTATTGCCACTATTGACTGCTGTCTCATGAGTGGTTGTGTAGCTGTTTTAGGCCATTGACCTTTGCCAGAAAATAAAATTCGGCACAGTTAAGGCCAAACTGAATTGTGTGGAACGCTGTCTTTGCTGCTGGAGCTTAATGAACGTGTGTGCGCTTGTGGTTCCCCGTAAGTGTGAGCAGTGTGTTGGAAGCCCATTCAGCAGCTTGTCAGATTGACCGGAAAATCCCAGTCATTCAGCTGCTATCCCTGTGCTTCTAATTTTAATGCTGTTTTAGTAGTAGTATTAGAATGGTTTTAAACAGAAATCCAATGCTGCCAGTCTATGATTTAGCTCCTGGTGCATTAACCACAGATTATTTTTCTCTCGGACACCGCACGCTATCTTATGTCCAGCAAGCATCTGATCTGCTGAGAGGTTGTTGCTGAATGAAAAAGTAATCACCATCTCAAACCACGAAAAACCTTTTCTTGGGGAATATCTCTGAGCATTCCAACAAAGGACTCCCTCAAGCCTTTCTGCTGCAACTAAGGATCTTGATGACTGCAAACTAAAGCTATCAGTCATTCAAAATAATTGTGCTGTGAAGTATTTACATAATGCCCCTACATTACCTCCAACAGATGATTCTTTAATGTTTGGACATTTTTTCATTACCAACATATGATGCATTGCATCATCGTGTGTCAGCAGGAATTTTTCTGGTCCATAGAAGTTGTCTGCAAGGTAGACGCGTGAATGAATATTCACATGTTACCCTGCATCCTTGTTACATTGATGCACTTTGTTATGCTTTAGATTGAGATCATTTCCAGTGTAGTGTGTTTAAATGTATTCCATGTTCTTAAATCATGGTCTTGCCGTTGTGTTTTTGACATGGCATCTAGTCAAGTTAAACACTGAGCATCCTTTATCACTCATTAGCTTATCTTGCTGTACATGTATTTGGGGGATAAACTCTTATTTAACACACATGCTTTTATCTGTATGTTAATTAGGAGGACTGTCCCCAGGCTGTCACCTATACCATGCAAGATTACTTGAGAACTATAGTGGCGTATGTACCAAGTATCAAGTACCTGTGCCCTGTTTGCTTTTCACAGAAGAAAATGGGGATTGCATAAGGGTCACATAACTTCTCAGTAGCAATAATGAAGGAGATCTGTTTGGTCTGCTATCTTCTTTGCATTTTGAAGTGTCCTAGACACTGATTCTGGCTAGCTAGCTTTGTAGCTCCATCCAAACATTCACACATGGCTTTGAGATACTCTGGTACGGGACAGGATGCTCTGCAAAAGAAAACGGTGACATGAATGATCATGGCGCTGTACAGGACAGTTGTGCCGCCAAGTGGAAACATGCCATTAGAGTGACTCTTTATGAATGTTTGTGTATAAAAAGAGCTGTAAAATGTTTATGGGTTGTTTGTATGTTTTGTGGAAGCATGAATGTGTGTAGAGCTCCCTTGGGATTCAGTCTGTGCTGACTCAACTCCACGGACGGACTGTCTGAATTTAGCTCTCTAATCTGCAGTATGTCAAATCATTTTCCCAGAGCAAGTACTGTATGCACTATGGTTAGTCTCAAGTTTCCTAATGTGACCTAAATTTAATCTCTGAGTGGGTGTAAATGACATGCAGGGCATTAGGTAGCCCCTATACAGGGGTATCGGGTAGCTAACATACTCTTGAGTGACTGTATAAGAGCAAGACAAAGTGATGGAAACAGTTTACAATAAGTGTCACCTTGTACAGTAAATAAACTGAAAATTGTTTGAATGTAGGAAAAAATGAGAACCTTTGTTTTCCATGCACAGGGTCAATCATGTTTGTTGCACTGCAATGCTGTGTGCTGTTGTGTGTCACTTTGTGTGCTGTTGTCATGCTGACTCTCTTCAGATGTTCCAGATTAGCTTCTCTGTGTGTTTCATGAATGAAGGCTTTTGTGTAAATTCATTGTGGCACAAATATATGGAACAGACCCATTCAGCACTTTTTGTTTCGGTTTGATACAGCAGACTGGATATCTGGGGCGTCGATGACAAACCTGATTCAGTTGCTTCATGCATATTATTTAAAGCAAAGTAAACTGGTAGCTGTATGTTTGTATTTAAGTATTAATTTATCAGTACAGTTCCTTTATTTCAGTTATTTAAAATGAAACCATTAAATTATCCGCCAGACATTTAGTTATCATTGTCCGATGTCTCAGATCAGAGTGAGAATTCCGTTATTGTTCCGTTATTTACACTGAACATTAAACAGTGCTACATTTTAAATATCCAGTATTGATTTTTAATTAGTTTATAAATGAAATTTAATAATTCAAAACCTGTGAACACGTTGCAGTTAGTACACAAGGAGGCCTTTCTGGTGGAGGAGGAGGGAGGCCTAGATTTGTATTAAATAGCAGTTGAAATACAAATAGAAAAAGTAGCAGTTACATATTTTCCTTCTAATTGTTCAGAACTCAGACTGCACTTCAGAGGTAGTAAAAACAGCACCTTTCCCTGTTGGAAAGCTTTGATCTTAATCTCTGTTGTCCCTTCATTCAGTTCGCCCACCTCCACTCAGTTTTATGACTCTCCCACAGTTCAGACTGTTCTTTGTGCAAATTTTGATGAATTTTAGAGTCACACAACAGAAAGACTTGCTCTGGGGTCAGGCTCCTGAGCAGGGATTAAGTAATGGTCATGGTCTATACTTTCTTTTCAGTGGAGAATCACCAGTCAAAATATGGATCGTCCAGAACTAGGCTTGATTCCTGTCCAGGAAACCAGCCTGGTGTATTTTGCTGAAATGTAATGCAGCATGACCCCTTTTCTCTTGATGTTTTGTCTCCACCCTTTATAACTGTGGGAATGTAATCTTGCATGTCATCCTCTGAAGTGCATACGTATGCTGTATGCGTTCTGACTTGCTTTTTCTTATCAATCACTTTCAATTAAGGTGACATTACTCAGCCAATGCTGCTTTGTTGGAGCGTCAGTCATTTGTGGGAAATAATTTTTCATTCTTTAGTTTAAAATGGCTATAAATGTTAAAATGTGATCTTTGTTCTGTTGATGCATGAATCTACCATAAAGATGAGTTGCTCCCCAAAGGAAAAACAAATAGTATGTCAAAGTTAAGTATGCTTTACTGTGTAAAGACTGACTTTGTAACATAACTGAAAGTATCTTGATATGAATAGTGTGCTTTAGTCAGTTTCGGTTGGTGAATTAATCATTAGGGGATGTGCAGAGACCTCAAAGAGCTGTGTGTGGTGATTCAGTGATCATGC
Organism: Brachypetersius gabonensis; assembly: GCA_037577145.1. NCBI lineage: Eukaryota > Metazoa > Chordata > Actinopteri > Characiformes > Alestidae > Brachypetersius > Brachypetersius gabonensis. The sequence continues at coordinate 21,317,589 of JBBJLR010000139.1, read as the reverse complement.
ACTCTGCCGTCTGTCTGTCAGGAAGTGAGTCTGGCCACTGTCGTTTTCGGGCTTGCTTTTATTGCTGGGGGAGGATGCTGCCGCTCTTATTTCCTCTGTCAGCAGGAATGAAAAGTTCGCACAGTCTTTCATGATGTGTGAGCACCACTGACCACATTTTAAGTTGTGAGGTTTATTCCGACAGCTGTATGTGTTGCAGGAGAATTCTGCTCAGGGTTGCAAGAACGGCAGGGCTCGGTTATGGTTGCACCTGTTCTGGGACAGACCTCAGCTTGTAGGCTTTGAGAGCTGTTGGACTTGTTTAGTGAGGGAGTGAGCGGAGCGTGTTTTTTCTCGGTGCTGCTGTGAAGGCAGCTGTCAGCACTGTAAGAGCCAGTTTGAGCATGCTGCAATGTGACTGAATTGCATTATTGCTTTAATCTGGGGTGAGCTTGAGTTCATTTGAAGTTCATTTAAAGGACTCCAGTCCTTCAAAAGGCATTCTGATCTTTTCAGTGCCCCCCTTTTCCCACTGTTCTTGCATGATTAGTTTCAAGAGGCCGTTCTTTTGTAAACGAACCGTTTTCTCAATAGCTGAGCCTATTCTAAGTGGGTTAAAGGTTCAGCCATTGTGTAGTTAATCACCAGGGTGATTTTAACTGATTAGGCTGAGTAGCAAGTGAGTTTGTTGTGAAATTGCACTGCCTTGTGAGAGATGTTTTAGGTGTGACATTAAAGACTTTATCAAATTTAGTCCAATATAACCAGCTTTTCTCCTGCTGCCCCGATTCCTGTCGTGACGCCTAAATGGTGTAATTTGACCGGCATGGTGCAAGAGTGCCATGTGCGTGCCATGACTAAATATTTTCCACCCCCAACCTTTATAGATTTTGGATTACAGTGTCCAGCCTAGAGCAAGTTAATGACTTAAACTTAGAAAACAGCAGTTCATCAACAGGGTCTGTGTGATGACCTAGTGAAAGAAAATGAAAATGTTTACATGGCTAGGCTGGAAGCGCAGTGATCACTTCAACCAGCTGAAAAGAAATAATTTTGACAGTAGAACGGTCAGTGAAGTTTTACAGTAGCTTTCCTGACCGTTCTCTGAGAAAACTGACTCAAACTACTTACTTAGGGCATGCAGTTCACACTGTGATTTATCAGAATTACCTCTTGTTATCCTTACCAGACTAGAGCTCACAATGTTGCGTCACTAACGCTAGTCACTGTTCATTGCTTCTGCTTTCTGAAGTATTTATATAGTTAAACACTGTCGCTTGTCCTTTCAATGTTAATTACAGTAACCTTTTACTTAATTGGTCTAATAAACAACTTTTGCAAACGTGGCTTTCATGTGGAGAAACACTTCACTCATACTGGAGCTAAACCAGTGAAATGATGCTGCAGCCTTAGAGCTATAATGTTAATTTACATGTTTTTGATCAGCTCAAAATTGAGAACTTTAGATTAGAGCATTACGTACAGAAGCTTTACCCCCCCTCCATTTATCTTGTCATAGCACCCTTTAAGAAATGGAATTAAGAGACCATTGAAGTCAAGACAATATTTCTGGAACAGTGTCGTCTAGGTATGCTTGCTGCACTATATTTTTGAAGACATAGTTAAAAATGCAGCATCCTGTTTTGGCCTGCCATTTAGGATGCAAGCCGGGCTGGGCTCACTTATCAGTTTAATGGCTATTATCGATAAACTGCTAAGTGACCGTTCTGTGTTCCATGATCTGAAACTCCAGTCCTGCAGCCTTGGCTTGGCTTTTCTTTGTTTGCACCTACAACAGCAGGCGATCTGGTGAAGGACTCTGACAGGCTGACTAGGGGAAACCGCATCGCAAGTGTTTATTCATGTCAGTTTAATATTTGTCGTGAGTTGTTTCATACTAAGCCTGTTTTTACTGATGAGGTCAAAAAGGCTGATGCAGTATTAAAGTCCTGAATCTTTAAATAAAGGCCCCAATAAATGACCTGCAGGCCTAAGACTTTATCCTCCCCATCAAAGGTTTACTGAATGATGTTTTCAGGATTTAAAATCCACTGGCGTTTTACAGTAACAATCAGTGGGTTCTTTCCAAAATTGCTTATCGATCTAGCTCTTTTTGCATCTAATTCTTGACTTCTTTTAATTGAGAAAAAAAAAATCAGCTAGATATAAAATGTGGTAACCCTGCCGTTTTACACTGTCCAGTGTCTAAATTGAATGACAGTGTGACATTTCTGTTTACACCATGATTTGTCGTCATCAACCTTCCCAGCTCTGCTCTGCCCTGCACTCACAGCTGCCTGCCAGATGCCTCGAGCGTGTGACTAAAACCTGTCCACGGTAATGTGTCCCCATTTCAGCACGATAGTGCTTCATTTAATGCGCCCACCTCCTGGTTTTGTAACATGGTCAGTGGCTCATTAGGTGTTCTCACCACTGCTGTAGATTTTGTCAAATTTAATCAGTTTGATAAGGTTTATCAGGACTCTCCACTCCTTTTCTCAGGTAATGATACCTGAGCAGTCCATGGGCTGTACCTTCGATTCTCTGTAAGTGGGAAGTGAGATTTTTTTGTTTTGTCGAAGTGGGCAGAGCGGCAGGAAGTAAGCAGGTCATACTTTTATGGGATGAGCGAAGTCTAAGGAAGCCCACATTTGCATGAGTATTTTAAAATGTGGTCTTGATGGTGAAGACAAAAGCTGCCAGTGTTCCCTTCAGGCCCTGCAAATCCACACCATGTTCTCTGCATTTCAATCAGTTCCCCACTCATGGGACCAGACGTTACGACCAGCTGCAAGATCCCCAGCCCCCAGGCACCAAAATAAACCTGCAGGAACAACACAACAGCATGGTGTCACTTCCATGTGACGCGCTCTCCTACTCAGACATGCTCCTCAACCACAACACTTCTCAGAAGTGGAAAATCCTCACATGGCAAGACCCTTTTGAGCAGGAATGCAGTTTTTAGTTTCAGATCTTTTTTTTTTAAGTTGCATATTGATCTGCTGCCATTTAGCTGTAGTGGACGGTAACATTTAAACCCTTGCACCGAGTGTGCAAATTAACATGTTTCTTACTTTCTAAAGGTTGGACAGCCATTGAAACTCGCCACCCACTGCTTGTTTTTTTTTTCTCTCCCTCGGTTAGGCCATCACTGGAGAGGCATGACCCATTTTAAATGGTTGTTTACTTGTATTAGAAAAAGGGCCAAGGTGCTCCTCAATGAACTCTTGTCTACAATTCAATTACGACTTGGCCCCTCTGGCAAGCATGTAACAGTGTTTGGGCTCAGTCCCCTTCTTGCCCTCTTCTGTTGAGTTGTACACAACTTTGTGCTACTCTGGGTTTTTTTTTTTCTTTTTTTTTCCCCTTTTGTCTCAAGAATGGTAGCTTTTCAAGTGGGGAGGGGAGGTAGTTGAGGTTTATTACAAGTAATCTTGGATTTCACACAGAATAAATACCACAATGTGGCAATTTCAAGAAATGTATATTTAATGATTGCTTGGAATAAAACTTTTTTATACTTTGGTTTGTATATAAAATAAAAACACAAAATGAAGGGAAAATTATTGTCTATCTGACTGCAACAATATATTCATAGCTGTGCTTTTCTAGTATTGACCAGCTCTGGTGGTGGTTGGAAGGGATTCCAGAACATGGCAATGGCAGAATAGCACAGCACAATGGATAAAGACTTCACTGGCCATAATGGTGAATGCAGCCTCCCTGTATTATGAGGTTTTGTCATCCTCTGCTGCCACTGACCCTGTCTGGGAGCTAGACAATATTACTGCTTGTGGCTTTCCCTGAAAACAACACAGCTGTATATTATATATTTTTAAAGCCAGACATTTTGTTATTGCTTTTCCTGTTATCTTCTGCCTAGACAAGCTTAAATAAGGAAATGGCTTGCAATGCCCCCTCCCCTCTTTATTTCCTCTTTTTTTTTTTTTTTAAAGGGAATTGTGGGAGCTGGCTGTGGTAAGCAGTTGTGATTTTTGTGTCTGCTGCCTCATCATGTGCTGTGATGATACCGTATAGTGCTCCTGTAGTCTTCCAGAGATGCTCTTAACTTTAAGAGAAGTAAATGGGTTCATATGTGTTCAGTGAGGATGTGTAATGCTTTTGAAGTGGGTTTTTGTTTGTTTTCCAATTGGTTAATATTGGAGTTCAAAAGGATCATTATAATTTTCAGTATATATAATTATATATCATTTTCAGTATATAATTTTAGTGGACCATAGCAGCCACCATTTTTACAGGCATTTGCAAAACCTGTAAAGCCAGTTAAACCAGTTAAATGATGCAGACATGCATAAGCCTTATAGATGTGTTGGATGTTAACCTGGAGACACTGAAATGACCTGACCTCTGTATCACCTCTGAAATTGATACCTTTGCTAACTTTTTGCTTTGATCTTTTCTGTTTTCTCCAGGTGGGCTTAAGTGGCACCTGTTTTGATCCCATTTTCTGGCAACTCCTGACCCAGAAGCCAAGGACTGAGCTGACCATCTGACTGAGGAGAAGGAGCAGAATCTTGGCTGTTCCTCATTTGCACGTTCCTCGCTGTGTTCTTCTGGAGGGAGGGGGAAGCGAGGTGTTGTCTGAAGCATCCATAGCATGGGGCAGAAGGTTCCAGGAGGCATAAAAACAGTGGACATGCGGGACCCTGCATTTCGGCCCCTCAAGCTGGAGCTGCAGGCCCTTGACTACACCAAGCCCTCCCGTCTAGACATGCTGCTGGACATGCCCTCTGCTTCGGGGGACATGCAGGTGCAGCATTCGTGGAACAATGACGATCGCTCTTTAAACATCTTTGTCAAAGAGGACAATAAGCTCATCTTCCACAGACACCCCGTGGCGCAGAGCACGGACGCTATCCGAGGCCGCGTGGGCTACACGCGGGGACTGCATGTGTGGGAGATCAGCTGGGCCATGCGGCAGCGCGGCACACATGCTGTGGTTGGCGTGGCAACAGCAGAGGCGCCGCTGCACTCTGTAGGATACACTGCGCTGGTAGGAAATAACTGCGAGTCCTGGGGCTGGGACCTGGGACGTAACAAACTCCATCATGATGGCAAGAACCAGCCCAGTAGAACCTATCCTGCCTTTTTGGAGCCAGATGAAACATTCATAGTCCCTGACTCATTCCTGGTGGTCCTAGACATGGATGAGGGGACACTAAGCTTTATAGTTGACGGACAGTATCTAGGGGTGGCTTTCCGAGGACTGAAAGGTAGAAAGCTGTACCCTGTAGTAAGCGCGGTGTGGGGACATTGTGAAATCAGAATCCGGTACATCAATGGACTTGATCGTAAGTATTGATCTCTTAAGCTTTCTTTTGGTGAAAATGTTCTTTTGTAATTGGTATTACTTGCAATTTGGTCTCTGTAGGACAGGGTATAGGGATCCAACTAATCAGCTGTTTAAGCCCTTCTTGAGTTGGTGTTGGCAAAAATTTGAAAGTAGTTGACAACTGTTGAATCTGAAATTTAACATTTCCACTTGTGGCCGTAATTCAGCAAAAAAAAAGTCTCATATGTCCTCCTTGGGTTTAATGGCCATGCAGTGTTAGTTACTTACTCCTGGCTTGGAAAAGGCAAGATGTAGCATGTGTTAAGGTCAGTTACATTAGGTCCAGTCATCTTGTGTCACAAAGTCCACCTCTGTGAACCACAGTCTTCATTTTTGGAGAGTGGTTGCTCAAAAAGGATGAAAAGGCCAGCATCTTATGGTAGGTAGGGATAGAACCATTTTAGGAAGGACTGCAATCCTAATTTGGGATTTGAAACTACTGGAGTTAAGCATCAGAGCTTTGCTTGGGTGTCACACATGTAGTTTGTTGAACATTGACCTGTGGTCATGAGACTGGTTCTATGGTGGCCTTGGTACACCATTAATTATGGAAAAGCTGCTACACTCATTTGCTAAAGACCATGATTTCTTCTTTTATCTCTCAAAAATCCAGGAGTAGTCGGGTAATCATTAAAATTGCTGCTGTCTGCTTTCTTTTTCGTTTCACGTCCCGATTCCTCTGTCAACGTGAATGATTCCACTGCTGATGTGGATCTGATCCATAAACATTCACTCTTCCCTGGGTTCTTTATTAATCTGCCCTGGTTATTTTCCCCCTTCCACAATGAAAGAGTTGCCTCAGGCATACAAGTACTGCATGTACTTTAATTTATGTGCATGTTTCAATTTGATGATGGGTCTAAAATGTACACAGCTCAGAACATCATTGTTGTGGTGAATGAACACTGAATTGTTTCCTTGCTTTCATAATTCAGAACTTGGTTGAAATTATTCCCACTGAGGTTTGTTCCTGACGCCTTTAACAAATGCAACACATTAAATTCAAATCAGATCAGATCATACAAATGACCTTATGAAACTCCCTATTATATGTTCATTGCTTCAGGAAAGTTCTCAAGGGTACTGTTTTGATTTACCTTAACACCAAACTACAATTTTGCAAATCATTGTAAATTATTCCATGCCCCACACCCCTTTATTGCTCAGTTCTGAAGTGGCAAGCTGAATGTTTTTCCATAGTGCAATAGCAATTTGTGGTATCTTCTTGGCATCATCGGAGATGGCAAGCCTGCTGTAAAATCCAGGTTCTGATGGTTGTGGAAATAAGCACCCATAAAATCGCATGCGCTGATGTACATCCTGCATTTTCAGTGTCACTGCAAGCACACCCTAAATGCCCTATCCTCAAGGGAATATGAACATTTTTATGTACAGGATTTCTTTTTTCTAGGGTGGGAAAAATACAACAAAATGTCATTGCGCACAATATGCATATTTTGTTTTGATTGGGTCAAAGACTACCACTAATAGTGTATCTACACTGCATTTAATTTACTTTTTTTATATAAACATTCATACACCACAGAACTTGAGTGATTCTTTCTTTTGAAGCATAGTAATGTTGTTCACTCAAAAATGCTTTCAGTTCAAATTAAAGGCAAATGCATCGTTGAATTTTGGAAATGAGCAATAATAGGACATATCTAATCTTTGTATTAATTTTGGAAATGTCAGGCCACTTGGTTTAGTATGTTTGAAGAGTTCTTTGTGCATTTTTAAAGCATTGTGCCATGATCTCATGATGCCATCACTATACGGTCCAGTAATAAGAATAGACCGTGAGTGTGATGCAGCTGCCTATGAGTAGTCTAACCAGTGCATTTACCATAAACACCCTCTTTTCAAAGGAAACTGTATCATGGTCACCAATTATGTCCCGTCTAATCAAACCCATGTCCGTCATCCTGTTGGTGCTTTGTATACTCAGACGGTGGAATAACTCTAAATGGCCTCCACTCTGGCGAGTGAGTTGATGTAGCACAGCATTTAATGATTGCCTGACTTCAGGAAGATGCGTGTAATGCAGCCTTAATGCAACACATCAGCCCAGGATACAGGTGTTCCTGTATTTACCGTCTCCTATGAGAGCAGTAAGCAGCCAGTGCATTACTCAGCTCCTTGAGTCTCCGGCCTTGGCCAACCATAGAGTCAGGCCTTATGTCATTGCACTTCTAATGCATTTCCTCCAGCGTAGACTATATTGTCAACTCATCAAGGACAAAGCCTAAGTGTGCTCTTTCAATATGGTTTCCTTCCCTGGAGTCCAGTTTTAAGGGTGTGTACGTTATGAAGTCATCTCCCTAATGCAGCTGGTGGTAGTGAGTAAGGACAAAGACTAGGAGTCAGTGTAATAAGAGTGAGGTTTTTGTTAACACAATGATGCACAGTAATATCAATCACAATGTGGATTTTTACAGCCTTTGCTGAATTCCTGCGATTATACAGTGCTTCTTTAATCTAGTGGTCTGTATATATTTTTTAAAATAAACACCCAACCTTGTACACATCTGACTAGTCTGTCTTGGGGCTCTGAAGGACACTGTATTTGTCATGTCATGACTGTCTTTACAAAACATAGTTGAGTTTAGGACTTCTAAATTCAGTTTTTTTTTAACTGAGTGCAGTAACAACCTGTACACTTCTAATGTTCTCTCTCTGTTGCCTCTGCAGCTGAGCCGCTGCCTCTGATGGACCTGTGTAGGCGCTCAGTGAGAGTAGCGTTGGGCCGGGAGCGACTGAGTGAAATTCATGGACTTCCCTTACCTGCCTCCCTCAAGAACTACCTGCTCTACCAATGACAGCAGTGCCTTTTCAGCAGTGCAAGGCAAAGTGCTTGTTCTCTCTGGGATAACTTTTTTTTTTTTTTTTTTCTTGCAAACCTGTCTTCTTAACTGCTTTTCTCCTAGCTTTGGATTTTGGTACAACACTTGTTGCACAAACAGCCTGTTTTTACAAGTCACACCAAGGATGGCGCTGTCATGTTTGAAGTGTTTACGGTCACATTTTTGGCGTCCCTTTGGTTATTTTTTTAAAACCCTCATTTTGTGGCTTGCTTTAGTCATATACTGGAAACACAATGGGAGACATACAGAACTATGTGGCACGAGCTTGCCCAGAAAAGACTGTGTCTGCATGACTGGATGGAGATGTGCAACGAGTTTGAAACCTCAGCTGTTTGCCATGGCTGCCTGTAATTTTCTCCTCTTGACCATTCTTCAGTCTTTTTAACTAGAACTACAAGGTATCACGTTTGTCAGGTTTACCTTTTAAATGCTGGATGAGGAATCAAGGTTGCTGCAGTTCCGTATGGGTTTAACTGGGCAACAGTTAATAATTCAGCTCATCACCTTCAGTCATGTATGAAACTTGGTCATTGCTTTAATGAGGTCTAGGCATGATTTGTGGATCCATTTTTAAGTCATGTTTTTAATCTCTTGCTCATTCTTTCCCTCTTACAGTTCATAGGGTAGATTCGGCTAAATGTGAGGTTTAAGACAGTGAGTCCTTTTTAGCGGGATGCAAATATAAGTTGACTCATGAAGCAGACTGGGTGCGTGGCGATGGCTTCCCCCCCTTTGCTCCTGGCAGGTTAAATATAGCTTGGTTTTAGCTCACTGCAGGCCTGGCTGTCTGGCCTGGGGAAACGGGCTCTGACCTCAGTGTCTATAACGGGGCTGAGAAACTAGCACACACGGCATTAGAAACCACAGCTATTGCGACCTGCCTGTATTGCTCCTAAAGCCACCAGGCCCTCTTCTCACTTAACACTGTAATATCAGAAGTGCCTGCCCATGTGAAAATGGTGCATTGTGTAGAGAGAGCCACGATTTTAAATAATCTGAATGATGGGTTCACTGTGAAACTGTAGCATTCATGAATGATACTCATCGCAGCAGGCTGTTTTGGCTGTCAGTCTTTTTTTAATAATTGCCATCTGATCCAGTTTCTGTGTAACTTTACAGTCCAATGTGTGTGGGTTTTGTTATTCCTCTTTGTGTCCAAGAAATGCTGTTTTCAAGATGTTCATGTCTGGGGGGAAAAGGGGGCTTTGCCCAAAAGTGAAGTGCATATGTGGTGACACTACTGTACTGTGCCTTGTCTATGAACTAGCCATTGAGTGACACCCCTGGTGTCAATGGGCAGACGTGTTTTTGTACTGAGGAAACGTTCAAGTTTCTTTACACAGCCCGTTCTGAGACTTAGTGCAAAGGAGGTGACATTGCTTAGGTGGCGTTTGTGTTTTCCAGAGACAGTTTTTTCTCCCCTCCCCCCATAACGGTCCTCTTAGATGTGCAAATGTAGCTCTTGTTTGACATTCATTTAGCTGGGCGATGTTCAGCTTTCACTTCTTGTATAGTTCCTGCCTGAAGACCATCATCCTCTTTGTATTCAGTGATGTAGATAATATTGTAAACTATCTAATAAAGTTTATTATAAATGAGCTTTTCTCTTCATGTGTTTTTTTTTTTTTTTTTTTTTTTTTTTTTCCTCTCCTGTATTTTTAAATTAGCCGTTTTTGTTTGTGTGTGAATGAACAATGAAGGAGTACACCTCAAAGTTTAATTAGGAAAATGTGTTCATGTCTATGTAATCTTTTAGGGGACATATTTTGTACTAGCATTTTAATTTCAGGTTTCCTCAATTTTAGCCGGAATTTACATAGCGGCAAGGAGAGCGAGGCACAACCTGAAAGAAGCTAAATGAAATCTGTTTGTGTGATTTAAAGGAGTGTTTTTTTATTTATTTTTTTTTTACTTCCATACTCCCATACATCTGCAAAGTCAAAACTAATCATACAGATTTAAAACTATACAGTTGTGTTCAGAATAACAGCAGTCAGACATCACTAACTTGATCAATCATGACACACAATTTACTAGTAGACCTAGTAGCGTAATAGAAAACCAATAAACCCAACAGTCATGAAACGCATGCTGTTTCTATGTAACTGAATGCTTAATTGAAAGGGGCATGTTCAAAATGAAAGTTATCATTCTGTCATACGTGAACCACTGCACATGGTGTGAACAGCACGAAATTCTTTCTCTGCATTTAACCCATTCACCAAGTGAAGCAGGGGGCAGCCATGAACACGGCGCCCGGGGAGCAGCGTGGTGACGGTACCTTGCTCAGGGTACCTCAGAGGTGCCTAGCGGTCTTGGACTTTCTGATCACAGGGCGAATGCCTTAACCGCTAGGCCAATAGCAATTATTGCCTTTATTTAACGAAGGAAGGCAGCAAATGTTGTACGTGGTGGCTATAGTGCATTGTGCTACATTTCTTCATATAGTTGGTTTGGAATAGAATGTGTAGTGTTCCTAATGCATTTTGTGTGTATGGAAATAAGTTATTATAAGGATTTTGAGCACACAGCACACACTGCTGTTTCTCTGAACACAACTGTATATATTGATTTTTTTAAATTTAATATTTTTTGTTTCTCAATATTTTTTCTTCAATGACTGAGTATGTATGGCTTCCAAATTATCTCCTGGTGCCAAAGGGGAACGGGATTGAAGCATATAACTCGACGCAAGGTCTAACCAAACTACAGTACAGTCTCTGAATGCAGGGGTAGCTTTAAAACTGTTCCGACTAAAACAAAAAAGAATTCAAGTTTTCATCGAGATGCATCGGTCTCTATTAAATGTGAGTTAATGCAGCCCAGCATGGTTTAACCCATGAGCTGGTTTACTAATTCAACCCATACGGTTCATATTGAGAGTAATGCTGGAATATTCTCAATCCATAACAATAAATACACTTCCTTACATCAGTTCTGGAAAATACAATAAGCTATACATGTTTAGGGTAGTGTTTACAAAAAGGATCTCTTTAGGCTATGGATATGCATTTCTGCAGAAAGAAATGAAGCCCTTTTTATAAAAAGACATTAAATAAAAAGCCCTGATTCATTATAGCAGAATTAAGCTGCCTTTTCAAGGTATTTCACCATGTGAAAGTCATTCCACCTCAAGATTAAAGAGAAAGTTTAAAAACTAAGCCTTTAATACAATCAGCACTAGACTTGGATTAATTACATCAGGAGGTATAGCTTATCAAGCTTAATGGGTTAAAAGGTCACCAGATCTCCATATATTTGAAAGTCACATTTTTCAAAGCTATTATATTGCAATTAGGCTAGAGCCTATACAGATTCCGTGAATCGGAGCATATATGCAAATTTGCAGGTGTAAAAATTGTAGTAGTTTTCAGAAACCAGTGGGGTTGAACATTAAATCGCACTATAATTTAATAAGCCACTCTGTGTTAGCCTCGCATGCTGAATGTGTAGTTTCAATTAAGCTGTTCTTGATGGCCATGTTTTGTTAGCAAGTGAAAGCTTTTCTCATTCCTAACAAATAGCTGAGGATAAGAGGAGCTTACACTGGAAGCTAACTTACTAAACTCTGATACAACCCAATTTGATCTAAGGATATCTCAAATATAACACATCAACGAAGCAAAGGAATTAGGGAGAGAGAGAGGAGATCCTCCGAAAATACAGTGATGCTGAATTTTGCATTAAATAATGGTACTAGTAACATTATTTTATAAAGTATACTTCATTGTTTTGTCTTTACACTCCTCTGCTGGTGTAAAGTAGCTGAGGTCTGCTAATATTATTCAGTATTTAAAGACAAACCATGCTGAAGAGCATAGTGACTTTTCTTGACTGAAGCCATTCAAATGCATGCAATATCTGTATTTTTAGACAAAGAACTTTACCAAAGTAATAAGTAGGATGGTATAAAGATCAGGAATATAAGAGTAGGTACAGGTATTAGTGTCATCAGATACTCAAGGACATGGTATTGGAAGTGGTTAATGGTATCCATGTTTAAATAATGTTTATATTAATGACTAATAAAGGCGTGTTTGCTCGACTTGCTCCCCGTATTGCAAAGCCAGTAGAAGAAGGAACAAGTGGCTCTAAGCTGACCTGGCCTACAATTTTTTTCTTTCATTTAGCATTAACTGAAAACTCAGAATGGAACATCACTGCATCTCTGACTCACAGTACTGGAAAGTCCAAAATATGAGCCTGTAACTATTTATGTTGCACTTCAGATTAATAGCTGTTTTAATAACAGACAGCGCTCGGTTCTTTCCTGCTGAGTGTGTCTGAGGCCTTGTTCCTGTGCTGGAAAGAAGCTATCTTAACGCTCACATTCTGTACTTGAGCTGTCACTGAACATTTCATTCACGTCTCGAATATACACAGTGGAAACTTTATCTCCAGACATAACAATTCAGAGGCCGAGCGCAAAGAGGACAGCACGGCTCTTCCCCGTCACCTCGTTAACATCTGCCAGGCCAGAGCGCATGCTTTGCGCCTGCTCTGATGCAATGGAGTGCCTGGGTGAGCTCATTACTGACTCTTAAGGCAAATGAAATGCTGCAGGTCATGGAGAAGAGTTTTCATATCAATGTTCCTGACGTCATCCCGGCCGCCTGGTTGCCATGGCGGTGTGTTTGCATACACAGAGCGCGCTGCTGCTTCAGTATGAGGTCACTCATCTCAAGTATGCGGCTTGGCTGGAACACCGCACTGTTTGGGTGTCTGGAACAGCACATTCCTGCCTGCAGAATTCTCTCAGAACACCGAAGGCCAACAATTTTAAAAAGCGCTCCTGGGCCGATACCAGCAGAGCATGCTGGATCAGATACTGGAGAGGGGAATAATAAAAGCATCCAATCAGTAATATCACATTATAATGCAGGTAGCTAGCTTAGTATTACGCTAGAATTACAGTTATGTGGTCTACTTTTGAACATGTTTGCACGTTGTTCTTTTTTTGTGACAGAATAATATATATCAAAAAAAGAGATGGTTGCATGCCGAACTTCGCTAGTCTTGATCAATTATTATTGCATTGTTTTTGTACAATCACCTCTTCTTAGCTGGAAATAATCGAGCAAGTTGTGTCTAAAAAAAGAAGCACATTTTGTTTTATATTTTTTCAATACGTTAAACTTTATTAAAAGAACATACAAAAATGTGGATACATCTAGATATATTTCTTCCTGTACCGTTTCTTGTGTTTTAAACTAGCACCTGGACTTTGGTGATAATTCTTCATACTTTTGATGCTTTCTTTAAACATGGTGCGGTTCACAGAAAGCACTGTGAGGTGCAGGAAGTGGATGTCCAGCCAGACTGTATATGAAACGAGCCTAGATGGCCACAAAAACCTTGTGATCAGAAAAATGGTCTAATCATGAGGGGTGAAAAATAATCACTACAGTTTAGTGAAATGGTCAGAACTTCCACCTGGTGTGAATGGAGCTCTGGTCTCTGCTTAATGGTGGAAATGAGACCCCTGTTCTCTCTCACACACACCTAAACCATATGAGACAGTCCTCAAATGTTTTTTTTTTGTTTGTTTTTCTCTTGCTTCATGAGTTCTGTCTGGTGTAACGGACTGCAGACGAAGCAGTGATGTTAATTACATCCATCCAGAATATAATTTAGGCAGCAAATTGCTAGTATAGATTTGGGGAAAAGCTTGCTCATTGGCTCAGAAAGGCTCATAATAAAACAAAGTTTTGTTTGATTCGTATCTTCTGAGTCTGGAGCTACACAGCATGCCACATGTTGAAACAGATGGCACATATTCCCCGATACAGTTCATCAGAACTAAATGAACAGCTGCAATTATAAACTCCGCTCACTCTAGACTTCCCATCACTGCCTCCAGTTGTGCTCTTCTGTACTGAAAAGGAATTTTACGGAGTGCCCTGTGTCTCAGTGTTTGCTGTGATGTGGCTCATACAAACCCGGCTGAGCTGAGATGTTGCTTTTGCAGCTGGCCAACAGTCTGTTTTCCATTCTTCATATCAGAGGCTTAAATCTCTCTCAGCTTCACACTCAGAATGAGAAATGACAAAGAGGCCCGTATGCATCATTCCAGCTGGAGAGTGAGTGTGTGTGTGTGTGTGTATGAGTGATGTGAGATGTCTTTGCTGTAGACTCTTTATGAGAAATGTCATTCAAGAGGAACGAATATAGCCTTTTGTAACCTGGCACTGTGTGGATTGTTCCTTCTGAGTCAGACGGCAAGTGGAAGATGCTCTCATAAAAGTAGATTGTATCAGTCGTGCCCATAAATCCAGTTATAAAGTTTATCTTTAACTTCAACGAACCTACACTCCCTGTAAAAAAATAATGGAATCGCCACAAAGAAGATGTTCACCCAGCCTTTTTACTTCGTAGCAAATAAACAAATCATAGGTATGACAGAAAAGAGTGTTTATTTAATAGCTTTGAACATTCATACTTCAAATTAGATTACTTTATATTAAAGATGGGCATATTTCTACAAGGAAAAAAAATCAACAACAACATGAAAAATTTTAAATTAGTAGATCGGTACTCCTCTCAGGGGCTGAATTCTAATAGGCATAGACGTCCCTAAAGAAATAAAAAACTATTTTCTCTATCACCCTGGTTCCAACGTTCTCAAATAGTGGTTGTCATCTGCTTTAAAGAATACAGACTGTCATGGACTATTTTTTCCCACCATATATTAATGGGATTGAGATCCAGGCTGTTTGCTGGCTTGCCATTTAGTTTAAAAACCTTAGCACTCTTTGCTCCCTTTGTGGCAAGATGCATAATCTTTTTGAAAACGACTCATCACCAAAAATATTTATTCAATTTAATGAGAAGAGTGTCCAAAATGTCAGTGTACATTTATTGTTCAGTTTATATGGAGGTTTATTTAATTTTAATAATAA
>JBBJLR010000139.1:21289114-21300714 GCA_037577145.1 Brachypetersius gabonensis | reverse complement strand
CTTCCTACAACCCTGGGGACTAAGCCCCCCTTGTCTTTCCGTCCTAGTCACGTCCCTGTTTCACGTCCCTGTTACACTCAGGTTCGAAGACTTGTTCTCGCCCCCTACATTGCAATTCGGCTAAGTATACATCCGCGCTAAAATATCAAGGTGAAAGTCATCATAGCTTGCGTAGTATAGACGCAGCTCCCAACCCAACTTTGTGAATAGATTAACGGCGCTATTTTTATTAATTTTTTTTTATATCGCCTGATGAGAGTCTCACATTAACGTAGCACGTTAACACCGATAACGGCCCACCACTAATATATATACCGTCTCTGATGGGAAGTACCTAACCAGCAGTGAACTTTTTTCTATCTCTGTTTGCACAATAATAAAGAAAGAAAGAAATAATTAATGAATAGACTTTTTTTTAATGAACAGACATTTTTGAATGAATAGACAATGAACTTTGACATTTTAACAGTGTTTCCACAATTTGCACATTGCATTAAATCTGTTTTCTTTAAATAAGAAAGCACAATTTATGAGCACATTGCACATATTGCATGGGAACGCACAGTAAAAGTGATCAGAATGTGCTCACAACATTGTAGTCTGTAGTCAACTCTAGTCACAACTGCATTCATAACCATGCTCAGTTTTTGGGATTTCATAAATGAATGCCAGGGCCTAGCTCACAGACTGATGGAGCTCAGACACACGTAACTACCCTGGCCTACAATCTGCCTCAGTGTAGCTTTGAGTCGTGTAGAAGTGTTTGGCTTTAATAACACAGCCAAAATAACCCAAGGCTATGGAAGATAGTCCAGAAAGCTTAAAGAATGAGATATCGAAAAATGAAGGTACGGGCTTGCAGGGTAAGTGTGTCCTCAGTTTAGTCTGCAGAGAAGAAATGAAAACTGTTTGAAAGTTGGACTCTTAAGTGGCCTTCCAACCAGCAATTACCAATTTGCAGAGTATGACGAGCTGCATAAGCCTGTAAATATTTGTCCTAAGACAAACATAGCTGAGCATCTTTACATGTGGTCTTCCCCAGACCTCACACGTATACGTAATGGCTGTGTCTGCTGCAAAGCACTGTACGATGTTTTTCTTTCAACATATTTTTGGCTTTCACCATTCCATGGTCAAGTCATAAAAACCTGTATACTAAACCCTAAACACACAAAAACCCCTTAGATGTCATATACAGGAACTGTACAGTTACAAACGACTTGCCAAGTCAGTAAAAGTACTACACAGAAATACTCAGTGGTTTACCCCACGATGAGAAGCACAACCCAAAACACAGCCCTCTAAGGCACAGCTCTACCTATAGAGGGTGAAATCTAAGGTGACTGTTTTTTTAAGGAAACAAGGTGAGAGTCATCGGATCATTCGCAATGCCACTAAAGTAAAAGCACTGCTGTGTAGTTTCGCACTTGCCGCATGGCTAAGTTTAGCTCCGTTGACCTGGCGGGTAAGTGTGATGGTGCAGAGGAATACGTCGTTCTTTTTACTAGCTTGCTGGAAGGGCACACTGGAGGTGTTACTTCAGACACTAATCTGACGGGTACTGCGGTCACGTCTGTAAATATGTTTTTGCTCATCTGAGCAAAATGAACTCTAGCTCAGAAAGCATTTCTTTTTAAAGGGCCAAAGCTTGGAAAAAACATCTTTTTCTCACTTCATTACAACTTTTCTTTTGATGTAGTGTATATTTCAATTCCTCTTTTTGAAGTTTGAGAAGCAAACTGCATTTACATACAACCACATTCAGCATTTATATTGCTGAATATGAATATTGTCATATCCAGGCTAGCATGGCTTCACATGATGAAGCTGGTAACCTCAGCAAAGCATCCCACTTCAGTAAACTCTGTCAAGTGTGGTGGTTTAGCAGTTTGGCAGTAGCAGCCTACTGTTTGAGTACTGCTGAAGTCTAATTGCAGACTTGATTTCATATGAAATCCTCCAATCTAGCAGGAGCATTAGATTGTATATAGCATTTATAGTATTTCGACTGCTGAACAACCTTGTAATCCTGAGTGAATGAATGTGGAACAAACAGTGAGTTTGTAGCCTGATTTGTTTAACACAGTGTACGATGATTTTTGCTAAATGTGGCTCATAGAGAAAATCTCCTAAAACGCAGGGTTCCTAATATAGACATGTATTACAACAAGGCCTATTTGGAATGAAGCAGCCAATCAGAACAGAGGTCATTTATATGTCAACCTTAAAGGCAAAATAACAAAAATAGCCTGTTTGTTTTCAAGAGTAAAAGAGAGGTTGGAAAATATTCATGCAAAAATGAATTGTCTGTTGTTCACAAATTCACAAATATGTAATCAATTGAACTACATAGAGACAGAATAAAAGATGCAAAGAAAAAAATGCAACATATGGGTCCTTAATAGATAAAAAAGAGAAGAAACGAAACATTGCCCGCAAAGTATAATCGATAGAACCTGAAACGGGGAGATTAAGCACCATTAGGCACGTGGAGTGCTGGATAAAAGGGAACAAGGCGTTTCAGGTTGCTGCCAAATGACGATAATATACAGATTGGGATCCAAAAGGGTGTGAGAAAGAAAAGACAGAGGGAATGTGGAAAAGGCTTTGACTAGTGTGCCTTGAAGAGTGTGTGAAGAAGCCCAGCTGCAGATACAATGGCATAGCTGACCTGTACCGGCTGGCTGGAATGCAGTGGATGGATGAAGGGTAATATGTTACCCAGAACTCCTCTCTGACTGCACTGCTTGTAGTCATCCACTGGGGAAGAAGCGGTCATCAGAGTCTATTAACGTCATATGTAGACTATGCGATTTTTAGATTTTTTTGTTATTTTACATGCAATAATAACTGCAATTTATAATTATACTGCTAGGTTATACTGTTATACTGTTGAGGATGCATATCCAAATAATTTAAACAAGATGTTTTTATGTTTAAATAATTTTGTTCATTTAATATGCTTATATATGAATATAATAATATAGAGAATATAATAAGAACAGAGTAGAGTTTTCTGGTGTAAAGTTATATGACACACAGTAAATGAGGCCGTGCTACAGACAGTCCAGCAATGAATTACCCTCCAGCTCAAATTAAGAGCTCACTGGCTTTTTGTAAGGCATGTATTGTGTAGCATAAACCCACAGTATTAACACATTGGTTATTTTATGATGGCAATACATGTTTAGATGCCTGTAAGCACAAAACATTCAGAGAACTTTGTCACCAGCTATCCATTATGTCTCTTGGCTAACACCTGATCCCGTGGATTACTAGTAGCTCCGGCTAGCACATGCTGTCCAGAGGCTGGGCCTTGAATGAGAACTATACTACATTTGTGATTCAAGTAAAGATAAGTCAGGAAAAGCTCCCTGTTCCTGGTCTGGACAATTCATTCTGTATCCTTCTCTCTCTCCACATTGCCTGATGCTTTTTGGTGTGGGTGTAGTCATGAGGTTGGGAAGGACATTAGGCTGTAACCGCTATCTTGGCATGCTTAAATCAAACCCAGCGCCAATGATTGCATCACACAACCTCTTCGTCCCAAACAGGGACATCCCTCTGAAAACCCAGACCCCGAAACAACTTTATCTACTTACTTTGGGAAGATAGAAGAATCCAACCAAGAGAAGAATTAATCCAATATCTTCTGTAATGTCACTGTTGTAACAAAACCTTTTACCTGTCTTCTAAATAGCAGCTGTAGGAGAAGTACCTTTAATACATGTGTAATTTTTAAAAAATGTGCATATAAAGAGCTTCTGCCATTGTCAAACAGCTCTAAACAAAATGACCAGATATAGGTTTTGATAAGACCTGAACCTGAAGGCCTTTTTTAATGAAATTTTGTTTATTATTCTTCAATGTTAACAAGTTGGATTGGACAAAATGCAAAACAATAAAACAATAATGCCACATTTAAAAAGGAAAAGAAATTGAATTCATATTCAATATTAAGAATGATTTATTCAAACATTACAATTGCATTCAATTAGCTGCACGTTACTCGACAGTTTGTGTTGTTTTCATACATACTAGTTGTCATTTACAGGCTCATGTAATTGGTACAAATCTATATTTTATATTATCCAAAGTTGTAGCAAAAAGTGTGATGTCATCTTACTTATCACAATGTCTACATTAAATGATCATATTACCCAGCCTTATCAGAGGCATCACATTTATATGCCCTCACTGTTAACTGTTAACTAGAGATGAAGGGATGGGAGTTCAAAATGATTATCTAGTACATGTGCAAAAATTTGATTGCCCTTTTTATGTAACGCTTAAAACAGCTGCATGGCCCTCTTTAAAAAACTAACAAGAAAGCTTTTTATGGACAATGTGTCCACTTCTGTAATATTCCCTTAACCACAGTGTATAAACAGATCCCGCTGGAAACTGGGAGGAATCCAGAGCGCTTCACCTCACCTCCAGGATTTGTCGGCCGCCGCCACAGGCCAGACAAGAGAAATCTGTCTGAAACGCTTTTCCTCCGCAGCAGATGTAGCCTGGGTTTGGTCAGATTATCGCCTACCTTTGCTGTGTCTAGACAACACATTATAGTCAGGTTGGGAGAGTATTTCTGTTATGCTGGATAAAAGAGGGATTACTGTATACCATATTTCACCAGAGTCATCCCCCTTCACGTCACACTGATAAATGTCCAGCTGTTTGTCCCCCTCCTCTGCCTGTTTATCTGGGATAAGTGACAAAAAGTATTTCTCTTAGTTCGTGAAGTTCAGTGATTCAGTGATACTGGTTCTGCATGAAACAGGAGATTCCTCTGGATCCTTATCTTCCTTTTAATGCAAGTAGGGGTGTCTGATTTCCTGAAACAAGGCCGTCTGACCACTCTTACCCTTATCTGTGACTATAAATACACTGTAGAGACTATCATTTGTGGTTTGATGCCTCAGAGTACCGTACAGATGGGCAATGATACCATGCTTTGCCATCTTGATCTGGAGTTACGGTTTACTCTGTTGTCTTGTCAAGAAAAAATGATTGGCCTGTTTTATTGGCCAAAAAGAAATGGCCTGAGAACATCTTAAAAATGAAGGTACGGTTCCAGTATCAACTTTTCATTTCAACTGAACCTTTTACATTTTGTGAAGGTTCTATAAGCACTATAGGAATAAAGAGTCTTCAATTGTTCTGAGCTGGAATGCTCTTAGCTTCTGAGATGAACGATCATCTCCTATAGAATCTTAACTTTATGTGGGGTGTCTCCAGTAATTAAAATGTAATCTCAGAACAGTAGGCTCTTAAAAATAGTGGTTTCTCAACCAGACTTGAATTTCCAGGCAAAATTTCCTGTAGAAGCTTTACATAAGGTGGAGCTTCATGCGTATTGATCACAAAAGATCTTAAAAGAACAATCCACTAAAAGTTTCCTTCGCCTACCGAGAAAATCCCAAAACAAAACCAAGAAATATGCAGTTTGACGTCTTTGTTTTTAAAAGTGTATGCACGAGTAGTGAGAATGATGTGGTTTGGGTTGTGTGGGAGAAGACAGTGTGGATCCTCATGGCTTTGCTGGAAGCAGTGTCAGAATGCACTGTAGGTCTGGTGCCAGAAGGGAAGCGTGACACAACTCTCATGTCAGCGGGCCCTTACCACCATCTGCTCTCTCCCTCTCCCCCTCTCCTTCTGTTTATCTCTTTCACCACCTCCCTCTCTGTTTCTCTCTCCCTTCATGTCCATATGTCAACCTGAAGCAACAAGCTGTCCAGTAACCAAAGGTAAATTAGCTGGTCTAAACCTGTGACCGGTGAAGGCTAACCCTCTTAACACTGCTGCTTTTGGCACGTGGAGTAGAGCTGTGCTCCGAATTCATCATCTGTATTGTTCCAAGCATACCGGCAAGGGAACAAAAAAAACCATGCAGCCTTAGCTTTGAACTGTAACAGCTTCTAATGATAGAAACCACCCAGTTTGCTGTGCTTTCTGCTAAGCATTAGTCACATTTTATTCAGGCCTCTATCAGAAATGACAGGGACTCTCCCACTCTTACTCACTTCTATTGTGCTATGCTGAAGAAGCCATAAACCTTCATGCAATGTTCTTACCCATAAATAAAAGCACAGTACAATTTAACATCATGAAGCAATATAGGTGCATGTGGTTCTGCTAATTCAGAATTTATAACGTTGTTGATGGCTCTTACAAATGCAGCAGGAACAGGAGGCTGTTTTCTGCCTGTTGCCTCGCCACAAAAGCATCAGCGGCTTGACCGAATTGTTTTGATGGTATTAGTTTTGTTATTATTTAGGAGAGGTCAGATCAGCACAGGACAGGACAGAGCTATTCCAAATATAAAATCATAATCCTATTTATTTCACCCAGAGATGTTTAAGTCTCTATTTGAAATTAATTTTTGAGACTTCTCGTATCTCTGACATTAGCTGCTGAGAAATCATTCTAGGAATTACTCACTTTGGTCTAAATAATGTCTCACCTTTAGATGACTTCATTAATGACTTCACAGTTTAGTCAGTGTTTGAGTGATCTCGCTCCAGTCTTACTTAAGAATAACCACATATAGAAGGTGTGCGATCTCATCATCTTCTTTTATAGCTCTCTTCCACATTCGAGAGATCTTTCAGCAGTCATCATTAGTGTGAAGAAGCTCTTTTTGATCACATATTACCAGAATGTCTTGCAGTTGATGTTAATCTTTTCTATTCTTCTCAAACAACGTTTAGTGTTGTTTTTGCTATGTGTTAGATGTACAGCTTTGTCTTATTAGGGTTGGAAAACACCACTGACATCATTGTATTTGTATTGTTCAGTCCAGTTTTTACTAATTTTGCACAATAAAAGTATTTTATTCCCTAAAAACACTTTAAATATGAGATATCTAAAAAATTGCCAATATAGGATGTTAAAAATTGAAGGGAAGGTTAGTAAACCACTGTAATTCTGCCTATACTGTCATTTTCTTGTCATATAGTTCACTATTACCTAATAATCTGCAGAGGAAAGTATTACTGTACCATTGTACCATGGAGGCCGCTCTGCAATGTGTGGTATGCAGGTAAATATGCTTCAAATTCTTTATTTACTTTGCCCTAGCATGGACCTTGACTGAGAATGCGCTCTGTGTTCAATTTAGCTGCTTAACGCCATGCTCCAGTGTGTGGGATAATTTTGCCCATATGGCGGTGCCCAACTTGAGGGCATCTCTGGTGTACCACCCAGGAGAGGGCAGGAGGGCAGGAAGAAAGAGGGCAAGCCCACTCATGGGTGCACTTCTGAGCTGTAAATGGCTAAAGCTGCTCATGGAAAGACGCGTAATTGCAACAAATGGCTTCCAGAGCCCACTTGAAAGCGGAAAAAAGGGCGAATGAGACTGATTAATGAACAAGCAGTTTGTTTGAGTGTCCCATTTAATTAGGCAGGCAATTTATCATAGTTAGCAACAGTAATTACTTCAGCCCTTCATCGTGCGGAGGAGAAGAGCGGGGAGGAGAGGGATATCTGGGGTCAGGGTGGGTGACTGAAGGCTGGAGCAGGTGGAGAGGTTGTGGTCCAGACACCAAAACTACTGTGTTCATCTGACTAACTAAAGCACTGACACTGAGTCACTGGCTCACTACAATAACACTTCAGTCAGCACTAAATCCTCCACACGTTACTGTTGCTTTGTAAGTGTGGTTGGTTGCGAGTGTGTGTTGCATTGCTTGTCTTGTCTGCTCTGTCTGTCTGCTTGTGGTTAGTAGCTGGTGACTTGCATCATGATAGACAGATTAAGCATTTTTAGCCATGAGCTTTTAACCTCTGTGTGTTTATGCACACCATTATGTGATCTTTGATGCGGCAGGTTAGCCTAACAAAATGTGGGTAGGAAATATTTGACAGAGAACAACTCTGTACAGATATCATGAAACTGAGCAGACTTGAGCAGGAATTTCAGTAAAAATTTGTTTTTGGCAGGCTGGTGTTCTGACTGCAAAATCATGCTGCTGTACAAAGGTCAACGTGTGACTCATTGTTTTCTGTAACCGAAACAAATTATGTCACACTGCACGAGTGTAATGGAAAAACTTCAGATGTAATTGCATTTTAGACACATTTACAGCAACTCCACGACATCAGCCAACCTTAAGCGCTTAAACACTGGGCTTTCTATTCAGTTCTTAATCTTGAGGCTTACTATCCACTAACTACTTTGAATTATTCTGTAACCACTATGGAACTACTGTGTAATTTGAGTTATGAGAGTCAGGAATGGAATTCTGGAGCCGCTCACAGGTCCTTGGGATTTAAAGAGAACATTTCATGGAAAACAGATTTTCCTTGGCAGAAGAGTTTTACATTAACGTTGCTGTAGTTACAAAAAAATCCTTCATTCTGTCTATACATAAAAATAACGCTGCAAAGACAGCCAGGGTGGAATTCATTGTTTTTGTAATGTCACAAAACCCAAGACATTTATATATAGGACATCAAGATATTCAATCTGCAACTGTTAGAAGGCATGTTTTGGACTGGACTGCTCTTTGAATGAGGTTGTGTATATACTATTTATTTATTTATATACGTAGGTTATTAATATATCTTAAAATATGTCAGTTTTACAGGCACAGTGACAAAACACCCTGGTTAATTCAAAGAGATTAAGAAACTTTGTAAAATGCACCTGTAAAACTGAATTATGAAAGAGTGTTTAAAAAGCCTCTGAGGGTGAAAAATATTCTTGCTACAGTACAGGCAAGTGTACAGGCGTGTATGTTAGCATAGCCAAGTGCTTAGCCATGGACGTCCTCGTGAACTGCCCGCTTTATTCTACTATTTGCGTAAAGCGTTTCAGGCATTGCTGAGAATATCCCGTAGGAATGCTCGTCACAAGCAGTTCTTAATTGTGCTTTTGCTCTCTGTTTGTGAACAGTGATTAAAAACATGTGGGCGAGAACGTGAGGTAAGGGCCAGCGGCGGGAGCCCATGTGAACAGGCTGGCTTCCTGTGGAGAAATTATTCACAGCCTTCTGTGGTTCACAGCTCTCCCTGTTGGCTAGACATCACAACCCCCCAGCCAGACACCACAACACACAGCTTTTTTTCAGCATGTTCACCACATACTGTAATTTAGCAGCACTAATCTGCTATAGAGGCACTGGGGAGTGGGCCGGCCAGGGTGTCTGTCTCTGCCCAGGCCGGGTGTGTGTGGCTGAGACATTTCTGGGCTCCTTGTTTCTCCTTTTTACTTGATTTAAATGCAAGCATCATTTCCTTTTATTTAAAATAAGTTACATGATTATAATCTTGTCTTTCAGTTTACTCAGCTTACAGCTGGCAATAATTGACGTGTCAATGCTCTGCTCATAATGTGACCTGTCACAGGCGGCTGCCAGATTTGACAGAATTTACATAACACTGAGCCTAACGAGAAACTGTAGCAGTCTGTTTGAGCAGCTATTTAACAATGAGTTTCCAGTTTAACATGCTATAATACCAAGCTGGACTGTGTTTCTGAGTTTCAATACAAGTTGCTAAGTCTCCTCTTTAAGTCTCCCCTTTACGTCAATCACAAGCTAGACCAGATATATTCTAATAGTGTGACCTTTCACAAGATAAATAACTTTTCTATGACTTGTGTTGTTCAGAGATTGTTTGGCAGGTGCTGGCTAGTTATTACTTGACAGATGTTGTATAGGTGCAACGAATGTGCAGTATTTCAGTTAAATAGTGGACATGGATTGAAGCTGCTTTACAGGTTTAAGAAACAGTTGTGGACTACTTGAGCACTGATGTACGTCGCTCTGTATAAGAGCGTCAGCTAAATGCCGTAAATGTAAATATATTTGAAGTTGTTTACTGCAGTTTTATTTTGCATTTGATTTTTGCATTTGAGTCTAAATAGTTTTTGCATTACAGTAGAATTAAACAGACTTTATTTCTTACAGTTCCATTAAAACTGATAGATGGAAATGACCCCCATTTCTAAACTGCTGAATAGATGGATATGTGTACACAAATCAAATTTGATTTGATATGATGTATACCCTTTAAAGCCTGTCCCTCCTTGCAGTGAAGGTATTTTTGGGTGGAGCATTGGTATGTCAATTGTACCTAAACATATGCAGCTAAATATATTTAATTCATAAGAAAACTTGAACACATTTTAGTCGTGTAAATTAAAAGTATTTATTCACTGTGTGAATGGTGAGAGAGGGTGAGGCTCCCGGAATGAAGGGCCGCGTGTTGAGACACTGAGCTGTCTGGACTTTATGCACATGCTGAAGTCTGACCAGTCGTGATAGGTCACGGTGGCCAGCGGTTCCAGTTTATTACCCAAGAGCAGAAAATATGCTCTCACTAAATGATACATGAGAAATGCAGCTAATTTATGTTTCTCATGTTTATGTTTCTCATGTTTATGAGAAATGCAGCTAATTTATGTTCTTTATTTGCAAAGAAGCCACCCCAGAATAATGTTACAAATAGAGATTTCAGTCTGTAGATCTTAAGAAGGGGACACAATGTTTCTTTTAAGACTTCCATGGTTCAGAACTTATCTGTGATGTAATCTGAGCCCAGTTATATCTCTCTCCTCTCAAGCCTTTGTACAGCGCTGCTTAATAGCAAGCCAAGACTTTGATTTACAGCTGAGCGATGAGAATATAAAGCCTCGCCGCAGACTGTGGGAGTCGGAGTCATGGACTCATTTTTAGGCCATAATGCATGAAGAGTGATATGGGAGTAAAGTGATAAATACTGTGTGCAGGTGTCGGGCCTTAACTAGCTCCTAACAGACGTTTCATGTGAGAGCACAGATTAACACACACGTTTAAGCCTCCCTCTGTTTGCTTTCTTCCTCACAATGCAGGGTGCACCTGAACCACCAGCTCATGTGCAGTTATGTGTGTTATAAGCTGCTGAGAAACTGCTGATTTTCTGAAAAAAGGTTGTGCTGTAAATCCTGCAAAATCCTCCTGGAATGCAGTGGAAGAGCACGTTTGGAGAGAAAGGGAGACCCAGAGAGGGAATTGGGGAAGAAGAATGATGATTGCAGGCTGCAGTGACTGTAAGATGCAGGGGAGTATCGCAGCTATACCTGCCTTTCCATTCCTGGGCCTCATTCACACCAGCTGACTGAAGGCTTAGTGCTAATTTTAAGCCTTTGGGTCAGTGACTTCGAGCACACGTGTGCGGTGAACCTTGACATCACTTACTAAAATTCACAGGAATTTCCAGCAAATGAAAGCCACAGTCTTAAAGCAGCGGTCAGAGAGTAAATAGTTCTTGAAGTGATGTGAAAAGAAACGGCTGAAGACGAGAAAAGCTGCTGGTGAGGAAGTGCAGCCTGAAAATACATAAAGCAGATAAGCTGGGTCCTTATAAAACTTCTGTATATCCATAAACAGATAAACCCTTATCAGGAGAGATAGACAGCACAAATCCTGTTTTTTAGTTGTAAAAGGGGTTACTTGGTGTTAGAACTGATAGTAACCCTGTAACGTATATATATACACTACTCACAATGAGTTTGGGATATTGTTATTTACATGAGTGCTAGTCCTATTTGCTCTGAATTTTAATGAAATAAGTAAAAGTTCTCTTTGATATTACTAATAATGTATGAGAAGAAACAC
>JBBJLR010000139.1:21261749-21288427 GCA_037577145.1 Brachypetersius gabonensis | reverse complement strand
ATAGCAAAGCAGTAATAAGTGGTGACTAGACATGGTACTGACTAAAAGAGAGGGTTGAATAGTTAAACATAAAATAACTACTTTATTAACATTGTTTGGATTTATTATTGAAATAATGTTTTGAGAAATACATGAATTAAAAATTCTCAAGTTTGCATGTAAACAAATTTCTCAAGTTTTTTTGAACAACCTCATTTGTGTGACACATTCAGATTGTTTTTTTTGGGTAAGAATATCTGGATCAGGGTGGATTTTGCAGTCTACACAGAATGTAACATGTGTTTCCACTGTTCCACTTTCGTTGGTTACCTGAAACAGTTTCTCCTCATATTTGCTTGAATCTCATAAGTGACCTATTTTGATCTCAAAATGGTGAATTTCGCCGAAAGATGATGAGTTTATCTCTCTACTAAATCGTACTTTTATACTAGTTCAGGCCAGTCTACCCTCCTGACGTGGAATACAAGCCGTTTAGTTATTTTACGATATATATGTGTTTGAAGGTGTGGACAGGTGCATGTACGTCCTCTGAAAACCTTATAGAAGAATGTTACCCTTGAACTATAGATGAACCCTGGGACTCACCCACCATAAACCAAAGCTATTTTCTTCACTCAGACACACAAAAAGGATGTTTGTTATATGAAGGTGGTCTATAAAGATACACTTTTACAGTCAGGCTCCTAAACCCGGCAGGCTGTGGCCCTAGTGCTTGTAATGTCATTCATTTGAATGCAATCATATGGTCATTCTCTTAACAATGGTATTTTCTCAGGTTCCCGTTCCTATAATTTTGATAGCACTCCTTGTAAAATATGGTAGCCGTGTCAGGCACTGCTTGCGATCATAAAGCTTGGAGATATTACGTAACTGAGGCTGTCTGAGGCTTTTCCTGTTCATCGAACCCTAAAATCTTCTCTCACTGCCTTTAAGTGAGAATCGATAACCAGCTGCATGCACACAGGGTGAGACTTGGAGAGCCACAGCAATCTGATCAACTCAAAGAGCTCATCTGCACAGGGATTCTTTGAAATGCATAGATTTTTGTTGCAGTCAGACAATATGATAACCTAGAGGATCATCCAACACTGTGAGTAACTGAGCCAAGCTCATACTGACGCAGCATCTTCTCTAGAAGTTCGTTCCAAGGAATCTCATCCTTCCTAAAGCTTTATTGTTCCTTTTGTCCTTTTTCCTAGGAATACTTTAACATGGACTGTACTGTAAATAATATTTGAAATTTAACATGCTCTGATGTAGAAAAAAAGGACTTATTTAGCAGGTGTGAGTTTCATGGAATGAGATTTGCTGGAAATTCTTGGAAAAAGTAACCCAAAAAAAAGTGCAGTGACATCCAGGGTCCAGATACAAAGGAGCAAATACCAAGCATCAAACCTCTTGAGCAACTTCAGTCTAATTCAGTCAAGTTAATAGGCAGCATCAAGGGAAAGGCAAGCCCTGTGAGCTGTGCTCCACTTCAGATAGCTGCTGTCTATCATCTTTATGGCTGTCCTGCAGTAACCTGCCACCATACAGAGCTGGATACATCCATTCTGGGTCACAAATGTTTTTCACTCATCATTCTCACTCCTAATCTAATCTGTACAGTTCCAGGAGTTTTCATAGTCGGTGTTTCATAAGATCTATTATGTGGATTTCTCTCTTACACAACACAATGATCACAATCATGAGGATCGCAAAACTTTGTTTGTCAGTCTTTGACCTTTTGTTGCTGTCGGGGCAAAGACTTGCATCCTACCTTTACGGTCTCATTGCGTTTGTAAGGTTTCACTGTCTCATTACTTACAGAATAAACACATAAGTATAAATGATCACTGTCTTATCATCTTACAAAATGGGGAAAAAAAGTTTTTTTTGTCAAATGGAGTAAGAATCACGGAACATTTTATATATTGGTACCAGCTTTTGTTCATGATATTTGTTGAAGGATTAAGATCATTGGAATACAAATACAGAGACTAGCGGCTTAGGTATATTTACCTAGTATCTACCCTTACTGCTCATTATATCAGCTCCACTTACCATTTATGTGTACCTTAGTTTACAATTACAGACTGCAGGCTGCATCCGTTTTTAGCCTCATTTAACACATTCCTCAGTAGTCAGGACCCCCACAGGACCCCCACAGGACGATTGTGATTTGGATTGTGAATCATTCTCAGCACAATGTGTGTGTGCTGTAAAGAGTGAATCGCACACAGTAGTGGTACACGAGATTTTAAACACTGTGCCCATCAACTGTATTAGATAGGAATCATTTAATTCACCTTGCAGATGTAAAGTTATTACCGACAGTTTATTTGGTGCTGCGCAGTTTGTGTTGGTCTTCCTCTAGTCTTCATCTGTTTGTGGCCATAGAGCTCTTTTGGCTGGATATTTTTGACTGATGGACTATTTTTATTCCAGTAGTGATACTGAGATGAAAACTCCAACAGCACTGCTGTTTAAAAACCATTCCCTGCATCTAAAAAACATTCCTTGTATCACACACACACACACACGCACACACACGTAAAGAGGGCTAACAAATTACGCACTTTTTTTTTTACCACTGTCTGTAGTAAACTACAAAATAAATCACAATCGGAATCAGAAAACATTGCTGGTCCTGGAGGAAACTTCTAATGTTATGACTGCACTCAATAACAATAACAATATAAAAATAGTGTCTAAAAGTCAAATAAAAACTCTGCACAAAATACTGTGAACATACTCTAAATGAATGGTTTGCAATTGTTCTCTATGCTGATTATGTTATTGCATGTAATGGAGTGTCACGTCTGGTCTGTCTCAGTCACGCCCCCAGTGGAGCCCGAATACTGGTAAGTAGTAAGTGGTACACAGCCCTGGGCAATGAGGTCATAGGTTGTCGTGTGAGTGGTCATTTGGTGCCTAGGCAACCCATGTGTGAGTGTGGAACTTCGTTAGTTCATTAGCAGGGTTGCCTAACGAAATATCCATCGGTCTTGTGTTGAGTTTAAGTAATGCTTGTTATCGGATTGTCTGTGTTGTGTGATTGACTGTCTGCGTGTGCATGTGAGTTTAAAAGCCCAGCCGATACTCTTTGTATGGTCACCAAACTACTTCCCTTAGGTCTGGTGTGGGTTTTTGTATGGAGAAAACTGTATCGCTCATGAGCTCTTGCTTATGTTCAGTAGAAGGGGAACAAAGACTGAGGCACACATGGGACTTTCCAGTTTGCAGCCAATGGACTTTCCAGTTGCAGTGGAGAGCCTTCCAGGGAGACTGTGTGTCTCTTTGGATGCGTTTATCTTTTGTGTGTGGCCCCTGA
Organism: Brachypetersius gabonensis; assembly: GCA_037577145.1. Taxonomy (NCBI): domain Eukaryota; kingdom Metazoa; phylum Chordata; class Actinopteri; order Characiformes; family Alestidae; genus Brachypetersius; species Brachypetersius gabonensis. Next base: position 21,285,114 of record JBBJLR010000139.1, on the reverse strand, counting down.
AGACAGTGGACTTGCTAAAGCTTCGGAGAGTCGACTCTGCAGCAGAGTCTCCCTTCCAGTGTTCAGTTTCAGTTTAGTTCGGAGTGAAGGTCCTCTGGAACTTTTGTATCTGTGTTTGTGTATGATTGTGCCCATGTCCTACACATCAATGCTCAGACCCGGGGATTCCCAACAGTATAAAACCCAGAGCATCAGACTCTGTTAGCATGTCTTCTTCCCACAGTCCCAACACTAACTATGAGAACTGTTTGCTTGTCATATAAAACAGTGATTCCTAAACTAGTTCTGGAGCGTCCCATGCCCTGCGCATTTTCAGAATCAGAAAAGTTTGACCTGCAGGAAATTGCTAATGTAACAAGTGCACAGTCATACAGAGACAAAGAGATGAGAACAATATAAGATACAAAGTGTAAAATGAAGTCAGATAATAACAGAAAAACATTCTCTTTGAAATACACTATCCTACATACACAAAATGCTGGGGTATCAATACTACAGATAAAGACCTTACTACTAAGTAATTTAACACATGCCTAGTATATAATTGCATGTAAGTCATATTGACATAAGTTGTGATATTGCACGTGGTAAGACTATCACACATAATAAGTTTTTCTTGTTTTCAGCCCACCTTTTGAAACGAATAAGTTTATAGCCCCGCTGTTCTTGAACTGAAGGCCTATACAAACACTATAATGTACAGGGCAAGGGGTACTACAGACTTCGACATGCACTGTTGTAATGTAAAAAATTATACACTCCACATATAATGTTTACATGACGTACCTATGATTTTTTACAATGGACTATCGCTGTTTTGTAACGTTTGTATTCGTGTTTTTAGACTCCCATTTCTAAGCTGGGTTAATAATATTAACCCTGCCTAGATTTTCAGATGCATTAACCATGACTGGAAGGATTAAAATAATTGATGCAGTCAATAGTCCATAATTGATTTTCTCCGTCTCTGATAGTTCAGCTGAAAACAAGTGACGGCAGATCATATGGTCAAGAGAAACACAGAGCTGATCTGTTGTGCCGGTAGAGTGATGGTAAACAAGTTTTCTTCCTAGCAGTGCTTACAGGATGAAGGAGCTGAGAAGAAGAGTTCCTCTGTGTTGGGTCTGATAACGATAGAGTAAACAACTTAACTCAATCAGCAATTATTAGCAAGAGACAGGAAAACACATATGAGCACATTCAGACCAACAAGCCGTCTCTGCAGAAGCAGTGAAGCAGTTAGGGCTGAGGCGGTGGACTCTGTGGTGAGAGGCATTTTCTCTGAACAATTTGAAGATCTTTTATTGAGAGCTGTTTAAGTTTTGAATTTGGTGAGTGAATGGGGCAGTTTTACGTTCCTCTCCTGATGAAGTATTGCTCTATCCACACACACAATAGGCATTTGTTTGTGATTGTAGCCACATGGATCTGTCTGCAGGGCCATGAGTTCATACACAGAATGGACAAAAGCTGCTTTATTGAAGGGTGGAAAGAAATATAGATCAGTATATTATTTACAGGAAAAAGCAAAACATTTCTGAATAGAGACCATTGTGACAAAAGTGCATATGTGACAAGATCATGTTTTCTGTGGTAGAGAGGCCATATTTCAGTGCTTAAAAGCAACTAGTTTTAGGATATGTGCATTCTTTCAAACAATGATCAGATTTAAAAGAGTTTTACCCTATAGGCCATACATCAAAAGGCCTCTCTTTTTCTGTTAAAGGAGCCATCCTAGCAAACATGAGATGTCTGCCAGACCTGTAAATTATGTCTATATTATGTCGGTTTGTTCAGAACCATATGTGTACAACATGCAAATTAAATTCAGTATGACATCTGACTACAACCCCTCTTAGATGTCAACATTCAGTTGTTCAATTTTTAAATGTTTTGTTAGGAGATTTTTTGGATGTCTGATAATCAAAATCAGTTACTGTACGGTTGCCTGTTGTAGCATATTCCTATGCCATTGTGCACTGTCAAAATGTTCCATTACAAATTTACAAAAATGTACGACTACTTTTCTTAAAACCTCAACACAAGGTAAACTGTGTACTCTTGTGTTAATTCTTTTAAAAAGGGTTGTGCACAGCAAGCAATGCAACAGCAATTACAAAGCACAGTTTTGCCCTTCAAGTCTATTTTTTCTGCTTGCTAGACACCAATTATCTGTAATATTAAAACACCTGCATAGAATTGTGTGCTGGGTTTCCATAAAGAATGTATACTGTACATAAAATAACTGTTTACTGTCTATTATTGTTTGTATTTTATTTTATTTTAATTTAGGATGTTTAGTTTATTAACCTGGAAAAGAAAATACTCATTACTCATCTAGATATTATTTTCCCTGATGCCTTACACTTTTGCAGACTACTGTTGGTCCACTATATTATTACACAGTCACAGACACTAGCCCATCTGTAGCCTATCTGCCCCTTTTATCTTTTGTCAGTTCTGACCGCAAGGTAATATTTTTGTGATGGACCATTGTCCACACATGGTAGTGTCATAGCAGTGTATGGCATGAGTGTATTGCTGGGGTTTTTACACAGACTTCTAGGTTGCGAGTGGTCAGTCAGCCAAAAATATCCAACGAAGAACAGCTCTGTGGTCGGAAACTGACCGCTGATGGAGAAGTAGAGCATGGTTAACACAAATCATGCATGACAACAGATGGGCTACAGTCTGTAGCTGTAGGAAACTGTCCATTGTCTAACTATAAACCAGCAAGGTGGTTTTATATGGTAGATGGGTGAGTGATGTTGTAATATGATGTAATGAAATGACAAACCCATTAAGTGTTAATTTGCAGTAGGTCAATCAAATAAATTGTAAGTAGTCAGCGTCTGCACACAGGGTCATTTGACTCCTGAGTGGGTGTTCCAACAAATTTCTCCACCTTGTTCCTTGTGTCAGAGCAAGTATGAGTGAAAGAAAATGGTAAAGTCATCACACAGCTGGGTTCCCCTCTGTATGTCAAGTAATAGAGATTTACCTCAAAAAGTGTCTCTGGTAGACATACATCTCACAGGGAAGGAGGCTGGAGGAGGCTGGTGGAGGCTGCGCAGTAGCAGGAAGTGTCCTGGAGGCCATTCTGGAGGCCACAATTATAACTGAACAATTTTCTGTAAGGAATACAGAAGAAAGTCTGGTCTGCTTTAGATGGGAAAAATAATTCACAAATATATGAACACACTTTGACCCCCAGAGCAATTTGACAGCTGTTTTGGCGCTCTCTTATTCTTTTTTCCATGTTCACTTCTCCATTACCAGTTTTCATAAGCTGAGCTCTAGCGCTAGGGCAGGCTCCTGTAAAAGCTGATTTTATCATAGTGTATTGTGTTCTTGTAATTAACTCGAGTCTCTTGTAAGACAGGTTGGTTAAGACAGCATATTTTCTCAGGAAAAATGACAAATTCTTCCAGTGTTACAAGAATATTTATGAGGAGCAAGAAGTTTCTTTTGGGAGCGTTTTTTCCCTGTACGCCTGCTGTGGGTTGGCGGTTAGCTGTGAGAAACAGCTGGACTTTCCTCTGCTTTTCCCCTCTCGTCCCTCTCACTTTATCTCTCTCGCTTTTGTCTCTTTGTCTAGTTCTTTCCTAGCTGTTCACTATCAAGAGCTCTTCTTCCGTTCTTAAGTGCTGCGATTCTTGTTTTGTTGCTTTATTAAGAAATAGCATCACCCTGAAATGATGCAGATGTGCTCTGCATTTATTTTTTATCTTTACATTGTGCCAATTCTTCTTGTTGAAGAACCAGGGAAAAGAAATGTAAAATGACCAACCACAGCCCAATATTCGGGCATGAAGTAGAGAAAGGCAATCTTAAAACAGAGTTACCACAAAAAAAAAGCCTGTCAGGAAGCACAATAATGGCTCGCTTTCTTACTGCTAACTGCTTTGAGCATAACACTTGAATTCCTTTAAACACTGGGATACCATAAACATTTCAATCCCACAGATATATCTTGCTCTTAAGGCGCATTGTTTCTCCCTTAGTCCAGCACACGCATCTATTCACTGCAAAAATACTCGGATAGCTACAAACCGATGTAACAGGCAAAGGTCTGACAGTTGCAGCCAACTTACTTACTATAGATATCAGACAACCTGTCTATGTGTGAACAGAGCATCTAGTAAAACATTGTGTAACTAAAACTGTTGGAATCGGTTTTATTTTGGTCATACTAAAGTACACTATATGGACAAAAGTATGTGGATTCTTTCCTAATTACTGAGTTCAGGTATTTAATCTATTTAGGCCCATTATTAACATGTATACAAAATCAAGCATGGGACTATGCCATTTCTATAGACAAACACTGGTAACAGAATCGCTCTGAAGGACTGAAGGGTCGTAAAAAAAGGCACAAGCCAGTTCATGATATTTCTCCACTGTTAGAAGTTGTGAAGTGGAAGTCTGTATGAGCAACAGCTGAGTGCACCCCACTGCTGGACACTGGGGTAACAAATCACATTTCTGTCTGTTGGTCTGAATAATATGCTGTAATGCATAGTGCCAACAGTAACGTTTGGTGTAAGAAGGGGCTGTTTTTCAGGATTTGAGCTGGGCCCCTTCGTTCCAGTGACTGTGTATGTAAATGCACCAGCATACAAATACATTTTAGAAAATGCTTTATATATGCTTTCAACTTTGTGGCAACAGTTCAGTGAAGGGCCTTTCCTGTTCCAGCATGACCTTGCCCCTGTGCACAAAGCGAGGTCTACATAGACACGGTTTGATGAGTCAGGTGTGGAGGACCTCCAGTGGTCTGGAGTACCTTTTGGATGAATTGGAATGCTCATTATGACCCAGTTCTTATCTTTATGATCCAGTTCCAATAACCTCAGAAATGGACCGAATGGGCACACATTTATCTCATTTACATTTACATTTACGGCATTTGGTTGACGCTCTTATCCAGAGCGACGTACATCAGTGCTTAAGAAGTCCACAACTGTTTCTTACCTGAAAAACAGCTTAAATCCGAGTCAACGATTTAACCAAGATACTGCAGTCAGAGCATCTATACTCAAGACAGCTTAAATGCACAAGCTAGCAGTAGGGTTAAAAAATACAGACTAAACTTAAGCAAGTTTACCAGGAAGACACAACTGCAGGTAGATTCACACACATCACACATCTCATCTTACATAGACTGCTCTTTTCTAACAAGCTGATATAGATACAATTATCAGGTGTCCACATATTTTGGTCATAAAGTGTGTGTTGGCAGATAATATTAATACTCCATAATGCTGGCATCGTTACTGGTCACAAAATTTTTATATCAGTTGTGAATATGGGCTCTTGCACAGGGTGCTCATAGTGCTGAGTGTCATACAGGCAGTGCAGCTGGATCTTCCGTAGGAGATCGCTCTCTGGCCTGTGGTCATCACTGTCATGCCATGCTCTACTGCTGGCTGGAAAATGTTAGTCTGTCCGAAGAGCGAGCTCTAGAGGGCTGTCAAAACGCCTGTGTTTAACAAGCAGGTGTTGGGGTCCCACTGTCCAAAAAAAAAAAAAAAAAATCCCTTAGCCCCCTGTCTATGTTTGACTCTTCCCACTAGCCGTCTCCTGGCAACCTAGCAGCATGCCTACCAAACGTCTAGTGCTTTGTTTATGAGTAAATAAATAAAACAGCAGTTCCCATTTAAAAAAGAGCCTATTTAGACATTGGAAAAGTGGCCGGAGTACTCTATAAGTGCACTAAAGAGCTTTCTGTAACTAGTCTAGCCAAATAATACTGAATCATGGCTGAGTAATTGCAAGGTGCTTTCCTGTAGCTCGTCTCGGAAAACACAGGCAGCGTTGTTAGATGACCATCATTGAAGCATTAAATAAGACAGAAGTTGAAGGGAGGTAAACAAGAGGGGTCTTTATACATCTTCTGCCTTAATTTTGACTCATTTTAGAGGGCTTATGTCTGCATTCGTGAAGTATATGTGCTGATTTTAAATGAGCTGGGAAAAGGAATCTCAGATGGAAGAGATATTTCATTGTGCTTGATGTACCTCTAACATGCTGGTGCAGTCTGGCCAGCATTAAATATTTGGTAATGATATACAGCATTATTTGGTGTCAGTATCACTTTTAGTGGGACATGACATGACTCTTCATTTCAGTGATTAGGTGGCACTAGGTGGAGTTGAAATTAGATTTACATTCAAAGCACAAGCTGTACCAATGCTATTTCCCAGTCATCGAGAAATACCATCATAAATATTATCTTACAAAAATATTATCTTGCTTCTTTCAATGACAAATGTGTGAGAATGAACATGAAATTAGCTTTCACCATTGCTGGCTGTGACTTAAATGCATAATGTGTGGCTGGACCAAAACTCTAACCATGAGTGGAATATAGGAGCCTCCAGTTTTTTTGCAGTGTGCTTACTGGCTGTTTTCATTCGTTATGCAGCATTCAAAGTTTGGACTGAACTAGTCCTCTTACTGGTCTCAACAGACCGCTGCTAATCTGATAACCTTCAAGGCAGAAACAATGTTTCTTTCAAATTCAATGCAACGTCTTTTAAATTCAATGTAACGTCAACAGCCGGCTTTGGCCTGCTGTAAAAGTCCTGAGTGTTTTTGACGGTTAGCCTGGGGTAAGAACTGCACAGACAGAGCACTAATAAACATGACTCTGTCCAGAACCGAATTAGGGTTTTGTAGTTCATAATCGGGGTCCATGTGATACAGCTGCGAAAGTGAAGCCCCCAGGGGTCTTTCTCATGGACCAGAGACCAAACTGAAGCATGTCACTGACGCCAAAAACACCAGGCCACCGTTCAGGCCCCACTCCAGTCTGGTAGGAGAAAGTAAGGGTGTGTGAGTCCATCCAAAGTACAAGAGGTGCTGGGGTTGTGATCCAGGCTGAGGACGTAATTAGCAGACAAAAACCCAGTGCTGTCTGGCTACAGCCACACTCTCTCTCTCTCTCTGTCTCTCTCTGTCTCTCTCTCTCTCTCTCTCTGTCTCTCCTCACAGCTGCTCACTCTTGTTTTCTCTCGCTATAATGAGGCGGACTCTCCAGGTTCTCATGATCTAATACTTGGAGCTTGCAAACGGAGTTCACTCGCTGTTGCTGTTGAAGGGTGACCACAGACATTTCCTCAAAACACTCTCATACCCTCCGTCTCTTTCTCTCTCTCTTTTATTCAGCTATTTATGCATGAACTAATGTGAAGCGAGCTTCAGAAGTTCAAATCCAAGCTACATAAAAGCCATGAATTGCCAGGGGGCGAGGGGACTATTGAATGGCATTTAGAGTTTGGCAAATTTGCATTTTGTTAGCCACCATGATTGAATTTTTTACATTCAGCAATAATTTACAGTGTACTCTGCAACCCCCCTGAGAGTGCAGCATAGTGGGGGGTGCTAAAGCAAAGCCCCACATTGGAATTCAGTGCAGGGGACTGGGGGAATGCGGTGTGATAGCTCAGGGCCTAAAGCAGCGGAGGAGACAAGACAGGCACGCATCTCCAACCTACTGTCAAGCGTGAGTTATGCTAGTAGCTCTGCTAGCCTGGCAGTCATCACAGCAAATAAATCAGCTCTGGAGTGAACACACTGCTTCTAGGCCCCACTGCTGATTTTCTAGATACATGAGTGAACATATATCTAAGCCCATTCAGGGTGATTTATAATCCACTGTAGACTTCCAGTTCAATGTTGTAGGGGTATATATGTTGTCATTGTCAGAAAACAAGAAGACTGGCAGGTTCACCTAACACTGTGTAAGCAAATGATGAACCACCCAATAAAAATAATCCAAACTAACAGTATTAAATAATGGTTTTACATAAAAACAGATTTTCTTTCTCCTAAAAAGTTGGAAATTGTGGCCTGTGCATACATTTAAGTTCCATGTACAGTATATTTTAACTAGAGCCATAAGTCAAAAGTCCAAACACTGATTAAGAGTTGATTTTTTTTTTTTTACAGTACAATGAATACACAGATGTGACTGGAGGAACTTCCTAAATGCTGGTGGAAAATAGACAATATAAACAATACACCAAGCTTTTTTAACATTTTAAAATCACTCAAGGATTTTATTTTGACTTAAAATGACAGTATACTTTATGAAATATTATTATAATGGGTGGCAAACTGTTGTAAAATGAACAATTCTTTTTTTAATACTCTGTACAGACACAAACGTTTTGACACATCTGGTCATAATTTTCTAAGGGAAAATAAATACACATCCTCTACAGAGAACACACATCTTCACATTTGCTCAATTACTTGCCCTTTTGTTACATTAAACATATTGGTGAAAAAACCCATAAATGTAATGTTTTACTTAAAAATAAAAAAGATGAATAGATGTCACATTATTAGTTTGCTCCTTGTTAACTCATTGTTAATTCATTACTTAGAAAATGACAGGGTGTGTTTAAAGTTTTGCATACTAATGTATTTTGTCCCTGTTTAATAAACAGAAGTCCTAACTGAAGTCACACTGAACAACGTAACCTACGCTTAAAAAAGAGACCATCACTGTAACCAATATATATATCATATATTTTAAATGTATATAACGTATGCTTGTTCATTGTTCACTTTGCCCAAAAAGCTACTTTTAAGTTCCATGTACAGCATGTTTTAACTTCTTCTTTTACATGAAGAGCCATAAGTCAAAAGCCCAAACACTGATTAATCACAATATGATAGTCTGTCTTACTTAGATTCTACTCCTTAAGGACTGGGGTAACATTTCTCGCTGTTAAAGTAGATAACAAATACAAGATCCGTGTTTAAAAAAGTCATGAGCTGAAGCCCTCTCCTCTTCCCCAGTAACACAAGGTTCGTTTACTTCAAAGAGACCTCAGCTGTTGTAAAAATATGATGTATTTTCCTGTCCGGGGTCGGGACTTTGGCAGCAAGTCTAGTCTGCATAGTTCACTGTATGATGTTGAGGGGCATGTTTTTCATATTCCACACCAACTCCTCACTCTCCAACAGTTAACCTGATATTCCTAGAGAAAAAAGAAACACGTTGAGGGCGTAGAGAGGACGGGGAATTCTCACCGAGTGCAAGGAGAAGCAGGTCCAGTGCGCACCAGGGATGTAAATCTCAGGTCTCATGATTGTATTCAATTAAAGTTCTCTAGGTAACAATTAGGTCATCATGAAATCTGAGATGTTGCAACGAGTTGATTCAGTTTGATTATTTTAATGTGATTTATTTAGTGTGAGTTATTTTTACAGTACAATGAATACACAAATGTGACTGGAGGAACTTCCTAAATACTGGTGGAAAATAGACAATATAAACAATACACCAAGCTTATTTAACATGTAACATGTCACTCAAGAACTTTATTTTGACCTAAATTGACTGCATGCTTTATGAAATATTATTATAATGGATGACAAACTGGTGTAAAATGGACGGTTCTTTTTTTAATACTCTGAACACTTGTGTGCACAAGTTTTGACACATCTAGTCATAATTTTCTATGGGAAAATAAATACACATCCTCTACAGAGAACACACATCTGCAAATTTGCTCAATTACTTGCTTTTTGCTTTATGAAAACATGAAAATATTCAACTATTTAAAAAACATTTAGGTTTGCTCCTTGTACAGTGTTAACACATTACTTAAAAAATGACTGGGGATGTTTAAAGTTTGGCATACTTCTGTATTTTGTCTCTGTTTTATAAAAGCTGCAGGAGTCCTGGCTGAAGTCACACCTAACAACCTAACCTGCACTTAAATAAGAGACTGTCACTGTAACCAACAGGCGCTTGTAGCGTATTGCTCTAGCATTCATATTGTTCTAGCAGTTGTACTGCAGGCACTACAGTTTAGTTGCTGCTTTCAGATTCAAGCATCATAATGCATGAATACATTTTATACCACAAGTGTGCGGCATGGGAGGGAATGTGGTATTCCGAGCCTCGCTTGCCCCTGAGTGCACAGAGAGCCTTGTGTAACCTCCAGCCTGCCAGACGCTTGCAGTGCCCTCAGTGGCACACAAACCACGTCTCCTCTCCCTCTGACTGCATCGCTTACTCTCCATTCTGTAAACGGCCCACTTTTCCTGCCTGTCATGCTTTCAGTATGGATAGAGTCTAGACACTCTCCACTAAGAACACGTGTCGGAGAGGGAAAACTGGGGCTGGGTTCAGCCCAAGCAGACGTTGCTCACTGACGCCCAAATTGAAGAAATGAGGCCAAAAGCTGAGCCAGATGTCATAAAAGTGCCTTTTGTGAGCGAGGTGGCGAGTGAATATTAGAAGGACACAATAGCGTGCTGATTTAATGTCTCAGACCATGTGGGTGTGCCTAATCTCTTGGCTGTGGTACCAGTGTCTGAGTGGAACTCTTACGAGAAGCAGCGCATTCGACAGACGAGCCCGGCTGGGTGGGATATGAACTTGTTTTTCATAGACATTGGTCACGCAAGTCAGAAATGTAATTCAGCATCATCTGGACTTTAATTCAGTATTATCTAGCACTGATCTGCTCTTATTGAATTCTCATAAAGCACCGCTAATTGCAGTGTCACACTCAGCAGCTTATCTGTCTGGACCCCAGTCGTCCAGTCTGTTCTAGTGCATCACAATACTGTCGTGGGTCAGGGCAAGGCCGTCCCCACAAGGCCAGAGGTCCAGCACATGCAGAATCAGGATGTTCTTTTACTAACGTAAAAGTCCTGGTGACATCATACATGTAGCCTTCAGACAGCTGGGTCATTTTATGTAGACTTTGTTAACTGCTTTTTTCTGGGCCGATGAAAGTCAGTGTCCCTTACAGAGTCACTGGTTGAGTGAGGGACTGATGTCCAATGTTGAAACGCACGTCATGCAGGACATGCAGCTGGTGGTGCTGTACAAATATAAATGCTGCAGTATATAATACCTAGATAAGACTAACAGACAGTATTAGAAAGCAGAACAGCATTCATTAAAATACATCATAGGACCACAATGATCTACCAACAAGTGAAACAACACAACAGTATTTTCACTTAAGTCAGCTTTTTGCCTTATTTAGCTTTACACGTGGTCTTGTTTAGGACTTGTCACCAGACAGTAGTTCATGACCAATACGTGCACCAAGATGTAAACTGCAAAAATATTATGATGTGCTGATAACCATTTCACAAATCAGCAATCAGCAACATCTAAGTATTTCTGCAGTTCACCTGGAACTCTGTGCTCTGACTCTAATTATTGTTTGGAATTTTTTGTGATATGAATTATATCATGATTAATATAATGTCCCAGCCACTAATATTTCCCACCAGATTGTCCCATCTCAACTTTGAAATTCATGAAAGTGTACAAAAACAGGCCTGTGCTTTGCTTAAGAGTTTAATGGCGGATTTCAGCAACTGCTCAATAGTTTGGCCTATATTATTGGTGTGTTCAGTCAGTGGTAAAGGTCTTTAAGGCTATGAAATGGAACCCCAACCCAATCTGTGTTTGCAGCTTCCAGACCTGACCCGACCCGACCCAACCTGACTGCTACTGCTAAATTTAAAACCCGAACCCAAAGCTGCTCACGTCATCCCAGCATCCCCCCTTTCTTGGTTTCAGTGAGGGGTGCATTCTCTCACACTACTCTAAATATTGTGAAAGAGAGACAATAGTGAAAACAATAGAAAAAGAGAGATGGATGGATGGATGGATGGATGGATGGATGGATGGATGGATGGATAGATAGATAGATAGATAGATAGATAGATAGATAGATAGATAGATAGATAGATAGATAGATAGATAGATAGATAGAAAATGAATAGAAGATGAATGCGAGCCCAAACTGAGCCTGATGACATCTGTGACAAATAGCCCCGAAACCTGATATTTCAGACGGTTTTCAGCTCTTTTCTAAGTACAATGAACCGCATCAAAATGAAGGTCTGTGCTAATTGACTGCAACTTACAAACGTAAACAAAGACTGGAGCAATTTAACACATTCACCCGGCCTGCGTCTGCGCCGTTTGCCCGAGGGCAGGCCAGGCACCATGCAGGCAGAAGTTATTCATCAGTTGGAACTCAGCAGCTGGCCTCTGTTTAAAGACATTGATAAAAGGATGGATGTTTAAAGCTGCTTAATTGGCTCAGACAGTACCCCCAAACTGGATGAGGTGATGAGTATGTTAGGTGGGTGAGAAGTGATAAATGAGGTGCTAAATAGGAGTTGATGAGAGGGGTGTGAAATATTCATCACATTATGGGACAGAGTGTGAAATCAGCGGCTCCATCTGAGAGTCCCCTTACACTCGGCTAAACAAAACACACTGCGAGCAGAAACCAGAATGTAACAAAAACCTTTAAGTCTCATATCTGACCCATAAGAGCCTCTTACCACTAGGGTCATCACATTTTTTATAACCCAATTAAAATGGCAGTTTTATTGATAAATTACATAGTTTACATTTCTCAAACTGTAAAAAATCTTTTTTGGGATCATTTTGAAAAATGTTTATTACTTGGATTGTTTGACAGTCGGTAAATACCTTTATTATTAATATAGTAATCAATAGTGACAGCACCACTTAAGACAGAAAAGAGTATTACTTCCTTATGTGATGTAAGTGCATTTGAACTGCCGTGAGTTCAGGAGAACACAGTGAATTTGACACAAGAAGGATGTTACGCAATGCTGGAATGCACAGAATGCAGAAATAATGGCTTAATGACACGCTGAATTCTTTAGTATTATTACAATGGTCATCTCTATAGTAGACCCGACCCTGACCTTTAACCGTAACATGAATCTTGAGACACTGGGTGGTACAGGCTACAGGTTTTATTGCAATACTATAGCCTTAGTGAGACTGATGACGACATAAAACTGTTTATCAATACAAAGTTCATTTACATTTGACAAATATGAACTAACATAACATATGGACTCATATGCTTGAGCAAATTAACAATCTGCTCATAGTGGCTACAGGATAAATGAGTGGATAGTGCATAAACTCATTACTCACGTTTCACATGTAAAGTGTCTTGAAAATCCCAATGAATAATTTGTGAACAATATAATCATATTCCATGTCATGCTATGAAATGTTCGTATGAAGGTGAGGGATCTTAACTAATCAAAATTATTTATTTGCACATTTCTTCTTGTTAATACATTTTTCAAGTTAATGAAATTACTGAGTTATCCTTTACTTTTGCTGGCATTTTTCTTTTAGTGCCTTCGTAGCTCTTGGCAGAAGCTGCGGCGCTCTGTGGGAATGGCTCTTTTGAATTTGTAGGTTTTCAGCGCATTTCCAGATGAGTCTGGCAGAAACAAAGCATGCTCACAGTACAAACATACCAGAAGAGGCTACAGCCTGCAGAGTGAAGATGTGAGTGAGTTCAAAGAGGCTGCTGCTTGTATGTGGTATTTTATGTGATGATTTTGTATTTAATATTCAGAAATATTATTTTAATTTTATTCATGTTCCTCGGCCTACAGCATAGATGTAAATTCAACAGAAAATTGAGATTCAGCTGGACTTTTGAAAACCCTTTAAACGAATGATTCATTCACCGGGACCTGAAACCGGCCCTCATACAGTCCCGCTCACATTGTGGCACTGTGTTGTAATGAGAATTTTAATGCACTAACCCTTCACTAAACTGTTTCTTAATAGCCTGATTACATGGGTCATGTAAGAGCAATAACTAAATAAAGCGAGACCCTAAACTGCACTTTTAAGTTCACTCTGTTGTTGCCATGGAAACCGCTTTTACATAACTTCCCCAACAAAGCAAAAGTTTGCGCTCCATTTGATTTTAACAGTTGCACTTCAAAGCCCTTTTTGCCTTTTTCTCCTGCAGTGATGCATTGAATGTAAACCCCAAAGAGCTCAATAAAATTCAGACATGCAGTTTCATTTTCTCTCTTTCGTGCACTCAACTGTCGTCGGCTCTTGTCATCAGAGCAGTGTTGACGGCCCAGGCTTGTAACACAGGGCCTGGGCACCAGACACTGCTGTTAAAGGCAGGATCTGGCGCTCAAACTCCACTCCAAGAGCTGTTGGGAAAGATTTTGTTCCAAAACTGAATCTCACACCTGTCCAGCTGTGCCTGAAAGCAAAACTGTCCTTGAATTCTCCCCCAGCTGTTTTCCAGCCCTCTTATGATATTAATCAGCATTCATAGGAATCACAGAATGATCCAAAAACCTTGTTTTATCAGGGGAGTGAAAATGCATCAGTGCCTCATAATGCCTCAGGCTAAAGCCAGTAATTGCATTATTTAACAAAAGTAGGTGCTATTTTTACAGTTTGGTGTACTGAAGCGCATATTATAATGTAACTATATTACGTATATATATGGTATATATTATTACTGTGATGAATACAATCCAGTCACATTTGTTATACTGTATTTTCAAATAATTCTAAATCAGACAAATGAACTAAACTTAGTAGAAGAACGGGCTCTTAATATAAAAATAAAATAATAGAATTGTCGAGAGGCCATAGCAGCACTATACAAGTTGTGTCAAGTCTGTGGGTATTTTGGTGGGATTACATGTTTGCGGATCAGATTGTGTTTTATATTAAGATGAGTCTGGGTCATAGAATTTGATGCAGTTTGTTACATTCTGGACTGGCTTGCTACTGCATTTTGTGTACAAACCCAGTGTTGATCTCTGGCGTGAACTCAAATTACTGCTATATACTGGGTCAACAGATAGGGCAGCTGTCACATGGCCTAACGCTGACCTACATCTTCCCAGCACACATGACTCTACAGTAAAAGACACTCTGTGTTTAACTCTATGCAGTACTTTTGTTTACTAAGTACTGCCCTCTCCCCTTTCTTAAAACTGCACTGTGCTTTCACATCACATTTTACATTTGCCTTATAACCTTTGTTTGAACTTTGGTCCACTTCTGATAGATTCCATGCCATGATGTGCCCAAATTGTCTATGAAATGTATTTAATTATTTGTTTCCTCACATTGTGGGTTGCGAAAAGCAATTACTAATATATTTCATTGAATAATGCAACCATGTTTTGTGAACAATTTAGCATGCAATTTAGCTCCCTCTAGTGTTCAGTTACAGCACTTCAAGTAACGCTTGGCTTGTTTTGAAGTATCTGCTTTCATCATCCACAGTGTTTGTCAGTTTGTGGGAAGAGCAGAGAGGAAAAATATTTATCTTCATTTAAATGAATTCCCCAACATTTTTCACAAACCTCTATCTGCACTTTTCACTAATCTCTCTTTAACAAACAGGAAAATGCATCAAAATGCTGTCAACTAGACTTGTCAAGCCTCAAGCGTGAGCCATATTTGTAACCCTTATTAAACCTGCTTACTTCCCTGCTACGGTGTTTCCACAATAGTCTTGAGAGGAAGATTTTCCAGTTTGAAGACCAGGAAAGCTACTTTCGTATGACGTGCCTTGAAGTTGGGAAGAACATCTGAAAAACTACAAGTGCTTTAGGGCAAACACATTAGGTTGAGCTCTTTGAAATGTTACTTTTTTTTTTGCTAGGTTTGTGCAGAAGAAAGCTAGAAAATTTCTGCTGGGAAGGTGAAGATCATGTCTGTATTTATTAGCCTCTGTATAAAATGAACATCACTGGATTTCTTTATTCTTGTAGGTGCAACTGCCAAACTGATAACGCTGAGTAATGCAGAACTGAATATTACATGACAAAAACACAAAATGCTAGTCTTAGACTGTGATGCTGTATTAAACAGAAACCTATTTATGCTCTCAGCAGGAAAAACAATGACAAAGAAATACATTTTCCAGATCATAATCTTAATTGATAATAAATATACATAACTAAAAACCAAAAAAATTCACCAAATTTCACCGATCACCAAAACCCAAAGGAACATTACACCCAAGTCTCTTTATTTAATCTTTTTCTGGACAGTCGGCATATGTACAAAACAGCTGTATTTACAAGGACGACCTCACAAAAGCAAGAACAGGTCACATGTACAGTCGTTTGAGAGGAGCATGTAGCAACGCGTGATTCATACCCTGTTAAGAGCAGCACTCCTTTCGTGCTTTTTTTGGCATAATTTTTTTGTACTCACACTACATTACGCCTGAAAAATAAAAGGACCACAACTCAACACAGAGGGGCACAAAAGCGCTAAGCTGGGCTGACAACAGCAATCTAATTTAAGTATTCTTAGCTATCAATTTCCCTTTATCCATTTGATTTCAGTTTGTGATTTGCATGAGTAGTGAAATTGAAAATCAGCACCATTCTCCATTCTATCCTGTCCCACAGATGGAGATGACTTGCATGTCAAACCCAGTCAAAGCCCTGCCAACCTTTTGAAACCTGTGCATTTGAGCCTTCCTTATGAGGATTATTTAAAATGATAACTTAAAACATGGACAACAAATACAGTACAAAGGCAGTTCAATTAAACCTTCATTTTCCACAAACACATGTATTCGAACGTGGACTCAATGTTAACATTCGTACCTACGGCTAGTTCACACCTTCATCAATCAGTGACGTTCCTGACAGTAAGGCAACTCCAAACCACATACACCGGACCGACCGCTTTGTGCTGGTTATTTTCAGTGATCTACTCTTCTTAACTTCAATAAGGGCACATGACTGATTTTGGCATTACTGAGGTTTAAAAGCTAATGTCAATTTTCTGGACTTTAAGCAGGACCCTTGACTACAAAACCATTTAAAAATATTTTTGAATGGAAATATCCCTATTTACAGTGTAAATCCACACCTTATGATTACACAGACAGCAAACCCTAAGCTTTACATCCTTTATGAAGAAAAAAAAAACCCTGGCAGAAATATATTTTACAATTCCAGTGAGTGTACTCATAATTCCTGGGACCTTTCTGCAAGGAGAGTATGAAGATAAAGATATTAGGCACGCATTCAACCTCCAAATATTTTTTCAAATTACAATCGTCACAGATCTACTGGACATTTGTCCAAACACGGAACAGAAAAAAAATAACCCAAGACAGATTTACGCCAAGTCTAAGAAAGGACTGACAATATGTAGAGTCTGATGAAACTCATTGAAGATATCTCGAGAATTTTCTTTGCACAGCAAGAACAGGGACTCAAATGAAGGGATATTTATCACTAAGGACTGAAACGAAGACCCTGACATGTTGGACACAAGCTGGGATCTTATTAAAAACAAACCAAGAAACCTATTTTTGAGTCCAAGGCAAAATACATATTGCAACATCAAAGCTCAAAACATACAGTCACACTCGGTGGTAGCTGTACACAGTCATTGGATTTGGGTTTCGTGCAACACAAACATGGCATAAATCACCTGTTTGATGGATAAGGCAAGGCATCTGCAAGCGAAATCTCTATAGCAATTTCTAAAGAAAGAATATTCATTCTATATCCCTAGCCATTGAACATGTAGATGGATCTGCCAGACGTCTGCTTTTTTGTCTGTTAGTGGGTCTGCAGGAATGGCATTACTTGAATTACTTCATCAGAATGCTCTGTCTCCATACGAGGACTGGAAAATTGGTAAACTGTTAATGTGACATCATTGACAAATACAATTTCACATTTGTCTTGAGCTGTAAGCAACACAAATGATTTAAACAGTATTATTACCCACAGTGTTTACCAACAAGCAAAGATCAAATAAAAAAAAAAAGAAGGAGGAAACATGCCCATGCCGAATGTCTCAGAAACACTTCAGGCAGCTTTGTCAGGTTGGTCCTTGTGGGAGAACAGAAAAGGCTACTGCTTGTGGAAAGAATTCATTTTTTGGAGCCCAAGGGGGTTAAACACGATGCAACTTCAGGACCCTACGCAATCCATTAACCAAGCCATTCACCGAGACAATAAACAGGTAGCAATCTTTCCTACAAGGGCACAAAGCCCACAGTGATTTACTGCACGGACTAAAAGCGCTTCAGACAACAGAATAGAAACGACCCTACACCAAGGCTGACGAAGAGAGAGGAGAGACAATGAAAAGGAAAGTGGTGCAGTGCAAATGAGATCTATTCATGCAGCCTGTACCATCTCTCTATCCCTCTCTCTTTCTTTCTCACTACTGCACTGGACCACCTTGGAGAGCATGGTCACACGATCACGGTCCTGTCATCCGTCACTCTGCTGGCAGGCTGCAGTTATCTTCGTCATCTTCATCAGCAGTCATGGCGTAAACCCAAGCTCTCCTCATCTCTATGAGGGGGTGTTTTTAAGGAATGCTGTTTTGATAAATATAAATAAAAAAGATAAAACTACATGAGAATCAAATGAATTAAAAATGACAAAAGCACATGACACAAAGTTGTAAACAGTCCTTTATAATGATAAACGAATAAATATGTTTATATTCTGTGCTTTGTAATTGGTGTCATTTTGAAAACTCAGAATTACATCAGATCAGCTGTTCAGTTATGAAATAATGCTGTAGTCCTTTTTTACATTTAGGCTTTCAGGCTTTTATCCAAAGCGACTTCCATTCCCTAACTACAGGGGACAGTCTCCCTGGAGCAACTTGGGGTTAAAGGTCTTGCTCAGGGACCCAGTGGTTGTTTGTTGATGGTAGGATTCGAACCCATGACCTCTTGTTCCAGAGTCAAGTATCCTACCCACTAGGCCGCCACCACCACCATCATGTGTGTGTACAATAAGATTATCTACCTTTAATCTTATTGCACACAGACATGAATAAATCGTGAGTAAATTAGCCATGAATTATTTTTTGCAAGGGAAAATTGTTGAGGGAAAACTGACCTGTTGATGGAAATCCATGAAGCAATCAGACAGGAGAGGCTAGCAGTTCTGCACAGAGAGCAAAAGGTCAAAAAGCACAGACCACCTTTCACTCACAGAAAAGACATCATCTAACACTTTCATTTGTCTACTTACTAAGAATTGTTTGGTGTTTTTCTCTTTAAATACAGAATCTAAATGCAGACGCAACTCTACAAACAACATGCAACCTTGTACATAAAATTTACATACAATTCAAACTACATAAATTAACTACACAGTCCATGAATATGCAGTACATCTTTACAAAGAATGTACTTTTTGGTGTACTGCATACACAAATAGATGATTTAGATTAACAGAGGATGTCTCACCGATGTAGATTTGTGGTTGTGCGGTCTCTCTAGTTTGATCCGGATGTCTGTCCTGTTCTGTTCATTAGTCTTCCCACATTCCGGCTGCGGAGGTCTGCCTGTAGTCAGAGCATGAATGGTCCACAATGATCCTGCACACTTCACGTATGTCGTAATTAAGTTACAGTAGAATTCACTCTCAAAAATACTGATTGACCCTGGCTCATGCTGTGGCTGTCGTAATGTAGTCATTTGATTTAAAACTGCTTTGTTGTTTCTACTATACCAGGAGAGCTCCCCCTGCTGGCACTGGTAGTGCTGACACTGCTCACGTTGTCCTCCAGCCAAGTAGTACAGGTAAAAGAGTCCCGCTTGTGTGGCGTACCTGCAGATGACAAACTTTCCTACAGAGAGAAGCACACACATACGCAGTCTTAAAAAACTGCTCCCTAAAACTAGAGACATACAAACTCTCAGTCATATTCAAGGCATTCTGGTGCAGTTTTTCAAACTTTTAAGCCAAGATTAAGCCTAAACCTACACAAAAATATCCAGTACTTATTCGCCGGCTGCAGTGCATGTTTTACTGCAGTGGTCGACAAGTATGGTCCTGTTGGGTGACTAGTTCAGTTCTGTAGTCTATAACACCTGATACAGCCAATAAAGGCCTTTGGAGCATCTGAGTATTAGAGCGAAGTGTGTTGGAACCAAACATATTAGAAACCAGGGCATGTGGTGATGTCCATTCTATATACAGCAATCTGACTTATGGGTGCCATACTGATACCTACATTTCCCAAAAAATTTGCGAAATGTCTTTTCAGCAATGTGCGAATGACAATTATTTAAGGGTCTGGTATGTGTTTGTGTAAAGGATTCATTGCCTTAAAATGATGAAAGAAAGTCATGTTTTAATACAGCCTGATCTGGATAACACACTCCATTATTTCAGTAAATTTTTGGAAAATATTTTTGCATTTTGCTAAAAGTCTAGAATACATTTTGCAGTCCATTACACCTTTCCCAAATCATATGTATTCATCTAATATGCATTTCAACTGATTGAATTAAATTCAAAGAGGTTTATCTCCAGAACCACTGTCGTCACTCTTGTTTTTCTGTGTGTGCTAGTTTGAGGCTTATGGATCTGTGTGAATCTCACCATGCCTGTGTCGTAGTCCTCAGTGGCTTCCGTCTCATTCTCCTCCACCACACTGGCAAAGCTACTGGCGTTGGAGGATGAGCGTGACAGGTCATTAGCTTCAGGGATGGAAGGAGCCCTGCAGCACATGGCTGAACTATCAAACAAACAAACATTGTCATTGTGGCAGATTTGCGTTATACCACAGAACCCTGTTTTATAGTGGCTAAACACTGTCTACACTTCAGCTTAAGCTAAATGTTCAAGACTTATTCCAATAAAAAAAGCATATACACAAACTTTATACATTCCTACTCAGTCTTACACTCATAATGACTCTGATGCTAGAATACCATATCATAATACATAATACTGTATTTATAATACAGTGTCATACTGTATTTATTCACACTAATACTGTTACTGTATTTGTCGGCTGCACTGTATGTTGTCCTGTCCTGTAATACTGTATTGTTTGCTCTTGTATAGTTTGGCGCTCAGTGTAGTTTTGTTTTTGTGTTGCACCATCGCACTGGAGGAGCGTGAATTTGGTTCAACCTACTTGACTTGACTTATTTGAAGTGTAGAGCATCAAAACTGTAAAACACGTACACGCACGCCTATCATGAATCATCAAATTCCTCTAATAACACAGTCAATTTTCTTACCTGTTCTTCGTAACAAGGACCTCTGGTGAGCTCTGATTGGAGGAGTTTTCTGACTTGGGGTCCTGGGAGGCATGTCCGCTGTCTGGAGTTTTCTGGGTGCTGGGAGAGCATTCTCTGCTGCTGCACAGTAACACACTGACCATTAGAGGGCAGCACAAGCATTCTCTTTCACACTCCACCACATCATTCCATTTAGTCTCAGTGAAGACCAAACTGCTGACTACAGCTGGTTAGTAGTGAAGGAAACTATCTCTCTGTTTGGAGCTAACATGCTGGATTTCTACTGAATGATAAGAATTCCAGAAGCACATGGCAACATAAGAGAAAACATGATTTTGTGTTAAGTCACAGAGTTGCAGCTTATACATATACACTTATTACTAAGTGTATTACTAGAATTCTTATTACTAGAAGAACTGCCTCTGTCAGCACAATTTCTTCTCTTTAGCTCTTCGGCTACTTCAGCAGTGCAGAAAGCATGTTTAAAGCAAAGGCTGATTTATAATTGTGCATCTGTGTACCTTGAACATTTGAGGCTGTGATTGGTAGACATTCATACAGGTATCTGAGATTTTGGAGGTGTGCACACTGTGGCCCCTGTGAGCCTCTAGAAGCAACTCATTCATGAACCTCCAGTTTACACACATTTCACAGCATAAATCAGCCTTTTCTGAAGGTTTTAAAATGTTAAAGTGGCGGGTTAGGTAAAACCGTTAAAATCTAGGATAAACAGTCACGCTACATGACCAGTTTGATCTTTTTGGCTAATCTTTGTAGATTTGTCTACGGATGCATTTCAGTGTTATCTATTGGGCCAAACTGTTTTGCAGTTAGGAAGGAGGCATTATTCTAAAGTGTCATCTGTACTTGAAGGAGTCCATGATGAGCTTGCCATTCCTGAGACTGACGCTGGGCAGAGACACACACAACACTGTCCTGTCCTCAGACAAGAGCGCTGCAATCCTTCATCAACCACACACACATACACAAATTAAACACAATAAGGCATAGACCTTGCTTTGTACCCATCCAAAAAACATACACTCAAACACATACATACACAGAATGGGTTGGATAATGAGCTACAGAAATGTACCAAATGTATATGTGCACCTGCTTATACATAGTAATATGTCTCACTTATTACACATACATGTAACTAAATCGCTAGATTTTGTTGATCTTTACACTGTAGGACAGCCCTGTTTCTCTCTGGTTTTCCAAAAGTGGGACATTTTTGTCCTGTAAATGTATGGATACAAAGATATATAGACCCAAACAAACACAACCAGTCACAAACCAGTCTTGAGGCTAGTAAGTCCTCAGTAATGCCATGACCTGTGACATTTCCGACTGTATTGCTCAGTGATTCAACCTCCTGGGGGGCAGCTCAGCTCCTCACCTTTTCTCCTGCACCTCCTGGATGTTCTCGATGCCGATGGCACTGCTTCTGCGAGAGCTGAATGGGCCGGACTTCTTCCTGGTCGGGCTTTTCCCAGGTATTATCAGGGACTACAATACAAAGACAACATCTGTGAGATTTAGATAGACAACCATCTAATTCGTCATCCTCTCACATCTTACAGTACAAACGCAGATGGCTTTCAACCCTGGTCCTGAAGAATGTCTCCCACAAATGATAAAAGACGACTATACTGTGAGGTACATTCCCATTTATATGTTTGCTTGTTTGAATGGGCACAAACACTTTTACATTTTTGTATGGTCCTTTACATATAATCTGGACATTCCAGTGTGTACCTGTATATATATCCACAGTGTTCATGCATACATCCACTACGTACATACACTTGTAAAGAACATAATATCATGGCTCTCTTGAGTTTCCCGTTATTTCTACAACTCTGATAGAGTGATTGGAACAGATACTTCTTTGTCACAAAAAACATTCATGAAGTTTGGTTCTTTTATGACTTTATTATGGTTTAACAGAAAATAGTGATCACATCTGCTGGGTAAAAAATGTGCATACAGTGGTGCTAATATTTGGTTACATGTCCGTTAGCTGTCAGGCTGTTGCCCCCGCGACCCGACTCCAGAGAAGCGGGAGATAATGGATGGATTTGATGGCTTTCTGACATGGACTTGTTTCTTCAGCATTGTCCACATGTTCTCGATAGGGTTTAAGTCAGGACTTTGGGAAGGCCATTCTAAAATCCTAATTCTAGCCTGATTTATCCATTCCTTTACCACTTTTGATGTGTGTTTGGGTTCATTGTCCTGTTGGAACACCCAACTGCGCCCAAGACCCAACCTTCGGGCTGATGATTTTAGGTTAAGCTGAAGAATTTGAAGGTAATCCTCCTTCTTCATTATCCCATTGACTCTCTGTAAAGCACCAGTTCCATTGGCAGCAAAACAGCCCCACAGCATAGTACTACCACCACCATGCTTGATGGTAGGCAAGGTGTTCTTGGGGTTAAAGGCCTCACCTTTTCTCCTCCAAACATATTGCTGGGCATTGTGGCCAAAAAGCTCGATTT
>JBBJLR010000139.1:21240583-21251489 GCA_037577145.1 Brachypetersius gabonensis | reverse complement strand
GAGAGAGAGAGAGGGAGAGAGAGAGAGAGAGAGAGAGAGAGGGAGAGGGAGAGGGAGAGAGAGAGAGAGGGAGAGGGAGAGAGAGAGAGAGAGAGAGCGACCATGAGGAAAAAAAAGGAATGAAATCAGTTGAATTCCTCTATGTCTTGTTTGCCAATATAATTTAATCATATAATTTAATTCACGACCCACAGAATGTGTCAATCATATTTTCAGCATTTACTTAGATTAACTTGCATGCCAGATGTTCACCTTTTCCGAAACAGATGAAATTCAGAAATATGTTGCAGTGTTTAATATCTACTACCACAGAGGTTTAGAGAATAAGCAGCGATCTGCAGGGTCCAAGCAGAACATGCAAACAAAATTTGACCACTTCAGCAGATGAAAGAAGACTGTTTGAATTGTGTAAATAATTCTGTTAAATAAGGTTTTAAAGACAGAAGTAATTTACTGATAGACCAAATCATGTCAGAGGAACAGAGGAAATCAGCTTCCTGAAATGAATCTTCTGGCTGATTTGTTTGAAACTGGGTAAATATGCCATTATGAATGAGCCTACAAATCTTCATAAAGAGTGGCTATTTTCAGAGAGCATGGGTGGGTTGAGGCATTCTGTGCATAAAACTTTGACCACAGTAAAGAAAGGTATTGAATCGATGAGTCGAATGCTGAACTGATTCTTACTTATCACTTACACTTCACGGGTAGATTCTAATTGCAGTTAATGATTTGATGTGTCCCAGACTGGTCTAGTCTGTCATGTGTCACTTGTCATATGGCTGGGAATACAGTTGAACATGAGTGTGTGTGCATGTCTGTGTGTGTGTGTTCATGCAGCTGTGAGACTACTGATGTTACAGCACTCTTTGCCAGCGTTCGAGCAGATGGTTGGCAAGGGTAATGCCAACTGTGGAGTTTGTTGAGAGTAAGTGGAAAAATGGCTGAATGTCACTCTCCATACGGACTGGGATCATAGTTCAATACCCATGGCGAGGGTCCATAAATAAATAAATGAGTTTCCAGCAAGCTCCTTGTTTTATACTCAAATTCACAGACACACTCGACATAAAAGTAAACTTAAACTTAACATATTTAAGGGTTTCTTACACCTATAATAGTTTTATATGGCACTGCTAAAAATGACCATGGTAAAAATAACAAAGACATGAGCATCCAAACATTTCTTTATTATACTAGCAGAACAACATGTTAGAATAATAAAGAAAAAAGAACTGAAGAAAATAGGAACAATATACAGAAATAAACTAAACTACTAATTTAAGAACCCCTTTTTCAGCACAAGCTAGCCAATATGATAGTGTGTCTCTCTTTTTTACTGTAAAAATCAACAAACATACATAGGAAACATTTTGATCTTTAGCTTTATGCACATTAGTATTATAATGAGATAATATAAAAAATAAAATATGTTGAAACAATTAAATTGAACAATTTACAATCACAAGTATGTCTGTTCCTGGTTGAATTTATTTTTACAGTTCCCACACTTCAAGACTGTCAGTGATGCGGCTCACACTGCTTATGCCCACCCCGACGCTCATATATACCCCTTCGGCCCACCCCACACTCAAACACACACACGATTGGACCTCTCAAACCACTTTTTTTTTTTTGTTGAAATAAACATGTATGCCCCCTTTCATCTTGAACCACACAGGGTTGACTTCACCAGTAGCTGGAACTGGTGGATGGCTTCTGGGGGAATTAGTGCGAAAATTTAGAGCAAAGAACAGAACTGTTCAGAGAAAAGTTCTGCCCCCCCACCAAGTACTCTTCCTCCATGCCTCATCTATTCACAGTCCACGCAAGAAAGGACCTGAAAAAGGCGCCATTCCCCCTGAAGCTGATAGTTCATCCACCCTTTTACATCCCCTGTGGGCGCTGGCTTCAGTTTGTAGGGAAAAAAGATGGAGGGCTCAGACTCTATATAGATTACTATGGGATCAATAAAATTACTGTCAAGAACAAGTAAACTCTTCCTCTAATCAATGTTGGCTTTGACAAGCCTCGGTTTTCACTCAGGTGACCCTTAGAAATGACAACACCCTGGTACAAATTCGTGAGGAGAATGAATGGAAAACTGCTTTTATCACCCCAAGCAGTCACTATGAATACTGTATGATGCTCTTCATAATGCACACCCTGGCACTATTCCAAGCTCTCATTAATGATGTCCTGAGTTAGACCCTGACTCAGTAATGTTACATGTATCTCTGAGATATCCTTATCTTTTCTGAGAATCCATTTGCGCACAAGGAACACGTGTGGACAATATTCCTAACTCCTAGTCATGAACCACGTTCAGAAGAGTACCATGTGCCTGAGGTTGTGTTCTTAGGGTACATCATCTCCCGAGGGGGTCTTCTCATGGACTCTCAGAAGATCAAGGCAGTGATGGAGTATTTAGTTCTTGAACTGTAAAAGAAATCCAAAAATTCCTTGGAATTTCTACCATCGCTTCATTCCAGGGTTCCGCTGACTCTCTGCTCTCACTTGTGGTGTTCTCTTGCGTATCATCTGGACGAAGCCAATTCTTTTTTCCTACTTGTGTCGTCTGTCTTCAGCCAAGACAATTACACTCAGAGATTTTATATCTGAACATTTATTTTTTACATTTGTCAAGCAGAAAAGCTCACGCAGCAACATGAAGAATTATTAAAAAACTCCCACTGAAGGGTTAAGCATGGTCTAACTAAAATAGTCAGTTGAATTTTTGACCCTGTTAAATCACATTTTTTAACCTTTTAAAATTAGTATTGATCACTTAGTGGTCAGATCTTAAAAAGCACTCTGTTATCTCAACCCCCCAACTGCTTTCAGTTTGTGCGTGTGTGTGTGTGTGTGTGTGTGTGACAGAGAGAGAGAGAGAAAGAAAGAGAAAGAGGCTGTGTTTATGTATAAAAAAGGATGACTCCCTGAGGAGTGTGTTCTATAAAAACACTGCTCCCTAGAGACAGTTTTGGCACTGAGAGACAAGAAGAAGGATAAAGGTCACTTTGTGCTGCATGTCAACAGTCATCTGCTAGCACAGCAGCCGTGTGTCTGGAGGCAGGACATCCGGCTGAGGGGACCATCGTTATAGCCTGCCTTATTTATTCTGCTTGAACTAATAGCTTATCTCACAGTTAAAATGAGAGCAGTGCAAAAATGCACCGTCACTAGCCATTGATTTCCATTGGACTGAACTGCTCCTAAAAACAGTAACTGACAGACAGCTTGGTCTCCCAATGGAGAGGCAAACAACAATGCCGACCCAAGGGAGGGCGAAGTAGCAACAATAAAACATCAAGAGTGTTTTCTGAAGTTCACAAAAAGGTTGCAGGGCCAAAATGAACTGGCAAAGAGTACGAGAACTGGGATTTTATTTTTATCTGTCCAAAAACATCAATCAATTAAGACATTGGGATAATTCACTGGAACCCAACTACTCAGTGTATGCAGTTTATCAACAATCAAGTAGATCATAGTTATCCATATGCTATAATTATAGTCATCTAAATAACGATCAATAAATATTAAGGTTCCAGACGTACAGACTTAACCCATGATTTATGCAGATAAGGACATTGTGATTTAATCAATAATGAAAACAACATATCGTCATGTTGTCCAGGCCACTTACAGTCCAAAGAAGAATTGAAAAGATAACTGTACCTGCTGTGTGTCTCCCTCCGTGTAGGGGAGCTTGGTGGACACATGGAACATCACCTCCTTGTTATGGAAATTGTGATAGATTGATTCTGTGCCTGTCTGTCCGTGCGTCACGTCCAGTCCCCCTCGAAAACTACAAAAGAAGCATTATGGACATTGAAAAGATAAAACAGCTTTTTTATTATTTCCCCATATGTATTCAAATGTCTTCCTTGGTATGAAGAGTAGGTTTCACATTAACAAGTTACTTGTTCTTCCCAAACTATTGTTTGAAAAAAAATAATAATAATAATTCAGCCCAAAATAGATTTTAACACCTGAGAGGTCTGAGTACTGCTGAGCAACAAGGGTATGTACTGTTTTTCACAAAGTAAATCTGGTTAGCCTTTAGTATTTTACATAACTGCAGGTGTCCCTGAATGTGTGTCTGGTTTCCTACCCTTTGAAGTCATGGAGCTCGATCTTCTGTCCCAGAAACTCTAAAAACTCCACAAGTGCAGGACTCTCTTCATTATTGCCGAACAGCTCCTCCTCTGAGGTCTACATCCAACAAAACATGCATCACAACATCTGCATTCAGGAAGTCACTACTTTATTTGAATTTGTATCCAAACACAGAAGTTTTCCAGCTTTTCAAGATTAATCACAATAAAAATAGAGTGCAATGACACAGCTTTTGTTTTGAAGCACACGAATAGTAAATGAAACAGACCCTTCAAAACAGCATCAGCAAATGACAACAAAAGCCCTGACCTGCTCTGATATTAGCAAACCTACAGGGCTGGTTCATTATGATTCCCTGTGAGCCAATTAGCCTGATGAAAATGTTAATTGCTTTCCTGAATAAACATAGTCTTTCATTTAGAGACACTGTGTGGGGCGTGGAGGATGAAGATAGAAAGGACGTTCTGCAGGCATGATAAGGTGTCTGACGGTCATTTATGTTTGTGTTTGTCTTTTGATGGATTCAGAAGCCCTCCGTGTGTGGGGGACATTTTGTGTGGTTTTCTCTCAGAGGCATCTCCTCTGCCATGCTAATGCAGCTAGCGGTGGTCTTGAGAGCCCTTACAAGCACTCTGTTTCTCTGTCCACGGTTCGCTTCTGCTGCCCACTACTACTCTTACCTTCCCCCTTAAAGGTCAAGGAGCTGGGCCTATGCCATCAAGCCACTCGGCTGGGCACTCAGCGAACAATAGCATTATGATTTTTTATAAAAAGAGAGCAGAAGTGATGTTGATGGCCCTTCTACTGTTTATTCAGAGGAGGTATTATAAAGGAAGGAGAGGGCTTTTCAGCATGCAGTGCCTTTGTTTGGTTTGAAAGCCTGTTTGTCAGTGAAAAATACACATGGGTGGTTTTGAACAGAGATGCCTAACTGACTTGAAACAAGCCAGCAAAAAGACAAAATACTGAGTCATGTTAGGACAACTATAACTCAGCGGTGCAGAGTCTCTTTTGGGACCCACCTGTCCGAACTTCTGATATATTACTCCAAACTTGAAGTTGTTACTGATGACATGCTCATCAAAAGTGACAATGAGCCTAGAAGCCTGTGGGAGAAAAGAGAAGAACTTTTAATTCACCCATCAGAGCCTGTACTGCAGCATGCTGAGCGAGAGAGAGAGAGAGAGAGAGAGAGAGAGAGAGAGAGAGGGGGAGAGGGAGAGAGACAGAGACAGAGAGAAAAGAGAGAGGCATCCATCTCCCCTTATACTCCCCCGCTGATAGACTCCAATGTCACAGCTTAATTAATAAGGACAAGTTATCATTGAGGCCCAGAGAAGCAATTTCTCAATTATGCATGTCATCTCATTGTAGCTAGATAATGCAAAGACGGAATATTGATCACAAGACGAAGGCCTGCGTACCTTTGGGTAAAGCACGGGGAAAAAGCGGTCTACGTTCACCTCCTCACACACCAGCTGGGAATATAAAAAAAGAACACACACTGATTGATTTTTGCCTTTTGTTCTTACTGTTTGTAGTAAACATAAAGGCAATGCTAGGGGCTCTTTTGTCCAAGTTGCAGAGATGCGGCTCACGGGGAGCAAATCTCTCAGTCATGTCTTTCAGAGTGAATCATGATAAATTACAGGGGCAGAAAACAACCAAGCTGACCGCTGCACCCTGGCCGGTGCCTCAATCTCACCTTCGCCATCTGGACAATGTTGGGGAATTCAGTCAGACATGATATTGGGATCACGTCGTGATACGTTTTCAACTTGTTTCTGGAATAAAAAAAGAAGAGTCGTTTAAAAAAAACAAGGTGTAAACTGTGGCCCAGGGGCTTCATTCGCATTTTTGTTTTGACATGCATCAAAATAAACAATAAAACGTATAGAAATGACACAAACCGAATGATGACTGTAGGTACTAAGTTGGATTTTTTTCAGTTATATTTGGTGTCAGTATGCTGTCAGTTGTTGTAAGTATGTCACATGGGTAAGATGACAGCAATGTCCTGCAGTTTTCTCTCCACCCACACACTGGCCTATATTGTCCATCTGTTGTCTAATTCGGAAATGAGGGTGCTGTGGACGTGCTGTCTGTGTAATCTCTTGGGAAAAGTGTGTGATGGAGGGGGATATTATTGTGTCCAGATATGACTCATAGTTTTCAGAATAGATGCTGCCATGACCAGTATAATCTCCTTTAAAACTGTACACAACGTGTGAGAGGAGAATATCTATGAGCAGAACAAAAGAAGGTCAGGCAGGTCTAAGAGAGAATGACTTGGTGAGTGAGCAAGTTATAGAGGGGTAATGAAGCAAACCTGAGCATCAGACGGAGGTGTTCCTGATCCCCAATAACTTCATATTTAACAGAGAAGACCAGGTGGCCCAGAGCACTGTCCACTGTGTAGTAATTAAAGTGCTCCTAATGACAGAACAGACGGCAAGAGTGTGAGAATACATTTATCTTCTGAGACACATATACACACACAAACACTTATCACAACGCACACACACACACATACACACACACACACACACACACACGTTTTATTAAAACTCCCCCACTCTGCCAAGGCCTGACCACCGCTTCTATTCACACATGAGGTTTCACCCATGATGGATTTTTATTAGATTTCTGAACATTATGCTAATTTAAAGGCAAATCTAATATATCTTCATTAGATCTACACTTTGAGGTATGTGCGTCGAGGTCACATTTGCTTTCATCTCTTTTGTCAAGTAAAAAAAAAAACAACAGATGTCCAAACAGAACAGATCCTTTTCAGTGTGAGGCTTTAGACATCTGTCTTCCTGAGTAAAATTCATTATAAAGAGAAAGGTTTCTTTTCTTCAAATGCAAATATCTGCTTAAAGCAGAGTGCATGCAGCTGAAAAGCCACTCAATCATGCCACACTGAGGACTAAACATAAACAGCCAGTTATACTGTCTTTTGCATCATGTGTCGGTATAAATAAAGACATAATGCTCAGAAAAGTGTGTTATATAAGAAGCTGGTGTTTGAGCAAAAATGTGCATTATATATGCCAGGCACATGGCAACCTGGTGTTTGAGCAATAATATACATAGAAAAAAATGGCAAAATGCTTTTCATGTACGTTTGCATTTGAGCAAAGATCCCAAATTTTTTAAAATATTAGCGCTGAAGCTTATTACATACTCATTGTCATTGTGCAGATCTGCATGAATTTGCTTCTGCCTTTAACAATGTTAGCATCAATAGCATTATGATTATTTTGATACGTCAGTGACTTTCTGCATTATTGTTTCCAAAATGTCTACATTTGTAGTGATAAACCCCTGTAGAATTTTATGTTGGGAAAGTATTTAAATGTATCAACACTGATATTCATCTGAATATGTATTTTCCTTTTTTTTCTGTTGTTTCTGTTTCTGTTCTGATTTTACCATTTCACTGCCTTTTATACCATGTCCTGTGTGCTGTTTCCCAGATTAGCTACAGCTTAAATTAGTTATAGGCAGAACTGATTTTATTTTATTTTATTTTCCAAATAAATTTCAGTTAGCTAAGTCTTTGTTATACACTACATGGACAAACGTATTGGGCCTGACCATTACACCAACAGTGACTTTAATGACCTTGTATTCAAATCCACAGACTTTCATATGGAGTTTGTCCCCCTTTGCAGTTATAACAGCTTCCACTCTTCTTGGAGGACTTTCCACTAGATTTTGGAGTTTCTCTGCCCGTTCATGCTGTCAAGCATTTATGTGTTCAGGCTTTGATTTCTAGCTCTGGATGGGGTTGAGGTCAGGGCTCTGTGTGGCCCAGTCAAGTTCTTCCAGACAGAACTCTTCCAACCATGTCTTAATAGGGCTTGCTTTGTTCACTGGGGCACAGTCATGCTGGAATAGAAAAGGTTCTTCTCCAAACACTGTGTCCATATAGTTGGAAGCCTGATGTCTGAAATGTCCTGGTATGCTGAAGCATTAAGATTGAACTTCACTGGAATAAGAGGCCTAGCTCAAACCCTGAAAAACAGGTGTGTCCCAATATTTTATCCATATAGTGTATCAATAATTCAAGGTAAAAGTCTGCAATGTGTGACACCGACCATCATGAGTGTAAATGACATTGTTCCAGCACTAGCTTTAGGAAACCGAATATCAGATGCTCTGAGACACATTTTGTGCCGTACCCTTGAATGTATGCACACCTAGCCAAGAGCATTTCCAATTATGTTCCTCTGTTTCAGCCTTTTGCAGTGATGTGGACTGAAGTGTGGATCCTTGTCTCACCTTGCCGAGAAACTGCTTCCTGTATATCTTGGCAGTGGTGTTGCACTCCAGCTTGATGCGAGATGTGGGGGACTGGAGCTGCTCTGGGTCATTTCCATTAGTCAGCTCATGATTGGTGCCTTCAATCCAGTAGCCCCCAAACTGGGGTAGCAGAATCAAGGGGAAGGGGCTTTTCCTGCCCAATACCTGACAGACACAACACACGAATGAACTGTTTGTTAATCATTATCACAATACTGGCCTTTGCAATACTGACATTACAGATCGCTAGCAATGATCTCTCCACCAAATAATGGTCCAAATGAGTTTTAAATAAATTTACATAAACAAAAAACCTATTACAAAACACATTAGTCCTACACTACGCTCACCAGGACATATTCCTCTCATGTGCAACATACTAGGCAAATAAAATGATTTGGCTCTCTCTGAAGTCTACACCCTCTACCATAATAGTCATAAATCGTTTCAGCGTTTCCATGGAGTGAATCCTATGAAAGATATAAATGAGATTTGTCCTGAGCTCACAGCTTAATGAGATGCTGGGGATAAACTGCTATAATCTGAATGGACAGATGCGTAAATACAATGAATTTAAAACAACCTTTTTTTTAAGCTTTGTTCCTATATACAGACTGCACATCCTGGGGAATAAGTGGCAGGATTCTAAAGTGTTAACAATGTTTACACACTACATCAGTGAGGCAAGGGAGGAACATTCGGTTTATATGGATCCTTTAATATAATACAATATGATGTAATATATCGGGATTTATATTGTCATTTAATACAACATGATGCATTGTAATATAATACAATATGATGTAAAGTATCAGAATGTATACAGTAATATAATACAATATGATGTAAGGCATCAGAATTTATATTGTAATATAATAAAACATGATGCATTGTTATATAATACAATACGAAGTAAGGTATCAGATGAGCAGGTCTTGAAACAAGGCAAAGGTGATATAAACTGTTTTCCTACCTCATGGACACTAGGGTATGGGATGTAATCCTCCTCAGTCTACAGAGAGAAAAAAAAACATATTTCCTTTATTTTTGTCTTTTAACATTCAACTGCTTATGATGAAGCTGGGAAACTAAAACACAATATTTAGAATTGCATTCACATTTACAAATCTTAGAACAGTAAATATTTTATGTTAAGTGCTTGGATGAAGTTTGGAAAGTTAAAGCACTGTCTATCAGACCAACAGCTGAACCACTCTCTCTGTTCCACACTTAGTGCACTTAGAAGCCCAGACTCTCCGCTGCTCATTTTGATTCATTACACACAAAATAGCCTCGGGCCAGAGAATATTGCTCAGCAATGATTCATCTCTTTTGATTGGATCTCTATTAGTTGGTGTGTGAGAGAAGGGTTATTGCTGTCTCTGAACATGGAACTTATCGGCCGGCCTGATAACTGGCCCTTCCATTTAAAGCTGTCTGCCGGCAGATAAGAGCACCGGCTCGAGACAATGGGGGGCTATGAGTGAGTTTTGGTGGTGTGTGTGTGTGTGTGTGTGTGTGTATAAGGGCATGAAGATGGAAGAGGTAGGCATACTTTGAGGGGGGGAGGAAGGGTAGACCGCTGTTCATCCATTCTGTTGCTCTGAAACATACAGATAAAGAAAAAGTAGTGAGTCTATCAGCATGCTCTTTAGCTACCAGACTAATCAGCTTCATGCCACATTTAATGAGAAAGAAGTTAAGAGCTTAATCACATCTCCTTAATTAAACATATATTTACAGTATCCCCCTGCTTTATGGTTTCAGTCTCACGCAGAATTTTTCTGAGAACTAGAAATCATTTTTAGTTCTCAGACTAATAATTTTGCGGAACCCCCCGCACGTGTGCGGAAAAGGTAGATATCCTCAGCATTTGCTTTTTGCTTTTGTGACGTCCAGGCCTCATCCGCCACGCCTCTCGTACTTGTGCAGGTTTGCTAAGCAGGCACAATTTTTTTGTGGCAATGTTCGTATATTTGTGCTAAATTAGACAAAAATATAATTTACTAATTTTGTAACATTAATATTAACGTATACAAAAACTATAAATGTTTTGGTACTGTGGAGAGAAACACAAAGAAAGCGTGTCATGGGACCACTGTATTCAGAACGTGTTTTTCATTTTGTTCTTCTTAAAGCCCTGCATTTTTATTACTGTAAATTAAATGAAATTATTACTGTATTACTGATCCCCAAAATTTATGGGGGCTAAATTTCAAGAACACCCACAAATTAGAAAAAAAATGTGAATTTGTGATGTGGTAAAAAAAAATGCCTACAAATGCCTATTTTTATAGTATAAACCCTAAATGTGTTATTCATGTAAGCAGATTTTCTTTGATATCAGCAGGTAAATACAGCAACAATTTATTTACTGTTCTGAGGCAAGATTGCTGGACTGCGTCTGCCAGAGATGCGTCATAGAGCATATTTTGGGATAAAAGTTATATTTTCTATGGAAATTTAGATTAATATA
>JBBJLR010000139.1:21225871-21238433 GCA_037577145.1 Brachypetersius gabonensis | reverse complement strand
GCGAATTCATGGGGGTTTCTGCAAACAATTATTAGTTACGCAGTGAACTCTGAAACCTTTGAACTTTTCAGGGTGGAATACTGTGTATATATATATTTATATATATATATATATATCTATATATATATATATATACATATATATGTATATATATCTGTTGCTCCAAATATATCTATAAAAATATTACAAACAAAAAGAGTTGATTCTAAGTTTAATCTAGCCATCCATCCATCTATTATCTAAGCCGCTTATCCTAACCAGGGTCGTGGGAGGTGAAAGGCAGAGAAACACTCTTTACAGGTCATCAAACCCTCACAGGATAGACACACAAACAAACACAATCACATTCACACCTAGGGGCAATTTAGCATCTCCAACCCAACTGAAAGTCAGTTAGGAATGGGAGGAAACCGAAGCTCTCAGTGGAAACACACACACACACACACACACACACACAGGGAGAACATGCAAACTCCACACAGAAAGCACCCCTCCCAGCTGGGAATCAATTCCAGGACCTGCTTGCTGTGGGGTGACAGCACTCTGTTTCTGTGTTGTAAAATGTAATTAAATATAATCAATTAATTAGCCCAGACAGCAAAAATAGTGTAAATATTTAATGAAATGAAAATAATGAGACTGCATATTGCACATAGAACACAGTACTTAGTTCGACATATGGTATGCTAGAGGCATACTGCAGTGAAAGAAATCACAGTCAGTCAGCTCTAAGAGCGCATTATGCAGTGAGAGTCATATTTCAGGGAACACTGTGTGTAATCAAAGAGGTTAAAAGCATAAAAAAATTGACAGTAGCATTAAGTCCATGAAGAAGCAGGATTTCAGAAGAAATAAGTGTGCAGAATAATGCAGGAAGAATAAGGCAATGTCAGCAAGCAGAGAGAATATATTCGAGGTTTTCGTTCCACTCAGCAAGAGTCAGTGTCTGCTGTTATGTATGTCAATGACAGATAGTAAGGCCGGCATGCAAATATCACGTTTAGATTGAAAGGAATAATGAGATCTTTCAGACGACATTACAGCAGTTTGACAGAAGGAAACCTTGGGTCACTGACACAGATTGCAGCCTTGCAGATGTCACATAGCTCATTCAGAGCCCACCGGCTGTGAGTGACCCTAACAGTCTTATGTGGACTCACAGGGGCTCTGATGCTACTGAAAGATGTAACTGTTTGAAATTCAGGAATGCTATCCTCAGAAGACAGGAATGTTTTGAATAGTCTCATGATCATTCTAAGCATCTTCTTCCTTAAATTAAAACAATTACCTCTAATCTCCAACAGCACTCTCTGAAACACAAGGGTTCCTAAATGACTCCAGTCATGGAAGTATGATTTGGTTTCCTATTAAATGGAAGCTCTTTAAACTCCACAATCAGACCCACACACATCTTTTTCAAAATTGGTTCTTTAACGATTTAGCAAATGTATCCACTAATAGACTTGTTTTTCCTCAAATGCTATTTTTAACAGCGTACTGTCGATCAGCATCAGAAATCAATGTCACAATGTTGCAAGATGTGTCATGCGCAAAATAAAGTTCTGGAATCAGTTGTTGGTGAGAGAGATGAATGATGACAGAGAGCGATTGAGAGAAAACCTGCTTTAATCTACATTTCAATTACTCAAGCGCACTAAATGAAGTTGTCGCTGCCGATGACGGTGAGTGATTCTGCTTTCCTCTGAGTTAACAGATGAAAACTGCAGCCACAATAATGTACTGTACTTTTGAAAGCACAGGACTAAATAATGAAACAGTGTTCTTATTATATCTACACCACTGACCTTCAGAAGAAAGTGAAAAGCAAACAAATGCAATTAGGTAACCAGCACTGAGAGCTGGACGTCAGAGCTCAAAAACAGAAAGGAAAGAAAGGGGGAAAAAAATAAAAGCAATACTTTACCTGCATTCTCTCAATCATTTCAAATAAATCAGTAGTCTGAAAAAGGGGGAGAGGAGATGAGATGAGTGTGGTGACAAATGAATAAAATTGCGCCCTAGATTATGTTACATGGTGTAAGTAGGGCAATGCTGAGGACAGGGAACACATCGCAGCTCTTGAATTTATTCAATATCTCCATAGAATCCATCTTTTTCATTTTCATTTTATAACGCCGCTATATATGTCTCTGACCCTCATTTTTATGATTTTTATGATTGATTGCATCAATAGATAACCAGAATCTTTGAATCCATCTTGGTAGACCTTTCAAAATATCTCTTCTGTTAATCATAAGAAGGTACCAATGAGGTTCACAGGAAATAACAATTTCTGAGAGGCACGGTGTCCTGAAACCTGTGCAGAATAGGGTGTAAGTAATTTAGTAAAACACAATGTTAGCTGAAAAGCACAAGAATCTTTGAAAGTATTGACGCCTGCAATTTCTGCAGAGAGGATGAGATGACGGCAACAGTGGAATAATGCATTTCCCCTAAATTCTTCTTAACCTTTACAATTTTCAGACTTTTGGTTAGCTATTCAATTCAATTATCACTTAATTACATATTTAAATACACGGCAGGCTAATTAATTAATATGAAAGTGATCATTCTGTAATACGTGAACACGAAATTGAACAGCACGAAATTCTTCCTCTGCATTTAACCCATTCACCAAGTGAAGCACGGGGCAGCCATGAACATGGCACCTGGGGAGCAGTGTGTGGGGACGGTACCTTGCTCAGGGTACCTCAGAGGTCTTGGGGAGGGGGGGGTACCCCCTAGCGGTCTTGGGGATTGAACCTGGACTTTCTGATCACAGGGCGAATGCCTTAACCACTAGGCCACCAGCTGCCCTATGTTTGGTGTGATATAAGTTCTATATGGATGTGTGCCAGTCTGCAATTGGGAAAATGAAATGGCAAAATGGGGCAAATGTTTTCACCTTCTGTAAAACAAGACTATAAGCAATAACCAGAATAAAACATCTTATATTCCCGTTACAAACACACAGATAGTCTCTTTCTACATTCTTCTGATGAGCCATGACTGAGAAAAAGAAAGTTAATATTAAATTACATCATGCTTTTAATGTAACTGATGATAATTCTGTTATGTAGCAGTATTACTGCACTACAACAAGGAGTGTGCCGTAAGGTCAGGACATTTAAAGTGACATTTCAATCTGGCTTAATGGCTTTGCATGGAATTCACTTCCTTGTGCCATAAATTACTCCTGTAAGCTCCTTAAAACTAAATCTTCAATTTCTTTCAATATCAGATGGATATCTTTGCCATTACTGAATTCCATAACAGTGTGTGGACAACTGTGCCCAACTCTCATCCTGTGCCGCCTTCTAAACACTAACTAAACTCCACATTACCACCCATAGAACCACACACATCGCCACACATGCTTCTGTCTCCTGCACAGGGCCAGCAAATTTCCAATTAATAGATAATTCACACAATAGAGTTCTGCCCAGGACCTCAGAGAGACCTAAAAAAAGAAGAAGAAAGAAAAAAAACCACAAAAGAGCAGGAGCACTGATCTTCTGTGTGCAGAATACAGCCTTAATGAATTTCTTCTCACAGGCTTGAGCAAACAGACTGTACCACATTGTTTGAGTACATTGTGCTAGTCCTCCACCATATGCAAACAGACCCTATTTCTGCCTTGAAAACAAACATCAGAAGAAAATTAGCCATGCCAAGCAAAATACCAAAAGCACAACCTCATTGGGAGTGTGTGTGTGTGTATGTGTGTGTATATGTGTGTGTGTGTGTAGCTGCTGACCCACTTATTTTACTTCACTCGAAAGCATTCATACACCTCTCATTTATCAGATAATAGAATAAAACAGAAAACAGCCAGGCCTTATCAAAACATAATAGCCCAAACTCTACACCACGTGCTGTTCATGATCCACTACATAATCCACACATCCTCCTTCAGCAAATACTGCTATAGTAATAATGCTCTCTTCTTTAACTGGCCCCTATCACAGAAAACCAGATTTCCCTTTTTAAATTAAATAGGTTAATGTACAGAAACACAATGTGCATCACAATTAACTCCTCAGTACATCACCCTTTAAAAGTTTTTACAGTTTTTATATTTTTCAAATGTTTTTACCTCCACACGCCTATTTAACCTACAATGGTTTATTGATAGTATGTTGACAACCCCCTTCAACTCGATGGGTGGCCCATATTTGCATACATTCTGCTTTTGCCTTCAACACACAGCACAAAAATGAACAGGAAACTGAACATCTTAACAGTAAAGGCACTAGAAAGTGAAATGTATTGTAATGTGCATGGCTGATCTTTCGCTTTTAAGAATTCATCTCTAGCCTGCAGTGGTCAGGGTTCCTGAGCTGTGTCCAGCAGCTGTGAAACTGCTTCAGCACTTGTTCCAGACACTCTTTAATTTAACATCCTTGCTCTAACACACAGGATCGATTCTCATTCCACACTCTCGGTTTGAGCGCTCCATGATTTTTCTAAGGCTTCAAACCTCTACTTACAGTTCCAGGTCTTTTCCAGTGCCCCACTGTCACATGGACTGGACTCGGATAAATGTGGCGACCTTTTGTGGCCATTTTGAAGCGGCGTTCAGTGTCTCTTGGAAAAACGACACTCTTGATCCAGATTTGTTCAAGTTACTATCCAGAAATATTCTTCAAGGACCTCCAAGAACACCTTTTGGTTCCCATGAAAGTGAGAAGTAAAGTCCAAAAAGTCCGAAGTGGAGAATAGGAGAGGGTCTCATCCCAGCAACTGCAGTACACCTTTGATGAGTAGCGGTACTTCGTAGCAAACTGAAATATATTTACGCTCTGTGTGTGTTTCTGTGTTTAAACATGAACTTCTTCAGCGTCTGTGTTGGAGGCAGTCAATATTCCAATATTCTCTCCTGATGTAATGGGAGCAAGCAAGAAAAGTCTTGCATTCCTCTCTCACCAAGTTTGCAGCTCCTCTGGTACATGCTCTCTCTCTCTCTCTCTCTCTCTCTCTCTCTCTCTCTCTGATAGAAGTACAGAGGTGGAGCTGAAACTCAAGCTGAAGTTATGTACACTGTCAGCGGGGCAAGTCCGAGCACGGCCCACCCAAAGTAACTGTAATGCACCAATACTGAACAGGTACATATCTATGCCAGTCTAACCATAATGAGAGGCACTGGGCAAAGCAATGCAAGGTATTTAATCAGTTTTGGGAGAAGCCAAATGAGACTGGTGACAGACTAGCACACAACAATATGTGCCCTTCAATACGAACAGCAGCGAGTGAAGACACTGACACTGACACTGTCTAAGTGTAGTATTTCTTCATCTGCTGTTACACAGTGTTATCACATCCATTACCTTATTTGGAACTTGTGCATAAACTTGTTCACACTTTTTAAGACATCTCATCAATATTCTACATTTTACATTTTGTTACAGGGATAAAAGAGAGTAAAAATGGAATTCTCGTGCCAATTACCATGTGCCTCTGTTACTACTGGACTACTGGCCATTAACAAAACAACAGATAATTCAAAATTGATTATGAACAAAGGATGTAAAATGTATACAAAATGTCATCACTGTTGGCCAATCAAAAGAAGTTCCTGCTGATAACAAATTTAGCTACTGGATAAAAATGTGTAATTGAACTTACTTACTTTTACTTAATTACTTTCTTTTTCTGCCTGTCTGTCTGTCTGTCTGCTCATTCGCCTCATTTCACAAATCAGGCAATTCCTTTCCTTGACTATAGCCCTGCCTGTGCCAAGCTCTCTAATCCTTTCCTTCTTTTCAAACCGAAATGCAAATAAAATGCAGAGTAGAAACAAACACTGTCGCAAAACCTGTAGGGGACAGAGCGGAACCCACTGTCTGCTCACTGATTCTCCACAACAAGATCCATTTGCAGCTCAACGTTTTAGTCATGAGACTCTTTTTTGATAAGACTATAATAAATGTGATGTTGATGTCTATTGCAGGCCACCTGGTTCTGTGGAAACAAGGAACTGCAATTACCTTGTAAAAGGATGTCAGTGGGAGAGTATCCGGTGCTTGTAGATAGGGTTATCAAGTGCACACACACACACACACACACACACACACACACACACTAGAACTTACCAAACACTGATGGCTCAGCACAGCTCAATATCAGTCTAATCATTGGTATAATATAACTATTTAAACCAAGCTTAGCTTTTAACGAAAAGGCAAAAGTATATTTTTTAATCCTTTTCTTACTGATAATGTGGAATTGTGGATAAAAAAGAATACAGCTCGCAAATCAACTGAAACAGTATATAAGTTTTAATTCAATGTTAATACATAATAAA
Organism: Brachypetersius gabonensis; assembly: GCA_037577145.1. NCBI lineage: Eukaryota > Metazoa > Chordata > Actinopteri > Characiformes > Alestidae > Brachypetersius > Brachypetersius gabonensis. The sequence continues at coordinate 21,232,129 of JBBJLR010000139.1, read as the reverse complement.
TTAAATAGCTCATACCCTGCATTTTTACATTTTCCCCTGATGCCCACTTATAGTGTTGATGACCACTTTCCAATCTTTCTTTAGCCCTTAGAATTAAATAGACCCCTATTACTGTTCCTTTAAGATTGATATTACCTTTTTACATATTACTTTTTATTTACATATTACTTTTTATACCTACTTCAACACTGCCCTCACACTGCAATACTTTGCTCAATTACTTGGCAACAAGAGAGAAGAGAGAGTGCGAATGTACTGAAGAATAGCCTACATGTAAACAAAGAATGTAATAAATTACCTTTGGTATTTTTATAACATCTATAATCTATATCTGTTCTGATCGGCTGCCCTGTGTTGTGCATACTAAAAAGTAATAACATATAACGCATAGGACTAAACTGCTATAGACTGAACATGTGGGCTGTGTTTGCAGTATAGTTTCTTTATATGGACCATATGGTACAAATAACAGTGACATAACTTTAACAATGATTATATACTGCATCACCCTTTTTTATTAACTTGGTGTTCCACTACCAGGGCTATTTAAATGATGCCTGCAGACTAGAAGCCAAACATGAGCAATCTATACACAGAAATCTGTCATACAGCAGCTAATCACTGTGAGGAAAACTTAAATGTGTTTTAAAACATATGATTCTTTCAAAAACTTCAAAAATCAAGAAACATCCTGATAACAAGCACTGAACTAACTGCACTTTCTCTACCACAGTGAAACCTCTCATATTCTCCTGCAGTTCACATTTTCCTGCTTTGAGGAAAACAAGCTAAACTGTGTGGTAACTTGAGGTAATCCCTGCCCCCTAAGACATGAGTCATCTGAGATCATTTTCAAAAGACATGTCAGTTCAGTGATGCCATGATGGGAGCTGAGATGGGAGCCTGTATAAATCTTGTACATCTAAGATCATCAATTCTGGTTATGTGGGACTGGAGTTTACCACTAATTGGTGAATTACCTGCTCAGTCAACTTATTCAATTGATTGAGTAACGAATTAAGTTGAGTGGATGCAGTTTAATCATCAAAATCTACAGACAATGGACCTCCAGGACCACAAATTATGACCTATAGTCCTTTTTAGGAGACACTGAGATCCATCCATCCATTATCTACCCCTTTTTCCCGCACTCGGGGAGAAACTGAGATCATTCTGAGATTTCAAACAACTCACCACTTAAGTTTTAAGATTTAATAAGTGTGTTTGAGCAGGGAAATCACTAAACTGTACTGAGCTCTAGTATTCCAGGATGAAAATCGGACACCAGGGTCCAGGGAAAATGAGTCCGTGAAGAATCACTCATATGCTGGTCAATAGTAAACATTAATAGTAGGAGGCAGGTGAATGTCAGAGCTTTCTGTGCCGAAGTATAAATACACATGTAAACTATAATATAAGTGCTATGAAGCAATAAAAGAGCTTTCAAGAAAAATCCATGTCTGGGTCTAAGAGGCTAACGGCTATTTCACTGTATTTGACTTGTGTGTCTTTTGATATTTCGTAATATTCATGTCTGCTATTTTTATATCATTGCATCTCATGCATGTAATTACATTCTTAATCATTGATAATAAGTCGTAGTATCCTGGTGCCATCTGCAAAAGCCATTATCTGATTGCCGCAATGCTTAGTAGTTCAGACACAGCTCTGCTCTGCGTATAAAAAGCACAAATCGATGAACAGCACAGCCACGAATGCTATTAGTGATAATGAACCTGACTTGTGGTGGTCACTTGAAAAAAGATCATTTCCAGTGACTGCTGTGATAAATAGTAGATAAATAGTAGTGTTCAAATTTTGCATTCACTGTGTGCTCTGAGAGCTGAACAGCTTATACAGAAAGTATATCAACATCAGCATGATATATCTGAAGCTTGGAAACACTTTGTTATAACAAAGCTTAAAACCGTGGAGTTTCTTGATAAATGAAGTATCCGCAGGCTTGGCTATCTGGGTCTAACTCAGTAAATCTATTTAGGTGGTCAGAAAAGAAAACAGCTTTCAAACTTTACAGTGCAATGATGAAGCACTGGCTCCTTAGTTTCTCTGGAGGTCAAACCTCCTCTTTGTGCCATATTTATAAATCCTGTCTAACTGCAATATCTGAGCCATTCTTTTAGAAGACAAATCAGAGTGTAGATTTGGGTTGTCATTGATTATGTAAGTAATCAAGTATTCTAACAATTACACTGATAATGAATCGAGGAATCAGTTTATATACACGGCCAACAATGATGGTGGACTTACTTGAATAAAATAGCAAAGCAGTTGTTTCAAATATTCCATTTCAGGAACAAAATAAAATATACAGCTTGTAAAAGAAACAAAAATACAAGAAAACCTATCTATCAAAAATGCATATGAATAATCATATTAAAGTTTCACAGATATGCTTCTGTTTTGTTCCAAGATTTTTTGGCTTGGAAAGCTTTTTAGCAACTTTTTCTCCACCTTTTGGATTCTGATTCTCTTAGTTCCTTGCATAAAAGGGAACACTAGTTAAAAACACATGTGTGGGAGTGAGTGAGTTAGTGAATGAGAGAGGGAGAAAAAGAGCAAGTCTCTTTTGTATAAAGAGAAAGACAGGAAGGCCTAGGACTAAAGAATCACATGCAGAGAATCATTAATTAAGGATTGACCTGATTTCATGCTAGAGATTATGCTCCTCTCATCCCTATACACTCCAATAAGCTCATCAGTGCCCTCTCTAACTGCCAGTCACCCCCTCACCCTCCTTCTCTCTCGTCCGTGGCCATCCCCCGCTCAGCACTAATTAAATCAGCGTTAGAAGACAGTGATAACGGAGAACCAATGCTTCGAAGCTGCTCTCTCCTAATCATGGCTAAAGTGTCTGGTGGAGTGTGAAGGCCTGAGAGCTGAGTCAGGGTTCAAACTGGAGATAGCCAAAGCCCCTTTCACCCTCAGCCACAGACGTGCCCACAGGTGCTGTGTCCCAGAAGCAGGGTCCAAGCATTCTCGCCACTAATTAAAGTGTTTTGCAGGCAGCACACACTGCTTGATAATTGATATGAGTCAATGTTACTCCATGTGTATGCTGTCGGGAGATTATGGGACACCGATTGGCTGATAGCATCATATTAATCTGACCAGCCTGAATCCAGCCCATAAGCCAAAGGTAAATACAAAAGTTTACTTCTGAGGTGTTGCTGTGCATCTGCCAGCTTTGACTGAAGCCACTGTTTACAAAAAACACTATCTTGCAACAACACAGGCGGAACTAGTTAAACATAGAAACATTGTCATGGTTACAGTAAAAAAAAAAACGTTAGTGTAGAAAATGTTATAACTGAAAATGTCTTATTAAGACAATAAATAAATAAAAAACAGAAAATATGCTAATTAAAAAATCACTGACAATCAGCCCACAGCTTACATTTTTACATTATTTTAGACTTTGTTAAGGAGTGTAAGAAATGTGGCCACTGATAACTGATCATCACACTGGTCAGGAGAGCACAGCTGAATCTATTATCTTTTTTAATACTTGGCCGTTAGTGATACATGGGTCAGGGTTTTTATGTCCTGCCCGACTCGCAAAAAAGTCAATGACCCAAAGTTAACCAGAATCACAATTACTTGTAACTAAGTCAAAACCATGCTTTGTCACATGACTACACCCAAGACGTTTTCTAATAAGCTGCTCCGAAGCCGCCGTGCAGGGGCCTGCAGGTAACAGATTGCCCTGTGCATCACTGATGGCCAGATAAATGATATCAACACTACCAGGTACCTAAATGTTATTTTTTAGTATCAGCATCAATCATTTTTCATATTGTTCTAGCCTTACAGCAGACTGGCTCTGACTGTGGTGCGAGGGAAACCCAGCTACTGTCCTTTGTGGCCGGGGCAACTCCTGCTCTCCTTCCAGAGCGGAATGAAAAGAATAAGCCAGACATTCCTCTCAGGCTTAGACTAACACTAGTAGCTTTCAAACAGGCATCTCAGCCGAGCAGCCTGTGCTGCAGAAGGAGGAACTTACATCATGCATCCGGGCCAGAATTAGAAAGTGAGCAGGACTCTCAAATCCTCTTTGGTGAGAGGGCTTAATGGCAGCTGTCCTTATGCGAATCACATTTAACTGACTGACTTAAATTACAATCAGAGGCTTTGGTGACTTTAGTTCTGCAACTTTAAAGTAATACAGACTAGAAATTTGAGTGAAAACAGAGCAAACACAAAAGTGCTGTTTTCTATGTACAGTGACAGTAAGTAGAGAAGAGAAGATTTTGAGCTGCCCACTGTAAATAGCTTATTACATAAAAAACACCCTCTCTCTCTCTCTCTCTCTCTCTCTCTCACACACACTCTCTCTCTCGCTCTCTCACTCTCTCTCTCTCTCTCTATTCCCTCCCTCTCTCTCTCTTTCTCTCTCTCTCTCTCACTCTCTCTCTCTCTGTCTTTCTCTCTCACACACTCTTTCTCTCTCTCCCTCTGTCTCTCTCTCTCTCTCTCTCTCTCTCGCTCTCTCTCTCTGTCTCTCACTCTCTCTCTCTCTCTCTCTGTCTCTCGCTCTCTCTCGCTCTCTCGGAGTCAGATTGCCAGTATAAGCTTTGTTGTTTCATGAGCCCTATTAAAGCTCTCTGACATCACCCATATTCTATCCCTTTAATCTACAAGCTCAGTCTACTCCTTCAGCGTAGGACTCTTCTCACTCAGACTACATTCAACTACGCACTACACAAATGCGTTCACAATGCAGGATCCTTCATTACCCTTTAACACCACTTGAACGAATTTGCATCATTCAAATGCAAACACCACATAATATATTTCATCATCACAATTATTGCCAGAGTAATAAACAATAATATGCAATTTAATTAAAAAAGGTGGTGATATATTTTATTCTTGTGGCAGCAATTTTAATGTAAGGCACGTATGCTGACAACTGAGAACTTTACTACTGTCTTTGTATTTTACTCAAAAGAGGCTGTAGAGGTAGAGTACATCAAGTTTAGTAAAGATATAGAATAGATATTGTACAAGGCTGACCCAAAGTTCTCACCTATACAACAGTAATGCATTTCATTTGCTTTCTCGTGTTTTTGAAACCCATTCCTTTGCATAAAATAATTACTGGTTATTTCCCACAGTATGAAATAAAATAATTACTGATTATCTCCAAGGACCATGTGTTTGGACACAGAGTTGTGTTTTTTTCAGAGCTGGATCCCTAGAGCTCTAAGCAATTGTCCAACACTCAGTTGAAAAAAAAAAAAGCTTTCAAACATCCATTTGTGTTGATGAGCTTTTTTTGTTTCCTGGAATAAACAGTGTGACTGAGAAACAGTATTACTGATTCAGACGTTTATAAATGAAGATCATCCGGCTGTTCATTAAATCACGCTCTTTTTATTATATGCTGTCTCAGCTTTCCCATATTAATATTCATTACCCAGACAAACTAAAGCTGTCCGATTATATTCATTCCAATGCCAAATCTTCACAGGCAGAGGCATTAGCTGAATGATTCTTAGTATTCTAGTATGCAGGGCTACAAAACCCAGTAGATGGAAATTCAACTGGATCAATTTTTCAATGAAGAAATCAAATATAATAAAAATAATCAGTAAAACCTGTCGGGTTGTCACTATTGAGTATATCAGTATCTATTAGAATTAGGACAGTAATCTAGTCTTTTTTTTCAACCAGGGATGTGGAAAGCACCTTTAGATTTCTGAATTGTTTAAATGCAACTGTTATGAATGATCATGAAAAATAGTGATAAAAAAACAGAACTTTCCCATATTTTGAGTACAGGATTCAAAACCCAGGTGAGGGTGCTTTGGGTGTCTGTCGATTTCAGTGTATCTCTAAAACCTAACCAGGAATTGCAGGGTAGTTCTGTGCGCTGAAGCATTTATCCTACTAAAATGGCACCTTATTTAACACTGCCCAAACACTTATCAAATACAGTAAACCCCCAGTTTTACGCGGATCAGGACTCGCAGATCCAGTCACACGCGGGTTTTTTTCGAGAACGAAACTGATCGTTTTACGCGGAAATATTCAAAACAATGCGGAACCTGCAAAAAATTCTAAATTCTCCAAAATTCTCTGCTTTTTTTTGTTGCTTTTTTTGTGGCAATATGTAACTCATTTTAGTACTTCTGGCTCCCCGTGCATGGACTTTAAACCTCTCTCGCGCTCTCTTACTCTCTCTCTCTGTCGTTCTCTCTTACTCACTCTCTCGCTCTCTCTCTGTATGTATCTCTC
>JBBJLR010000139.1:21212469-21224438 GCA_037577145.1 Brachypetersius gabonensis | reverse complement strand
CATTTTCTTTAAGGGTAATGTATTAAACTGAGTTTTAATGAAATTAAAGTGTTCTGGGAGCACATTTGGGGGCATATATAGAGTTTACTATTAAAATAGGCATTTTAAGGCATTTCTTTGATCAAAACACAACAACGCGGTTTTTCATTATACACGGGTGCTCGTGTAACGTAACCCCCGCGAATAACAAGGGTTTACTGTACACCCAGATTGTTAGAACAAACTTTTTTTTTTACATCGTATACATTTAATTAAGTCTCTTTACAGGTGTATTCAAGAGAACCTGCTGGTGAGGGTTTCCTCTTTTTCAGTGATGCTCAACAGAAGCAAATTGTTTTCTAGTCACACAAACAATATTCACACTGCTGAACACTTTATAATGACCTGCAGATGCATTAGTCAGTTCACTGAGAACATACATTTTAATCTTTTACTTAAACTATTCTAAACAAGTCATCATAACAGCTCTAAAAATATGTAGTAATTTTTGAGTTTTGACCAAAATAGTATTCTTTAGTTATTCTGAAACATAAAAATCCAAAACGTAGTTTCCAATATTGACTTTATTGTGTTTCTTTTACTACTGAGTTCATAGTCTTTGCATTTATTACATAAAAAAAACCCTGAATCGTACAATAAAAATGTCGAATGAAAGACTGGTGGAATTTCATAATGCACAGAATGATTTTGGAAAGCTTCATAACTGCATTGGATAATTATCTGAGATTTGCTGGTAAGCAGTAGAGGGAACTACAAATTGTGTCGGTAGAGAGAGAGAAAAAATGTAGAGAGATTTGTAAAGGCTCAGGTTTAGAGGTAGCGGTGTGCATGTGTATGTATTTGTGTGTGTGAAAGACAGAGCGGCGCTGGAGCAGTACCTTGAGTAACGCAGGGGCAGTGTAGGGCAGTGGAGCCTGGAACAGCGAGGCCTCTAGAGTGCTAGAGATACGCTCTCCTCCATCCTGTTTCCTGCAAGACATACACACAGAGAGCTCAGTGTTCGGCGCTTCATCATATCTCACACACACACACACAAACTAACACACACACAGAGGCCGTGGGGTCACAGGAGAGGAGACATTATCAATGTGGCAGCCTGGAGGCTGACATTTGTACCACTCCGCACAGCTGTGTAGGAAGCACCTGCTAGCGGTCTTTGTACTTTGATTAGCAGGTTTTCTGGGTGTGTGTAGAGCCTCACGCGGGTCCTCAGGCATGGAAGAGATGAGAAATATATGTTTACCGGGGGTGTGTGTGTGTGTATGTGTGTGAGTAATTCAATTCTATTCCTGCCTTTTCTGACTTTTTGACAGCATGCTATAATTAGATTTACCATTATTCTGTGACTGAGGAAAAACAGATTGTATTACATTGCAGGCTAAACAAAGTTCAGAGCAGAAGTATGACCTTCACTTCTTCCACATAAATGATCATGGTAAGATGCCACTACCAAGACAATATCGTTTTAAACCAAACTTCCGTTGTTTCCGTTTGTTGTACTCTTGAGCAGTAGACTGGGCTACGGTGCTAAAAACTTATTTATTTTACGGTATTTAGCAGACGCTTTTATCCAAAGCAACTTTCATTCCCTAAATACAGGGGACAGTCTCTCCCTGGAGCAACTTGGGGTTAAGGGTCTTGCTCAGGGACCCAGTGGTGGTGCTGAAGGTAGGATTCGAACCGACGACCTCTTGATCTGGAGGCAAGTACCCTACCCACTGAGCCACCTCCACCCTTCATTTATTCATTTTACAAAATTTGGAATTGAAATATGCCTCCTAATGGCAATCCAGGTACACATTTTACATTAAGAATTTTTTAATTCTTAATGTAACGGCATTGGTACTGGCAAAAAGAAATATGCTACAGTGCCTTTAAGATTATATGTAAGTGACCGTTCTGACTGGTTGCCCTCTATTGTGCTTTGCTTAAAATGCGGTGCAGATTGAAACTTTTATGGACAAAATGATACACTCAGAATTACGGAAATCATAAATTTCAGAAATTTATTTCGGAGCTACTCCTTTTATGACTCAGAATAATTACACATTATGCAATTATACATTTGAGTAGCAATGAACAGCACACTGTTTTCCTGATATTTTCCAAGCTTTCTGCTACAGACTGTATGCAGTAATTACTTTTATGGCTTCAACCTAAAAATGTAAGTAGGCTTAATATGTAAATGTGTTCATGGAGTGACATCACAACCATGAAAAAGTTGACTGAATTTTCAGCTGTATAGCTCAGTTGACCCTGGTATTGTGGAATAATAAAAATGATAAAGTAATATCAAACATTTACAGTAAGCTCTTAAAATACTGTACAGCACACATCAAATACTGTACAGCACAAGTAATTCCAAGACTGTAGGGAGTTTGTTTCCTTTATGGTCTTGTTAAGTTGTGTGCTACATAGATTGAAAGGCATGGGCAGAATTTCTGGTACATTTCTGGACTGGCCTGGAAGAAAGCATCAAAACATCCAAAAACATCAAGATTATACCTACACACAATTCTCAGCAAAGGTTTAACATAAACTCCATCCGCACCCTTTCCTATAAAGCGTGTGTTCACTCATGAAAGCCATGTGAAGATTCAAATTTACTAAATGAAAACTGGACAGCTGTTAAATCGGACAACTAATAAAATCCTGGTAAACAACACAAGAGATACTCAATAGCACAACTATCATGTGGGCATGAAATATGGTACTTGCAGACCACAGACAATGACACAGCATTTTTTTCCAGCTGGCTTAAGAAGTGGGGAGAAAACAACACACTCCTTACAAGCCACATCTTTTTCCTTTTTCTTGAAACTCCAAATTCAAAACCCTGACACTCTATGCAGTGATTGGAGAGCTACTACAAAGACTGGGCTTGTATTGATTGGCCACAATATACTGACAAGACAAAGAAAAAGGTTTAAAATTGTTTCCCTATTTCATTGGGTAAGCTTGTTACAGCCAGACTGTATAAATCACGAAAAACAATTTCCTCTGGGATAAATAAAGTTTGCTGATTCTGATTCTGATAACATCTACACACACAGAACAGAACTGTTGGTTATGCATGAAAAACACTATTAAAACTACTGAGTGTAATGAATTGTATTCATGCCATGCACTGTGCTAAATACATCAGGACTGTTTATATTGTTTGTAATGAACCGTGCAGTTGTTTAGTTTCCTGATATCATTATGTGTTTTGAGAAACATGATGTAATTTATGACAGGTCTGGAGCCATGACAGTACACCAAACTCTCAGGCCTTATAAATTAATTATCGTTATATAATCGCCTCACAAATAATTTTCAGGAGACAAAATCTAATCTTGGTAAGAGAGGTGAGGTCATGCTTTATTTCAGTTCTACAGGCTCACTTCAGAAACAGCAGCGGGGGGGGGGGGGGGGGGGGGGGGGCGCTGCTGCATATCTGCTCGTGAAAAAAACTTCACAGAGCATGCTCAAGTCCACAGCACTGGCATCTACCTCAGAAACACTCATTAAGCAGCCGTCTCTGAGTAACAAGGTCTCACTATGGGTTACACTTCAGCAGCTCCCCTTTTTTCATCAGTTTCAAAAGATCTTCTGTGTCCTGCTCCTCTCTGCAAACACCATTCATCACGAAGCAGACAGCCACTTTAAAGCGAAATGTGATTATTCTCCAGATATGTCCCTTTGGCTTTTACCCTCATGAATGCATTATCATAAATTGCAGTGGAAATGCCAAGCTGAGTACACGCAGGTTTCATTAACCTTCAACTATTCTCATAATCTGGGGAGGAGACTTTCTGTAAAATAATAATATCTTTTCGCCAACAGTGGTCAGAGACTTTAAATAAACTTCTTCATGTAATGGGTTATTAGAGCATTGGTCGGTCTGACAACCCAGCTGGGAAGCTTGGATATCTGTCAGAAAGAAAAAGCCAGAACTCCTACATACCTCAAGTGAACCATATCTTGGAGCCAAAACAAACTGTAAAACAAAAGCTCTCCAGACTGCCTCTCTACTTGGCAAGCACACCACCCATATTGGGAGTTTTCCCCAGCAAATACTGCGTGCCTTAATCACAGAGTGGTGGCTGCCAAGTGGCTCATCCTCATTTACTAACCATTGACCTACTACATGAGTAATGGTAGCAACAACATCAAGGTATACTGAGTGTATACTGAGTTTTTACAATTGAAAATACATTACCACAGCAAATACCGAGGCAGGCCCGATAGCATTTGACAGGCTTTAAATATTAGTGGGCATTTCCAAACAAGTACTTGTTCTCAAATCACCTTTAAAATTATAAGTAACTGTGATTCTATTTGAACAGTGCTTTGATTACTGCATGCAAACCCTTTATTGTAAATTTTACACTGACCATTTTCTTGTGACCATATTTTAAGGTGCTTGCATTTATAGTAAGGGATCTCGGCTCTTTTAGTCTCAATGGCTGCATAAAAATTGGTACAGTTTGATGGTCTGAGGAGAGGTGACCTGTTAACCAGCTAATGTGTATTTATTTATTTAATTATGTACATTGTGTTATACAGTAACCATTAATTACATGGTAACCATTAATTTTTAGACCTTTAAAATGTAATGAACAATTACTCGAGTATTTGAATAATTTGCACCAGTGGTCCATTTATGATGTTTGTGTGTGTTATCAAACAATGTAATACATTCTAACATTACAATCTTCCAAGCTTTCCAATATTTCAAAATCAACGCATTTAAGAATGATGCAGGAAAATCGCTTCTATTCTGATTAGTGGCCCTGTATTGTGGCTTATTTATCAAACAGCTGTGCCAGTTTAGCTCTTGCAGCTTAGTTTCCATCTGTGAACCATATGGACCAGTGAGTGAAAAATACGTATTACTGAAACATACATCAAATTCCTTTTATTTTGGAAATCCCATTTTCATGTTGGAACCAAAACATCACTGCACTATACCTGATATATGAAGAACATTTTTGATGCCGCCTTCACCACAGTAGGGAAAGATGAGCCTTTCCTTCCTGTTTATCATTGCTCTCACTTATGAGGCTCCTGAGAGAGTGCAGTGCATTAAAAAATGTCCACAGTCTTTGCTTCCCTGCAGCCATATGGGGCTGCCATGGGGCTGAGAAAGGTGTCACTGTATCACATACTCTGAAGACAATGTAATTACTGAACAATGACATCAGCAGCTGCTCTTCCTGTAGGTTAGAATTCTGCTATGCTTTACTGTTCTCAATAATGCCTTTCAGTGTTCACTCCTATCATCAGAATTATCTAAAAGAAAACCTCATTATTTTGTTTTACAAAGGTCAGTCCTCCTACATACAAATGAGGGTTTTAAAAACGAATGCATGAATCTTGTGTGTCCTTCATAGAAAATGGAATTTAAGAGCAAAGGTTTAGGGCAGTATTTACCAACTATGGTCCCGGGGCTCCCTCCTGCACATTATAATGTCTTTTCTGCTCCAAGAAACCCATAGGCAAATCAGGAACTGCTTTTTGCATCAGGTGTGATGGAAAGCACTAAAATGTGCAGAACTAGAATCCCTGGTATAGAAGAATTGGTGACAAGGACCTGCACTAAGGATAAGTTAACCATGTTCCAGGGTCCATATTCTACATGTTTCTTAGCTATTTTTGTTACTATGCCTTGAAAACTGGTATGTTTAAATTATCTCTTTTCTGACTGGCTGCCTTGTATTGTCCCTCACTCAAAAACAGGCTGGGCTGATGCACTCTTTAATACCTCAATGTAATTTGCCGTGTTAAAGCTGATGTAGGCTGGGAAGGCAGATGTATGTAAATGAATCGGTTTCTGTGACAGCCTAAAACAATCTGCTTATATTTTAGCACTGCCTGAAAATGGGCACACTTACACAACAAACACGCTTAACGTATTTCAGCAAACCGGCACTAATTTCAAGTGAAAGGTCTCGCTACAATTCAGTAATGGTTAAACAGGCAGTATATAAGTTCAGAATGATTTCTTTTGGTCATATTTGAAATGTGTCTAGTTTTTGCATTTTAATGATTAGAAGAATTGAATAACCATTTTATAAAAAAGTACATTCAGCTGTTTATTGATGTAAATAATCGTAACATTTATTCTTTCCTGAAATGGCACAATGGATAACAAAGTATACTGCTATCCAAAAGTGAGAGTGACGGTGGTATGCTAAAGCCAAATGGCCTTCCTCTTCATCTCTGATCAATTTCAGCTAAAATGTTTCAGATGGCATACTAATTAGGTATTTATCTGGTGCAAGGAAGCATTCTATCTGTCTGTAAAGCCAAATAAAGTCTCTCTCTCTGTCAGTCTGAGTGGAAAAGCTCCTCTTAGAACAAAAAGTTTGGCAGGGAGTAAATGAGACATTAAAAGCTCTGCATGGCAGGAAAAGAAATAAGGGGAGACAGAGTGAGTCATATTTGTAATGCCTTACGCTCGCTCCCGAGCTCCTGAACGTTTTTATTTAGCTGCAGCCGAACAACCTGCATCTCCCTCTGTGCCACACGTTGCAAAACTGTCTGGCGGCACACTTGATGCAGATAGAAATGCAGAACAGGATTTAAAAATAAGTCATGGGTGGATGCATTATAAGCAGACCGTGCCGCTGCTTTTGAAAATAAGAACTGTGCCCTTAGACCATTCAGAAAAAATACACTTCAAGCCTACATCTTTAAGCTTACGTCTAAAGGAAACTACAAGATATCACCCAAGTGCTTCATTACTACCAACGAGGCATGAACAGAAGCTTGTTACTGCTCAGAAACCAGCACTACCCTGTCCCACTGGAGAAGCGCAGCACAGCTTTGGAAAATCTAACAGCCTTCTTCTACACAGAGATGTGTGTGTGTGTGTGTGTGTGTGCACGAGCGTGTGTGCGTGCGTGTGTGTGTGTGTGTTCAGGGTCACTGAGCACAATGCAGGGTTAGGTTTGTACTGCCTATCTGGTTACACATCAGGCAGTGTGTGTGTGTGTGTGTGTGTGCGTGCGTGCGTGCGTGCATGCACACGTGTGTTCTCAGCCCGTGCTGATTAAACCCCCGCGGAATCTGTCAGTAACACATAATGAACCTGAATAACAACAGTATTACCGATAACATGTTCACTGTACTGCGATGGTGCATGTGCGACTTATAGTCTACGGCGGTAAAGATCACACAACTACACCGAATAAATGAAATAGGCGCTTTGTTCGATTTACCAACTGAAAATATGCCCACGTTAAATCATTTAACCAATGTTCAACAAGGTCCACAAATACAACTGTCCACTTGATAGACTGGATATGTAGAGCAATGTTAAACTGATATATAGTGTTAGAGTCATCATTAAAATCATGCTGGCTATGGAAGCTCATAAAAGCAAGCAGGGTAAGTTACTCACTGTGCTGCTACAGCAGTATCAGCTTCAGAAGTAGTCCTGCTTTCCCCCAGCTAAGGCAGTGCAAGGCTCTGGCACTGATGAGTGCCGTTCAGCTTTCTTCTCTCATCACTCCAGCTCTCAGCTCTAACACACCTGCTAGCTGCTCTGCGCTCATCCTCCAGTCACTCCTTACTCCCCCCACCCGCCCCTCCTACAGCCTTCCCGATCTCTGACGGCCCGCCCCTCCTCCTCTCTGAATGCCGCCGAGAGACTGAGGGCTGCCCATCCGTGCCGTTTGATGGAGCCATATTTTGCATTCATTATGCACCGCCTTAATTAAACACGTCTCCCTATCAGGAACGGTTGCTCTAGCAACCAAAATCACTGATGAAAACTAAGCTCCTCGCATTAAAAAAAGCTACAAATCTCTAATCGCTTCCTTTTCTTATTCCAAGTATGACATTCTTCATCATTTACTCATTCTAGCACAGCCTGCTGGGTTAGATCCAATACAGTGGGGGGAAAGCACATCTGTCCATTTTTCATTAGTTTTGATTCAGATTGAAAATGACTGGAAAGCCAGGGAAAGTAGTGATGCACCCTATCAGTACCAATCTAGGCACTGTTATACTATAGCAGCAAAGCAAAGAACATATACATTACATAGTTAGGATAGGCATACACTGACATTAAGATTGTGAACATTTTTAAAACTATTGTTTAGGGGAGTAACAGTACACATATTTTAAAGGTTAATACGATTTTGGATTCAGTGGTCTGTTTTATTTTCAATAACAACACAAGCCCAAAAAATGCAACCCCTAAAGGTCAGTAGAGACATAGGATAGCCCTACTTCCTTCCCACTTTGCTCTGACAGGATGCAGATTTTTTAGTTTCAATCACTGACAGCAGTTTCTGTGAAACATGACAAATAAGAGACTTATTTGCTTGATAGACTAAGGAGCAGATCAGCCAGTGGTGGCTTTTTTAAGACTACATGGGAAGCTCAACTGTCCCTATAATTTCATGGAAATGCAGCACTGACATGCTTGACTCATACTGTGATTCAGTATTTCAATAAAATATCATCTAATTTATTATAGCACTCTAGCAGTTTGTTTACTTAATGTGTGCTGCATCTGACAGACAACACAGTCGGCATGAATATGTTTGTAGAAGTCACTGAAAGCACATCTCATAGAACCCCCCTGAAGCTGGGCTTCCATGCATTTATTAAAAATTTAAATACACACAGTTTTAGTGCAGCAAAGATAAACATTTATTGAGAGAGTCTTTTATGTCATTTGAGTCCCGCCCAGAGTCTATCAGGCTGCCAGGAGCGCTTTAAGGATATAAAAATAGTCTTTTATTGAACTGTAGGCTTTTCCAAATGAGATGTCTAGATGTATTTGCGATGATTAGTGGAGCCCCCAAAGAGGCAGGATCTTAAAACAAACTCCCAACACATTAATGTGCAAGATTTACACAGATGAAAACTATTATTTGCTCATTTTTTGCTATAGCCAGGATATATGGTCAGTGTAATGTTAATGGAGTCACTGCAGTCATTGGCTTGGACAAAACAGCAGGTTTGTAAAACAAGCACCTTCATGCTACATGTTTACAGAACTTAAGCACAGACACATTTGACCTGTTTAGGAACAAATGGAAATCCTGGTTCATTAAGCTACACAAAGAGATTTTTGGCTTGCAAATTGTGACCTGCCCTACATGCACACACCATGCTATGACTATTGGAAAAAAAAAACACTGCTGGCCTTTTCAAGGCAAAACCTGGCCAAGGTAATCAACAAGCATTAGGAAGCTGTGTATGGCAAGTTCATAGAGGTAACACAGGATTACTGGGCAATCTTCAGGCCAAGTGATAAACTTGTACTGTAGTAATCCCTAGTCTAATCCCCAGGGTCTATAAAGCTTGTGATGAATGAATCTTTACTTGTTATGCTATAGTCATTAGCACAGTTTAAGGATGTAAGTTGAAAGAAGATTTTTTATAGATCAGTTCCACTTCTAAATCTAACACACGTCAGTTTAGAATTTGCGCAAAGGGACAGAATGAAAACTCAATGAAATTACAGCAAATATACACTATATGAACGAAAGTATTGGGACACGCCTGTTTTTCAGGTGTGTTTTTCCAGTGAAGGGCTTAATCTTAATACTTCAGCATACCAACACATTTTATACGACATGCTTCTAACTTTAAGGACACCTTTTCTATTACAACATGACTGTGCCCCAGTGCAACAAAGTGAGCTCCATAAAGACATGGTTGGATGAGAAGGAGAGTTTAGAAGAGATTGAAGGACACACACAGAGCCCTGAGCTCAACCCCACCCAACACCTTTGAGATGAACTGTAACGGATGTTCTCATCCAACATTAGTGCCTCACCTCATAAATGCTCCACAGAATGACTGGGCCCGAACTCCCACATAAACTCCAAAATCATCTGGAAAGCCTTACAAGAAGAGTGGGAGCTACTATAGCTGCAAAGTGGGGACCAGCTCCATTCTAAAGTCTATGTATTTGAATGCAATGCCACTAAAGTCCCTGTTGGAATAATGGTCAGGTGACCAGATACTTTTGTTCATATAGTGTAATTCAGTTCAGCATGTAAAGTTCACATTACGTGCTTAGTCAGTGAGATTTGAACTTGAATATTTACCCTAAACAGTCTTCCTGGCAGGTTCTAAAACACACCTTACACAACTGTAAGCAAACTGCAGTGCTTTTTTTCAGCAATGTCATTCTTAGCAACTCATCTGAAGCATTTCAGATCTATTTTAAATGATAAACTTGACCGCTCCAACAGTACAGAGAAAATGTGTCATTTCTTTTTGAGTGTCATCTTTCTCACTAGCCAGAAGGATAGAAAGATACAGTTCGAAAGTGTCTGATGTACAACACTCATGATGCCAAGAAAAACTTGTGATGGAGGCTGCAAGGCCTGAGAGCAGTTACATTTGCCAAAATAAGAAAAGTACACAAGCTCTAACAACTACTGATCCAAGGTATGGAGTATAACCTCAAAGTAGATGTAGACTCTCACAGAAAAGCTGCTCCCATTAATAGAACAAAGATACTGTCACAAAGGCAAATGGCTTAGACCTAACTTAAGCTTATGCAGCCAAACAGAAATGTAAACTGTCATTTTAGGTGCCGGTTTGCTTTTGCCTAATTGCATTATGCATTAATGGAATTCAGTCTAGTTTACTGTGGCTGACAGTGCCTACTAACTTGATGTTAGTGTTATCAAACTCCTGTGAAAAGTTTGCATTATCTTTGGTGTTAACCTCCATCTATCTATGCATGACCACTTTTCCTTAATCATGGTCATTGGAAGTAGGGGATGGGCATGGTTAGGTGGGTGTGTGCTAACATAGTTACCATTATTATTGCTCAAACATCCCCACTTAACAAAATTATTATACCAATGTTTTGGCATAATAAATCAGGGGTTTAAATTAGTAGTTTGTTAATCACAAGGTGTTAATTTGATCTAAAATACTTTGCATAAAAGTAAAAAAAACTGCCCACCTCAACCAGTGTGTACTGTTTGTACACTGTTGGTACTTATTAATCTT
Organism: Brachypetersius gabonensis; assembly: GCA_037577145.1. Lineage (NCBI taxonomy): Eukaryota > Metazoa > Chordata > Actinopteri > Characiformes > Alestidae > Brachypetersius > Brachypetersius gabonensis. The sequence goes on along the minus strand of JBBJLR010000139.1, from coordinate 21,213,464 downwards.
AAACCTTCACATAAAGCTCCAAAGGATGCTTACTGTCAATTTGATCAATTTTCAAATTATAATTGGATTGGTGCTATTCAGAGATTTTAATTCTCCCTATAGCAAAAGTCTTCAAACCGGTCATCAAGGTCTGAAGAAGGTCAAAGTTCTTCCAACTTAACTCACACTGGAGTAAAAAAGTGGACCTTCTAGAGGCCTCTAAGAATCTGTCTGAAAAATACTACTCTATAGCCTCAGATCGTGATCTGGGTGAGTGTGTGTGTGTGTTCATTCCAGCATCAGATCGCTAATAATAATAAAATATTATTATTAATAATTCTGTAAATTTTTCAGTCTATTATATACTCACACACACTCTCTACACACCAAAAAATGGTCTCAGGGTTAGCAGGCACCTAACTCCAAAAGGCTTATGCATACACTCTTTAGTCTGGCTTGAATATTGTTCCAAGTGTGTTTTCCTCAAAATCCCGTAGTCTGAGGTCTTGCTGAGAACCCAGCAATCCCAGCCGAGGGCTTCAAAACAGATTCAGGTGTATTACTGGATTTAAATTATAAATCCAACTGGCTCAGAATACATGCATAATAATGTGACAAGTCAAAGTTAAGCACAGCACCAGCATCGCAGGAGAGACGGCTAATCTAAATGTAGTTCAGTAGTTACATTCTCTCTTCCGTCTGTTAAACCACACAGCAGCGGAGGAGCTCTCTCTGTGTGTGCCCTTAGATACATAACCTTAACGACCCCCTAGTCTCGAAAATTCCACCTGATTTCAGCCCCACTAACTCCTCCCTCCTGCTACAACCCCTTTCACCTCCTGTGAAGCTTCGTGTCATGTAGCCCTAAACAGGGCATTAGTCAGTGCAGCACTAACCCTCTCAGTCCCACACTGAGTCATGCCTGAAACACTGAGCCAACTGGATCCTGACAAAAAAAACCCAAAAAAACGATCCCATTGACCTCTTCCCCAAGTCGGGGTGGGGGCAAGGCGGGG
>JBBJLR010000139.1:21192969-21212369 GCA_037577145.1 Brachypetersius gabonensis | reverse complement strand
TTTCACATTTTGAATGGAATTACTGAAATAAATCAACTTTGTCATGATATTCTAATTTTATGACCAGCACCTGTACTTTCTCTTGGCGAAACATCTTCATTTCCCCATTATTATGAAGACTCTTTTGATTACTTTAGAGGTCCTGGCTGCTTGTTTAGGTTTGCTCTCTTGACGATCCATCTTCTACCTTTTCTTGGCCAATGAGATGAAATTCTCCATTAATATATCCTGACACGTTACTCATTCATGTTTCCTTTGATAATGTGTAATGCCCCAGTGATGAGAAACAGCCCCATATCATGATGCTCCCACCGCTGTGCTTCACAGCATTCTTGGGATCATATGCACAACTCTTCTTTCTTCAAACGTGACAAGGTGAAATATTGACAACGAACAAATTATGGTTTTTTTTTTAAACTGTTCTGATATGTCTGAATTTGAATACAAATCTGCATCTTTTTAAAAACAATAGTTTTCTGTGGGACAAAGGTTATTGCTTATTGTTCTCCAAGTAACTTTGGTTCCTGTTGCTTTCAGGTTTACGTGAGCTTCTCTCTGATCTTGCTTATCATTAGTACGAGAGAACTGATAGTACGATCTGTTCAAGGATGATTAGGTTATAGTTTGCGTATTTTTAAACCAATTTTACTGACAGTTGTTTTTAAAGTCTTTGCTGTTGGTTACAAATATTGTCCCTCAGTAAGTTTCATCACTGTCACCACGACTGCTACTTGTTGCATGAAATCTTACCTACCTTCGATAAAAAGAATCTGAAATAACATAGTTTATTTCAGATTTTAAAAAAAAGAACAATCCGTCAGAAAAATATTAGACAATACTATCAGAACAACAATTTGTCTATTAATCTTGCCTTTAAACATGTTTGCAAATTCTATTTATTGTTATGAATACATACTGATTGTTCATAAATACAAAATTAAAAGACACTAGGTGTTCAGTGGATGTACTCACTGAAGTATATTCAATTATGAACAAAGTGTCCAAATATGTTTCCTCTCATTGTTTATAAAAACAGACCGTCTCTGTTGTGTTACATGCTAACTGCCTTGCAACCGCCTTTATAATGTTTGCATTACAGGTAATTACGTTCTTTTTGAGGTGTAAACCAGTGTAAGTCTCAGTTTATTCCCTTGTTAGAATAAGGGCTTAATAAATAAATAAAAGAAACAACGCTTCACTTCAAAGTATCACCTGCATTTTGTCATGAGCCAATTTCTTTTTAAGTGGTAATGAATGACCAGCTCTGTGCAGTCCTAGCCAAACATATTTGGTGGCATTCATAGACGCCGAATCAAAGCAGGGAATGTCTCTTTGATGTTGGCGAAGCAATAAAGCAACAGGAGAGACACTTGATTGCTTGCAAATATCACTTCCGAATTTCATTTCTTCCTTTTCATGGTCACAGGTTAGTTCAAAGAGTAATGAGACTCTCTACTGCTGAAGAACACCAAGCGGATGGGAAAAAAGCAGCATTTAATAGCTTCTAAGGTGGTCAACATGTCTCCCATAAGGGCTCCTGCGAGATGAGCAAACACAAGGCCAATAATCTGATATCTGAATGCAGTGATGTTGCCTAAGTGCTTCTGGATGATGCTACTGTCTACAGAAGACAGTTACACAAGACAGCTTTATCACTCTATAAATAGTACAGTACACATTGAAAGCGTACAGTACACATACTGGTGCGCTTGTCTGCTGTCAACTCTCAACCTCGCAAGTCTCATATTAATGACTGTCCTTGACACACAAGACAGTCATACAAGTCCAGCAGTGTCCTGCATAATACTTTAATTAAATACTCACTCTCACATTCTGTCTGACACCACACTGAGAAGAGAATTAATATAGAGATCCTTAAACTTAGAGAGGCATAGAAAATGTGCTAGAAATGCATTACAATCATAATTATAAAGATTAGAAAGAACGTGAATTCACAATGAACAAATCAACAAAATTTACCATAGGACAGCATTCACTACGCTTTTGTCAATAAAAAAGATGCGTTTACTATCCTGTCTAATTCTGTCTTTGCAAAATGTAATTATTTTCCCCTTATCCTCACTAAACTCCACAATTATGAATGTGACCTTTGGTTAACAACGAATATTGTTCAAGTGTGAAAACGTTTAAAATCTAGGTGGTGTTTTAGAGAGCTGATCATCATTTAAGCCAAATTGGCTTTCAAATAATTCTAAACCCCTGTGGATTAAAAACAAATCTGTTACTAATTTTAGGGGGTAAGAACAAACGGAAATCCAGCTTCTGCTCTGCTCCATGATAGATGATAATGTTGATGCAGTGGGGCAGAGGTCAAAGGAGTCGCTGCGATTAGCTCACTGCTATCTCTGAGATGAATGAGGAATGCAGAACGTGTGGATCAGAAAGATTACAATAATGTAAGCCTAGAAAAAGGAAAGATATGTACATGCTTTCTATAACCTGCTTTGTATTTTTTGTATTCCTCTATTTTTCTGTCATTACAAGAGTTTAAAGCGCACATATCTGCTCTGCCTTCTTACTACTCTGCAATATCCAATAAGGTTCCTTCATTAAGGAAACCCAGCTGAATCGATTTCCCATCAAGGTGATACATGCTCTCTGCATAAGCAGAACTCAAACATTATGACCAGCAGACACACACAGAAATAGACGCATTGAGGAATAGATTGTTTTTTTTCAATCTAGCTATATTTGCACAATGCTGCAGCATGCAAAACTCACCAGAACTTCCTGGGTCTCCCGATTCTGAACGGAGAGCAAGGCATGTTGGGTCCTCTGAGGTCAGGTCTTGAGTTTAGCTTTCTTAATTCAAAATATTCCAGTGTTCCACAATAAGCACTTTTAGCTAAGTCAGCCAGTGTGTTCACAGAGATGCAAGAAGGCCTTGAGTACTGCTTAGTACCTGAGTGTGTAGGTCAGGGATGCTACTTTGCTTTGAACAGCAAATGACAGTTTGTTCTTTTTCCATATGGTCTGGGTCAGAGGTACAAAATTAATGCCCTTCAGAATAATAAAAAAAAACAACCTGCAAGCCACCTTGTTCGTCCTCAACTCTCCCAGGAAATGCCCTCAGTTCTGGAATAATTCGTAGAGTGGATCATTCCCAAGCACATCCTTCATTTTATCAAGAGCAGAAATGAAATCTTAGACACATTCTAATCTTGCCACTTGTATCAGCGCTTGATCTTCAGGCCACATGCAACAGAAAAATATAGCAAAATTACAACTACTAAATAAATATGCCAGGCAGCACTCCTTGTCTCCTCTGCAGAGCACAGTCAGTAGGCTTCCCTCTCCCTGGACACCGGGCAGAGAGTGCTGCAGCAGCAGCAGGAGGCGGCTGAGGGACGCCAGCGGTCAGTGCAGGGGAAACCTGAGAGAGAGAGGCTCCGACAGGCTGACCTTCAGGGCTGGATGAGCCTGTGTTCCATCTGCTCCTGGGATCCAGAGCAAGGCCTTCACACACTGCCTGCCATCACAGGCAAACACTTTCTCGCACTACGAGTGCAGAGGAGAGAGTGTTGCCTCTGCACCTCAGCCACTCTGTCCTGCCAGCACTGCAGAGCTGTCGGCTGTTACTGTGGCAACCAGACAGCGGGGCTGTGGCGTGTCCTCCTGGCTTGGGACCGCTCTCTTACGTCCTGTCTGCCTTCCCCCAAACTCCTGCCAGGCCAGAGCACACACTAGCCCATGCCAGCTCAGTAAACAAACACCAGTGCCTCAGCCTTAATACAACCAGGGATCAAATCTGGGTAGAAATCAAATGTGAGAAAGCACAGGGAGAGGGGAAGTCCACAAGTCACGATCAGAGGTACTGAAGAGAGAGACGAAATGTTCAAAAAAGTTGAGTTAGACTGAAGTCTAGTCTTCATTAGCAGCATGGAGTAATTAGCAACATGGAGTACTCCACAATTCATGTCATTCAAATGTATATAAGTTTCCACTGTCTTCATTTAGAGGTGGGCAATCTGACGACATGAGATCGTGAAGACGATCTATGTGCTGACGATCTGCCAAAGCAGAGAGATTGTAGTATCGTCTAAATAGACTACATTCCATGTATCTATTGCAGTTCTATGCTCCTCCTATTTTTTTTCCTCAGCCAAATTGCACTATTTGCTAGTTCGCTTAATGCCCGCCTTCTAGAAACTGTTAAGGTTGTACTGTTAAGTAAGTTGCAAAATAGTAAAAAAAATCTATAGTTACAAATCAATTTAAATATCGTGATAAAATCAAAATTGTGATTTAACAATAAAAAAATTGTGATTTAATATTGCTGCCCTATCGCCAACCCCCAGCTACATTATTTCTTTTTAACTGCACTGATCATATGAGTCAAACTACTTATCTAAAATTAGTGCACTGCACTAGCAGTTTCTTGCGCTATTAGTTTGATGGATTTGATGGATTTTGATGGATTAAACAATCCATGTACCAGTCAGGCATTTCTGCTGCTCAAGGCGTTCATCTTAAGTGCATTTTCTGATCTTTGCAAAGCTTCGCCTTTGTTTCTTCTGTCATCTTTTACCCCGTGTGTACTGAAATGCAGTCTGCTTCGAATTTCATACCATGAGTTCTGATACTATATGCATTTAACCTCTATCAGAATCTAATGATACATTGCAACAGTGATCAGAATCTTTTTTAAATGGGCACAATGGGCAAACTCTGTACCAATGTAGCTTGCACACATTACCACTGAACACACAGCAGTTTGTGCTCTCAGTGAGACAAAAAAGTTGTGGTTCATACCAAATGCACCATGAGCTGAACATGGACTGCCAAAATGTGGATTTAAGTTTTGGTTCAGAAACGTTACATGACTATTAGATATTTACTGCAAAGTGATTATGTAGAACAAATACTCACCATAAGCTTCTAGCTTTGGAGAATGTCTTGTCAACTCTGAAAGAAAAGAAGAAGTTATAAAAATTTTTCATTCACTGTTACTGTTTACATCAATTCATTACATTCATACTGTCCACATTCATTTCTACACGAGACCTTCATTCAAACAGTGATTGCATTGCATGTCTGTTCAACAAGCCTTTTAAAGATATTTAATCAAACTATGAATAAAATCTAGCTCTAACAGTCCTCTTCAGCTCAGTTCTGTACCTACTGCAAAAACATTTCAGTACCTCCGAGACCTTAACAAATGAGCAGTCAGGAAAGCACTTGTCAACTCAACTCCTGGATAAATGGCTTAGTTTAGGAGTTACGAGTGTCCTGTGAAGTGTATAAAATAAGTAATAGGTATAAACCATGGTGCAAGACCCAGTGGGGTTCAGCCTGCCAGTGCAGACCACAACTCATCAAATACCCGCTCCCTCGGCCCCTGGGTAGAGGAGGTTTCCATGGCACCCATTTGAAGGGTCAAAAAAGAAGTCAGAATTCACTTAGTATGCCCCGAGAGATGTGCACAGCAATTTGCACTAGCCCTTCCTATCTGACAGATCTGTGCACCCACAAATTTCTCACTCCTTCCTCGATGTGGCCAGGCTTACAATGAATATATTCGATGAAGCAATGTGTTCTTATTTGCATACAGTGCATTATAGTTGTTCTTGGGCTGTGATGTTAAAGGCAGTACAGTAAAAGGCTGTCAGCATACAGGGACAACGGACAAGGAAAAATTGGAAAAATGACAACTGATTCTCCATTCGATCGACTTTAAAAGGACCCTATCATGGAAAAACTTGTGTTTTATAAAGGCACCATTTATTCTGAAGTCCATATAGCTCATATATCTATATCAAGCTGCAAAAGTCCAATTTAAATTAATCGCTATGATGTCTCAAAAATCTGTGCATTTTTCTTTTCAAACTACTCATTCAGCCTGTTGCCAGTCACAAGTATTTCTGCCTGTTTTAGAAAGAGGAATTACACATTTTATACATATAAACCTATACAAATATCATACGAGGAAAGGTTTGACATGGCCACTTTAACTGAAAAAAAAGGCAAGGAAACAAGCACAAAAAATTAGCTTCACGCAGCAGAATGCTGAAAGAAAATTAAGAAAATGCACACTGATACAGAAAAAAATATATATATAGTAGGAGCAAATGGTAAAAATTGTAAAATACCAATAGTCATGCTTAAGATTTGCATAATAGGTCAGCAATATGTGTGCATTTCATGAATACATAACACTTCAGTTTAAAAGCTAAGCAAATCCATCCTGATTGCATTTGTTACATAAATGCATCAATAGCATTAAACACATGATGCAAGGCGATTGCACATTCAGACTGAACAGATGTTAATGCTGTGAACAGATCGCTTCATCCCATGTACTGTGATACAGCCTGCCAAGCACTTGTGGCCCATAATCCGTCACAAGCCAGTAGATGGAGCTATGATGCAATACTCACATGTAGATGTATAAGAAATTGTCCACAGAGATCTGGCGCAAAAACAGAACCTTAGCAGAACTACAGAACAGCCGTCAGGGTCATTTATCTCGTTTTATTGTATTGTATTGAAACTAAGAATGGTGAGTTATAGAAATGCACTGCCAGTGCAAACCACAACTCACCAAAATGCAAGTTTGATCATCTGGACATTAAGTTCATCAAATTAAATTACATTTTTAATAATTATTCCAAAGTAATAGTTATATGTAGTTCATATTTTAAACAGAGTGTAAGTAGTACAATAAGAGCTGGTTTATGCCATTCTAGTAGAAACATACCCCAAGTAACACAGATAAAGTAAAGCGTCCATTTGTCATACGTGAACACATGACAGCACAAACTTCTTCCCTGTATTTAACCCATTCAGCAAAAGAAGCAGTGGGCAGCCAGGAACACAGCGCCCGGGGAGAAGTGTGTGGAGACAGTAACTTGCTCAAGGGAACCTCAGTGGAGCCACTAGCAGTCCTGGGATTTGATCCCACAACCTTGTGATTGCTGGGGCAACTCCCCAACACCCATGAAACATGCAAACAGTGTAAAACTTGCTAACCATTAGAGGAATGGCAGAGTCTGGCATTTTTCAGCAATCCTCATCTCCTGCTGTGGGATGTTTAGCTAAATTTATGGAAGGAACAGCTGGTCTTGGTTGTAGTCTAAGGTCAGGCCTTAGTGTAGCCACATTAACCACATTTCTGTCTTCACTAAAGACACCTGTGGCGCTGCCTCTGCTGGCCAGCTGCATCGGATGACACTGCGGTGTAAGGGCCTGGTCTTTACATCAATCTGAGAATCATCAAGCTATTTCGGTAGTAAACTAGATCAGTTTCAACATTCAATCCCTAAATATCATGAAAAAACATAATTTTCCGTATTTTTCCAAATTGCCTACCTATTTTGAAAGATGCACAGCTTTGCATTAGACTGATTCATGTAACTAATTAAATTTACTGGACAGCACCTAGTGCCGGGTCACAGCAGATTTGTGTAGACGTACTGCTCTTTGAGAGGTCTAATAATTCCATAGGTGACTTTACGCAGCAATTCAGCTGTTCTGTACTCCTTTACCGCTCAGCATCATCTCCTTATGTCAGCTCTCATATTTCCTGTGTATTCTCTTTAAGTGCACAACCCCCTGTCTCCTGGCGAGCGCACTGCTTTGGAAATCCAGTCTCCTTACTCATGTTTCCAGGAACATGTCTGTCCTGGATTAAGCCGCATATTCTCTGGAATCACCCACCATCTGACAACAGCTCTGGTATCCCTGTTTCCGAGCCGGATATAGAAAGGCGATTTATATGTGTCATGCAAATAAAACCATAGCTTGCAATTATAGCCGTGCAGGTTATCTAACGTTTTTTGCTTTCCGTGTGTTCGCATTTATACACACAATCCTGAGTGATGCCTTCAGAGTTCATTTAAGTGCAACTGGACACAAATGAACACCGCAGGCATCATTTCTGTATTATCATATTTCTTAACAAAATTTCAATACTGACATTTTGAGTTTCGATACTTTCAGCTAATTGTATAAATAAGGTTGAATAGAATGATTTATTTGATCCAAAAAAATATTTATCCCTGAAATAGAAACCTAAAATAGAGAAGGAAAAAGGTTTCTAACTTTAATGTACACTAATATAATGAATCTAATGCATCACAATTGGTCAATTCATCATTAACTTTGGTAGTTTGCATTTTTTAAACTTGAACAAAGTATTTTTGATCATAAGTCTGTTCACTTAATAATATCATTTACTTTCAGTGGTGTTTTGTACAATAGAAAGAATGCATGTCCTGTTCGGATGGACGGTTTTGATCAGTTTCACAACACAAAACAGAATATTGCTTCTCTGGCTGGGGATACAAGAGAACACAAATGGCTTTGCTCTCTCTGGGTGGGTAGAATGACCCTTCGTCTCTCTCAATCATTCAGCACAATGCAAACCAGCTGACGCAACAGAGACAGCAATTCTCCTCCAGTTGTGTTGAGCTTTCCAGTGATGTTGCATTAGTGTCATATAAATCACCAGGACCAGAACTGCACACTGAATTTACTAGATTGAGATGTTAACATATATTTCATATAAAAAATACTGTTGAATGTCAAAATACTATTAATGCAATTCATTTTTTTAAATGTGAAAATGTGTGCATAACTGAACTGTTTTCAGTGTGAAGGCTACAAGCGTTAATCCTTCCATTATAGCAACATGTTTCACATCCGAGTGAACCCTTTAGTGGCACTTAAACTCAAGTAGAGCATCTCACCTTTCACCAAAGCTCTAAGAATATACTTTCCATCTGGGTATTTATAACGCATTCTCTTTTCAAGTCCGCTCATGCCTGCTGCCATGAAAATAATGGATACCCTTCAGGGGCCAGAGCACAAATCAAAGAGGCTACTACTGTAAATACAGATGCATTCTATGAATACAGCATCTGAAAACACTGAAACCCTGGAGGAGTGCATAAACAGCTGATAATGTGTTGTCCGTTGGTGTCTGTTAACCTTAAGGCCTCACTATTTCTGACGAACAATACAGCCAGTCACAAGAGGACTGGTCAGGAGACAAAGAGGCTCTCAGTAACCCATCTCTTCAACATGGAGAGAGGCTTTCAAAGAATACAGTGTAGGATCTATTTTCATTTGATTTGCTGTTCTACCCTATACATATTTATATGGAGAGACTTTTATTGATCCCAGAGAAAATTGCACAGACCAGAAACAAGAACAATATGAAATATGAAAGTCTAAATATATCCATATAGGCCAGGATCCTTCAGTTAAAGCTGTTTTACACATCACCAGCTCAGCCATGAAAATGAAGTTTAAAGCATTTATACTTCACTAGCGGATCACTTTAAAGAAAATGAAGGAACATTAGAGAACAGAACTATTAGAGAAATATTGACTTTTAGAGGTTCATCTATTTCAATGCACAATTTACATTTAAATCATTGTATCAAAATGCAGCGCCGGGGAGCAGTGTGCGGGGGCGGTACTTTGCTCAAGAGTTCCTCAGTGTTGCCACTGGCAGTCCTGGGATTCAAATCCATGACTTTCTCATCCCAGGGGCAACTCCCTAACCAGAAGAGCACCATACATATGCATGGAAGGTACAAAAAAATAGAGATATGTGTTATTTATGCTGTGTTAATCTGTGTAGTATATAGTTTGAGCGCTGCACAATAAATGCATTTACCTCAGAGGTGAATACCAATATGTGTATTGTTTGTTATGACAGTGTTAGATCAGTAATGACAGATCAGACTAAAAAACTTAAAATGTATTGGTTTCAAGCAAAAAATGCTTTGAAACTATTCTTTTCTTAGGCTAGCTGATAATGTTATTTCCCAGAAACTTCATCAGGGACAGCAATATGTGCACGGCTGTTCACTGTCATGAGTTTCCCAGTTAGATGCTGGGCACAGTGAATACAGACTCGCAGCAGCAGGGGATTGTGTGTTTTATTGGCTGTTCGCTGTGTGAATGAAGTATGCATACAAATGTACTTGGTGACAGGATATTACCTTGCTCTGTACTTACTATAAAGAAATATCACTGCCCTGTCCTTTTCATGCCTTTTGTTTGATGTGCAAGAGCACATCCATAGCGTGTCCACTGCTCAATAGTAGAGCAACTACTGTCCTACTGCATAAACTTGTTCAAAAGAAAAGATCACACTTCACACTGAAGCATCAAGGTGCCACTCAATATTACATATCTAAATATGAAAAACACTTCATTAAAAAGACAAAGGCATATTTCAGACATGATATCAATTTTTTATTTCAGATATGTAAAACAAATAAGGCGGCAATATATTTGCTAATCGTTTTCGCAATATGTGTTTCTAGAATACTGATATCTCATACGGCTGCAATATGCAAATGAATCCCTATCCAATCACAGTATTTCTGACAGGGTGACCAATCACAGCCCCAGATGATCTACTGTGCGTCCTGATGAATCAAGGTCTTCGGGTAATCCAACAATAGTCTATTTTTAATCATTTAAGATGTTGTCTTTAGCCAGAATAAGGAAATAAACTGAAATATGTTGGATGTGCCACATCATAAAAACTACGAAACTATGAAAACATGCTGGGTGTTTTGCCTATTTTCCATATGTGGACAGTGTGGATGTGAAGGTATAGTGAAGGTACCCTTTGAAACAATATTTACAGACTTCAGGCCTTTTTAATACCAGAAAAGTGATGATGAGTCATTTAATATCTTGAAACCCATTGCAATTGCAAAATGAAGCAGTGACTATACTGATTTGTTTTGTCCATTCTATGCAGCTTTAAAAACAAGCATATATTTTGTATGTATGTAGGAATAAGAGTAAAATGTCCATGTGACATGCATAAATAATACATCATGTCCTAATGGAATGCCTATGCAGTTTTATACAGTTTTTTTATACATATGCATATAACTGTACATACATATGCAATAAATTATGGCACACAACAACATTATTTAAGGCAACAATGGCAATCATCATGCTGCCTAACTGTATCACACAGTGCTGTTAGAATTCTATATTATAACCATGTTATGGTAAAATAATACAGTAAATTGAACTCCACCATAAACCTATTTTATATACATAAATGTATGATATGAATTCTTTTTATCCCTGAGTCTACTGTAACAGTGCATGCTTTATGTCTGGTATAGCAGTGTATTTATTGGGCTGGACAAAAGCTGTAGTGTTCATTAGCTGACTCATGAGGGGGAGTGTTTTCGCTTGGGAGGGGATACTCTCCGGCACACCTCTTACATAAGACCAGCTTATTCCTCTGAAGCACAACTCAAATCACTCGGAGCACACACAGTGCATTCAGTCTTCGCTGTGTTAGTTCAGGCTGTGTTCGTTCAGAACACTGGGTCAAGACCTCTGCCTGACTGAGACTAGTATGTTTCTACACTGAAGGCTGGAGCCATTATGCTCGTCTCTGTCAAAGGTGCTTCCTAATAATTCACTACTTTATAGAGCCTGACCACTATGAAACAAAAAGTATCTTTGAGGCATAATATGATTTACCCTGTTGACATTAAATATCATTTCATAGCTCCGCCCTATTGACAGCGATTTTAAGCAGCAAAAAAAATCTGATATCAGTAAGTATAATTTAAACTGAAAAAATGAATGAATAAAAAATAAATCTTCGTTAGGTAAATAGTTCTTCGCTTATAATTCATCAGTTCAGAATTTCTCAACATTTTCTAAAACATATAGCCACTATACCATGACTGCGAGTCTGCACTGAAATGAAAAGTAATGTTATTTATTCAAATTAAACTTTGACATTTTTAGTTTTATTTTTGTTCCTGGCCAAAAACTGTTCATTCTTTATGATTTCATTCCTCAATCAACTTAAAAGCCCCCATTTTAGCCCATGCTCTTTAATACGCACGCAAATTAATATTGTGTCTATGGCTGTCTGAGGTTTGATTTTTCTGTAAGACTGCTTGTCTTCTGCATTATTTGCGAGTGATCAGCTGGGACCCGTGTGCTCCAGGAAGGCTACTCATCATCTACACTGGTTGATGTAGTAATTATGTAAACGTGCTTCTTAGTTTTGCACTTAAAATGTTACATCATGAGTGGAAGAAAAAAATAGATCTAAGCATTTGTACTAAAACGTCCAGAAACACAATCTGATCAACATTGAACATGGTTTAGGTCTGATGTGTATAAATCAGATTCCATGTGTTTTTCCCTGTACGTTTTCATTAAATCAATCAAAGTACCTGCCTCTGGCTTTTTAAGTAATACATAGTATCTCCATATATGTGAGAGCCTATTTGCACTTGACCTTTTCATGTATGTTCAGATAATGATATTTTTGCTCATTCCAGTATAGAAAATCATGTTCCTGAGATTAAATCATCCCAGAAATTTAGTTCTGTTATTATGCATTTTAAAAGAACTACAGGGAGAATACATACTTACCAGTGCTGAGGAGCAAAGGGCTACTATATGAAGCTTTTATGGACCTTAGTTCCATTTGCACTTGGCTCAACTACAGTCATCTCAAATCACCTCCTGAAGTGGTGGGTGATCAGATTGCTGTCTGTCTCTAGTGCATCTTGGTTACATTTACATCTGGCTTTTCATGACTGTATAGCTACCCAATTGGCCCAAAACACTCAAGAAGCTAAGTGCAAATTGGCTCTGAGTTGGCAATATATGATGTTTAAAGTGACAAACCTAGAAGCATCACTTATGGTATCATTCCTCTGAAATAGTTAGAAGGTTTCAAAACCTGCATCTGGTGAACAAGCATGAAGCAGATGCACCACTGACAACAAGCTCAGACCATGTTTGTCACAGTTCACTCAAGTCTGACTGTGGCCTCTGAGCACATGAAAGTCATTGCATCAATAATTTACAGATGTTCTCTCACAAGCATTTTCTAGATGTTCACAACTATGTTAAAAATAGCTTTTTTACTGACAGGAACCACTACTAGAGTCTGTACAATATTTTATTTCCATATAATTATTCATCCAAATATTCTTTTTTCCTTGTTTGTTTTAAATTAGGCCCTTGCTTTAGGCATATAAAGTGGCCAAGTCTGCCATGACCTACAACTTACTCTGCTCCAAATCTTTGTTATAAGAAGATACTACAGGTTAAATGGCCATCAGTATACAGACCTGGCCTCGGTCTGAGAGAGGCACGATGCAGTGATATATAGCCCACAGAGAACTATTAACCTGGTTTATGTGGGCCAGCAAACTGTACTCTTTGGGTCTACATAATGAATTCGTTAGGAAAGGACTGTCCTACTTTGGCTTCTGCACTGACAAGTATTAAATGCATTAAGTAGCTTGCTTCACTGCCACTTAGGGGAATATAAGAGGGATCTGGATTTGTCCACTTGGGATTTGAACATGGAGAGGTTAGTAGATGTCACACACACTGTACACACATATAAAACACAGCCAGAACCCAATTTATTGGCAAAAAGGGACAATTGTTATACCAAAAGTCATGGAAACACAACCAGATATTCCTTTGTACTGATTTTGAATAAATCAGTGTCAAAAAACTTTAGAAGTGAAGCATTACACTCAAACCACAATGTAAATCTATCCACAATACTATCCATGATTTAATATTTCTCACAATATTTTGGACAGAAAAAGGAAGAAAACGGTGACCACACTGTTACTCAAATTACTAATGACGCTACAGCTGAGCGGCATGAGGAGTGCTATATTGGTTGTTCACATAAAAGGTAACTTAAACAGTAAATCTTCCACATTCATTGACTCATTCATTACAGAAACAGCATAAGGACACACTTTACATTACTAGTTTTCAAAGGATGAGACTGACAGCATGACTGGCCCTGTTAAGTGATATGTCAGATATAATGTTATAGTCAGTAAAATATTTGGCTAGTCAACCGGCTAACGTACAGATCTGCAAAGAAGTTCATTATCACATTCAGCATTAGCTTACATTATTATGACCATAAACTATTTATAACATGTAAAAATACCAGTAATGTTACGAGTAAAAATACCAGTAATGTTACGAGTAAAAATACCAGTAATGTTGTGGTTGCAGTATGGTAGACAAAATAACTGCACTGACGGCAAGACATAGCTATTATTACATAAATAAACTCTATTATTTCACTATAGTCAACTGTTATATTCACAACAAAGTGCCTCATTCAGCCATTTTCAGTGTAAAATGCTGAATATCGCCTCCAATAATCAGTCAAGTCAATAATCAGCCCATCCCTACTGTGTACACAACACAGTTAATCTGGATGATCTGGAACTTCAAGAATGTAAGATGTATATCAGATGTCCCTCACACATGATGAGGGATCAGACAACGTCATAAACAAATGACACATTCTTCACATATTTCTCCAGTAAACATGTTTTCAAAAGCATGATCTCTGAGGTGTAAAAACTACGAATGAGCGCTCATGAACGATCTAAGAATAAATGTACGGGAAAGGACACTAGCCAATTGTCTACAGATTTCTGAGATCATGTCTGAGGGCTGGAGAGAATGAATTAACTAGAGCAGAGACCTGTATTTATTGCCATAATGCAGTAGGCCCTAATGAGATTATATAAAAATGCTTTATCAATTTTTCAACATTCAGAGGCACACACAGACTGACACAATCAGTACGAAAATGAAATCAGCTACTCAGACAATGTTTGTGCCCTCTCTGATGGGTTCCATTTCTTTACTTAATAATAAATGTTGTTTATCTAGCATCGCCTAAAATATTAGAGAGCTTGAAACGGGCCACTGGTTCATTGACTAAAATCAGATTTTTTGACACAGGGAATTGTGCCCTTCTGAGAGACAGCAGTAAATCCAGTAATAAGTAAAACAGTTGAAAGATTTGTGCCTCAGTGTCAAGCAGACGTCCTTTCTTTCCACATTTGGGTCGTAATATGCAGAATGACCTGAGAGCTCACATTGTCAACATATACTGAATGCAGCCACTGAATCAGTGGGAGGAGAGTGAATGCGAATACTGATGCCTCAGGACAGTGGGCACAGTATGCTGCACTGTACTAACACAAACACATCACACAGCTATGTGTGCTGGCCATGAGTCCAGATGAATGAATACTGAGGTGTAAAGATCAAATCACCTTTCTGGCTCACTGTCACATAGGCTCAAGAGCGTGCAGCCATTCGTGACCCCATTACTGACCCCTAACATTACATAGCGTGAAGTTGTGCAACGGCGTGAGTGACCCTGAGACACTCCACCACCTGTCGTGTCATATAGAAGGCAAGAAGAATACCATGTGCCTCCGCCGGCACTGGTCAGATAAAGTTGAGTGATGAGTCTGATTTCATTTTTAGAATACCTGGAATGTAGACGCCAGGCTGTGGTTGAGCTGTGGGCTTTTAAGAACCCCGCAGAACCCTGATTCGTGATTCGTTAACAGCTGTCCATCAGAAATAGTCAACAGTCCTTGGCATGACAACATGTACAGTACAGTCTGTAACCAGATTATTTTGTTGCAGTGATTTTTTCAGTGATTACATCTCGCTTCTTCATTTCCCGCACTGGTACTGAGACCACTAGTAATACGATACAAATCACGAGTTTCTATTCAGCGTTAAAATGAACTATGCTCAAACTGCTCCAACACTCTACACTCCACCTACAGGAAGAATTAGATATACCGCATAATGATGTCCAAAACAAATGCTTTTGAAGTTAGTGCATGCCAATACCTTCTTCAGGTAATTAACACTGAATTAACTCCCTTAAACTGAAGCCTACTTAAAGTGAATAAATTGTCAGCAAATTGAAGCCTTGCCACATAAAAGAAGACACTAGATCGACCCAGTAATGTTTGTGGTTGTAGTATACTGTCATTTTTAAAGCCGATCTGGTGCCTTCAGTCTGACATTGGTGACTTTAGTGCAGGCATGGTAGTACATTGTTTGGGGTCATTTTTGTGCTCTAGTCACGGATGGCTAAGACATCACTGAAGACAAACTTGCTATCTCCTGATGAAACCATACAGGGGTCACATCTGCTCTGTTACAGGGAATACACTGCTCAGTTGTTTCTTGACAAGCTACACTATTTGAACTTTTGTGTGTATTATCTACTGTCCCATTGCATCACAATCCGTTATAACATGAAAGTGCATTAGACAGATGAAGGGCAGTTTTTATGAGACCAGGGTTACTGTTCTTTATTTAATATCAGAACAGATACTTTTACTTTTGAAGATCATCACTAAAATAAGCACACCGTTGAATTTTTAAAACATATATATAACTGCTAAAAAACAGAAGATTCAATTGAGCTTTCAGATAAGTGAACATAGGAAAGCACTATTTACTTTAACATTTGGAAGGAGTTCACATTTCTTTATTTTGAATGTATTACATACAGTAAATGGAAATAATCATACATACAGATTAGTTACGCAGAGTCATGCTTCACACAAACACACTGGGGGAGAAAAGATATATTCAACAAACAACTAATGACAATGTCCTATTATAGCAACTTGCAGATATGCAAAGGTCATCATTCTTTCTCTCCACCACTGTTCTGTATATCCTGCCTGCACAAATAAATAAAGAACCTACTGGGATCTACAATCTCTTTTTCCACATGGCCATTTCTGAACAAGGTCCACACAGTGCCAGGCTTTTTACAGCTGGTAGTGTGGCATGAGAGCAAACAAAGACTCGGCATGAGACGACCAGTCAACTAGTGCCTAGACCCTCTTCACCCAGCCTGTGGGCCTAGAGAGACTTTACAGATCTGGGACAAAGCTTAAGTGCACTGTTTATTTCATGAGTCCATTAAGAGTTCCTACAACAGAAGAAGAGCTTACAAAACAACGCTAAGCTTAATTCAGAAAACGATGGGTCCTTTCAAATGTAGTCAGTAAGGGTACTAAGGGTGTACTGATGTCAACAAGACAATATCAGAAAACTGGATCAGTATCAAAGTACATCAATATTGTAAAACTATATTGCGCTATATTTCCACTTAGCCTCTTCTAAGGGTCTCTCATTTGTTGACTCAAACAGCCCCGGAAAAAGATAAGAGACTGCAAATTTTTTTCAGGTTTTATATTTTATAGGTGGAAGTATTGAACTGAATAGTTTTGCAACAAAAATATTGCTATTTAAAGCATAATTTTAAAGGAATTTACAAAACATCAAAATAAGAGAAATGATGCAGTGTTCACAGAACTTGAATAATTTAAAGAAAACTAATCTCTTGTTCACTCAAACAAAATGCCAATTATTATCTTTGACATCTTTCTGGTAGTGTTTTACCATCCAACTGGTCTCATTGCGAGAGGAGAGTGTTGATTACAGCAGTGTTTTTATACTTTTCCTCATTAAATAAGATGATCAGGTGACCACTAATCAGCACGTCATGAAGCAGAATGAGATGTTTTTGTAGGAATTTAACAGACACTGGTATGGAATGGTTGTCATATTCAAAGAGACTGCAGTGGTCTCTAATTCTTTTCTGATGCTGTAAGTAAAAACCACAGTAAATAGGCAAAATGTGCATATGTGTACATTCTATCAGACTAGGTGGGTGTGGAAAGAAAGGAGTTGTGCTATACATGAACACAAAATTAAACTTAAGCTGCTTAGCATATTTTTAGAAAATAAAAGAAAATAACGACACTGTAAATATCTACAAACCAGCCTTGAAAACCAAAGTATCTGTACTAGTACACCTGTGTCTCTTGAAGGTAATTTCCAACCAGCAAATGTGATTCCTCTCCATCTACAACAGCATACTATTTTCACAGATGACATTTCGATGTCACCCATTAAGACTAGAAATCACGAGCATTGAGAAAATGTCAAAGGACTGCTAGAAACACTTAACTGAGGAAAGTCAACAAACGAATCAATCCAGTAATTTTCCGTCACATGCATAAAGTCATTTTCCGTCCCATGCTCAGCGACCCAAACATGTAAACAAAGAGTTGACCTTTCACAGATTTCATCTCTGCAGTATTTATAGGCCCAGTGTAGAGGCAGTTCCTAAGCTTTCTTCAGCACTTCTGTGATCAGTCGAAGGGCTGACTAAGCACCCACAGACACATGAACAGTCAACACTTGTCCTTAAGAAGATAGCATTCAGAGCTGGTAGCCCTGCACCTGTTGACATGAGAGGGTACTCCTCCACAGACTAAGAGGCAGAAGAATTTCCCCTCAGGGTCTTCTGGAGCCTGAGGCAAAACACGTCTGTCTGCAGACGCGCTGAGCCAAAATCTAATCCACCTAGACACGTTTGCAATTTACTGCACCTCCTTAATGAGCAACTTAGGGAGGACATAATCAAATCCAGATGGATTGATTGATAAGGTAAGGAGCAGACGCAGGCGTTCTGTCAGTCTGAACGTGAGAGTCTGCTGAAGACAGCTGCCTAGGCTAATTTAATCCAAACTCAATTACTCTCTCAGCACTCGTAAGACTCCTCCTTACAAAATGAACTGATAAACACAGCCAGTGTTAAACAGCGCATGTTGGAAGGGTTCTGCATCCTGTCATTCTTGTTTGACACTAATGATGTCATAAGACTGGCATTAGTGTCTTACTCTCGCGGTCCATGAACGCTGTAAACAGGGGTGTGAGCTGTCCTGTGAATCCAGCAGTCTCAGTGAGCCCTTAACTACTGTACAGTGACAGTTAGGCGACAGCCACAATCATACTTCACGCCATACAACGCACAAGTAGACACTGAATAGAAGTGACTGAGCAAACAAAATTGGCAAATGTTATTTTCTCTTACCCTCCATATGCTCCAAAAGTGAAACTCCTTTTTCTCTGTGGCATCTTGTGAAATGAGTAGAGCTCAGCATTAGAGACAGTCAGTCAGTGATAGAAAGAAAAGAGAGAGAGAGCAAGAGAGAGAGAGAGGCACTTCCTACGTCTCACTGGGCTGACATAGAGTGGCCAAGCCTCTGAGTGTGGGTGTGTGTGTGTGTGTGTGCGTGCGCGTGTGTGTGTGTGCATGTGTGCGTTCAGTAGCTGTTTGTGTGACTCTGCTGTATGATGTGTGTGTGCGTGTGCGTTTGTGTGTGTGCATGCTGTAGCTGTTTGTGTGACTGTGCTGTATGATTGTGTGTGTGTGTGTGTGTGTGTGTGTATTTGTGTGTGTGCTGTAGCTGTTTGTGTGGATGTGCTGTATGATGTGTTTGTGTGTGTGTGTGTGTGCTGTAGCTGTTTGTGTGGATGTGCTGTATGATGTGTTTGCGTGTGACTGTGCTGTATGATGTGTTTGTGTGTGTGTATGCGCGCGTGGGTGTGTGCGCGCGTGCTGTAGCTGTTTGTGTGACTGTGCTATATGATGTGTGTGTGTGTATTTATGTTTGTGTGTGTGTGTGTGTGTGTGTGTGTGTGTGTGTGTGCGTGCGTGTGTGTGTGTGTGCGTGTGTGTGTGTGTGTGT
>JBBJLR010000139.1:21172504-21192869 GCA_037577145.1 Brachypetersius gabonensis | reverse complement strand
ATATATCACGTGATTTACTGGCGCAGTTGCGAGTAGTAAAGTGAGAGAAATAGTAATTTTTGAGAAAAACACCCACTTTCGTCCCCAAAAGCAGTGCTGGAACTACACAAAGCACCGCTGTCTGAACTTCTTATTAAGATGTCCATTCAAGCAAGTAGTGCAGAGTCTGCATGTTTGGAGGTAAGACTGGGTTACTCTTTATTCGTGGGCTGCCTGAAAAGCATTTTACAAAGCAATATAAGTGTTTAAGGGCAGCTTATGTCAGCACTCATAAGACCCAATGGTTCATGAAGCAAATAGGACTGACATAACTTATATTAACCTTTGCTCCATTCATAACACCATCACTAAGCATTCTTATCAATTAATAAAACCTATAAGGGAAATGAGAGGAAATTGCTTATGTTATGACTACAGAGACACAGAGACAAGAACAATAAACACAAAGTCAATAAAAGTCCAAAGTCCAAAAAAACTCGATATGTAATACACTACACTATATACACAATCGCTGTGTATTAATACTATAGAAACGTAACCCTTATATTATGTTTGCGTCCAATTTGACCCGTTTTCAAGTTTAGGTATGTAAAAAGTACTTCATGATATCCTCAGAAATATCTATGTAAACACAACAAAAGAAATGTTCACCATTTTGGTAAATTCTGAAGGTCTGTAAAATAAAAAGTGACATTTGTGGTTTTACGGGTCAAATATGACCCGGGCTCATACACACACACTACTCCTTCCACCCCCCCAACTGAACACAAATTTTTTCATAAAATATTGATACACACGGGCACACACACACACACACACACTACTCCTCCCACCCCCTAACTGAACATAAACTTTCTCGCAGAACGTGTATATATATTTAGACTAAAAATAAACATTGGCATCTATAAAAAGGGTTTGGGTGAGATGTTTTCACGAGGCTATTGATCATATCTTTGATCATGAGAGTGATATTGAGGACAGAGAAATAAGCGAAAGAGGATGATGTTCAATACGACCCTGAACAAGAAGAGACATCTGATGAACAGGAGGACCCAAATGACTCAGATGCTTCAAAAGAGGTCTTCAAATAAAAAAACGGTGACATTTTATGGTCAACAAGCCCTTATTACACCCAATGCAGAACACCAACAGAGAAATGACTCCGGGGCCTATGCTGTGTCGCATGCTCAAGACATCAGAACAACTTTTGAGCTGTTCATACCACCATCTCTTGAGAAGATCCTGCTTGAGATGACCAACATGGAAGGGAGAAGGGTGTTTGGCAGTAGCTGGATGGAGACTGACAAAACACAGCTGGATGCTTACATGGGGCTGTTGCTTCTTGCTGGGGTGCACAGGTCCTGTAATGAGGCTACTGTCAGGCCGTTCTATTTTTCGTGCTACTATGTCACTTTAGACCTTTCATGTGTTGTCGAAGTAGGGAGACAAGAGTTACTCGGCGTGTGAATGACAAACTAGCTGCTATTAGGGATGTTTAGGACAAATGGGTTGAGAAATTGCCATTCATGTACAATCCAGGGCCAGAGGTTACCGTGGATGAACGGCTAGTCCCTTTTAAAGGTCGCTGTCCCTTCAGGCAGTATATGCCAAGCAAGCCTGGAAAACACAGCATCAAAATCTGATGCGAAAAACAGCTATGCATAGAACATGCAAATATACACAGGAAAATCTGCCAGTGGCGTGCCAGAAACATGGGTCTATGACAAAGGGTCTTCAGGGGCACAACATAACATGCGATAATTTCTTCACATCATATGACCATGGCCAATTCTTGGTTTTCCAAACATAAATCTATATGTGTCAATTTAGACCTGTAACACCACAAACGTCACTGTAGTTAATGACAGTTTATAAAGAAAAAAAAAGAAAGCATTTTCGGTCTATTAGTCTATTATAGTCAAATATTCGTCTATTAGATAATATACTTAACCATTATCTTCATTTTAGGAAATATAATGAGTGACTTAAAAATATATATATATTGAAAATGAGTGGTATATAGTAAGATGAAAGGTGAAAAAATGGGGTGAAAAAAACATTTTAAACAGTGTTAACACTGATATGAATACATACTAAGTTAGCTATGACGTGAAAAACAATATTGGATGATAACTATTGTTTTTTGAGTTAAATAACGGGTCAAATTTGACCCGCTAACACTAAAGATGCAGGCAGCTTTCTAACACATTACAAGAGTTAACTTAGTTAAGTGAATTCTAATGACACAGATGGTAATTAGAAGACTGTTATTACAAGTAGTAGCGATTAATATAACAATTAATGATAATGTTTTAGCACCTGATAAGAACATAAGAAAACTTGCACATTTTAATGCCTTGTTAAGATCATATTAGTTCTATGATTTTTTTTCATACATATACAGTATTTTATATATGAGTTTACACTTTGTTTAGAAGTACAGTGCATTTAGAGTGAGAACTGTTCCAGGTGTTTCATTACTTGGAATGATGTATTACAGCTGGTTTAAATGACAATTTATTGAAGAATTGTTTAGATAATGATGGATGTATTAAATGCGATGTAAAAGCATAGCCTTAACACAACGTGCAGTTATTTATAAATATTGTAGACCAGCTATGTACTTTGGGCTGTGTTTAGGTGCTCAGGCACCAGCCTTTTTGGTCATAGTGTATTTCTGGGAGGGCTAGAGCCCCCACCTTCCCTTCTCCATATTGTCCACCAACAGCTCCCCCCACAGCCCTCTAGACTCTGATGTGAACATATTTCCAAGCAATGTTGTACAGCCTGCTGCATGGAATGATGCAACAGTTTGTGCTCCGTAATCCTGGCAAAACATTCAGTTACACAGTTTACCTTTGTCTGTCTGATGTCTTATGATGTGGTCAGGGAGCATTTCTGAGCCCTGATTCCTATGGGTTTCAAGGGTTTAGCTAAAAAGGCCCAGCATGGCTTTACGTTGTTGTCCATCGTAAATGCGTGTGTGAATAAATGACGGATACAAAAATGTATTTGTATCCATATTTCATATCTGTTTACAGGTTTGAACATGTAATGCAGGAAAGGATTATGTGATTATACACTTGTACAACTGATTTGTCCTGGTAAGCCCTGGGAGTTTTATAGATGTTTTGCCTACCAACCCTGCCTTACCTGAAGCAAGAATGCCCCTTGTGTTATCATTGCTCTGTAATTACAGCCTAGTGAAATCTTCCCATTTCAGAATTTATTAACTGCTCATTTTCTCCGGTCCATACAAGACATAATGGTGTGGAAAATGATATTATGTGTTCTGTTTGGCGAGCAAATTGACAGAGAATCACATTTGCATCTGTGACACACTGCACATAGTCGCCCAAAAATATACCATGCACGTACTGCACACATTATCATTCCTCTTCAGGCTGGATCAACAATATTTTGCAGACAGTCAGAAATTCATTCAGTGCAGGTTCACTCAGAAATGGCCAAGCGCATGTCAACCAATACATTGTATTGTATGCAAAGTGTTTATTTTTTTGCATGTTTGCATATTGCACAGTATGATATTTGAATCACATACTTTTCTGATTGTATTTAACCCTGTTATTGTTTGGCCTACAAAATGCCATCTTGTTTTAATTCATGTGCATATGAATGCGGCTCTAATTGCTCTTTCCACTTTGAAATCTTCAGTGCACTGCATTTAAATCCTTCCCACCCACCTCCTCTGCCATTTAGAATGCTAAAGGTGCACTCAGAGGCTGTAATTCCTTCAGATCTGAGTAAAAGAGCCAACTGGAGCTCCACAAAACCTTTAGTTATCTTGACATTTTTGCTGCAGAAAGAGGAGTATCTGCGAAAACAAGCCAAAAAAACAATTATGCTTGCTTGTCGTCGAGGCAGCTGGTCTGGAGCTCTCTCCACCCCGCAGCCCCAAATTTCAAACCTTGCTCAATGAGGCTGCATTTGCAGAGAAGAAGGTATTACCAAAGGCTGTGTTTGTGGTGTTCTCAGCCAGCTGCTTGATTATGAACAAGGAGACTTGCGCCTTTTCCACTATGCATTTTTTATTAAGGAAAGATTTTAAAAGCTGCTTTCTTTCATAGATAAAGGAGCTCTCCTTGTGACTGGCAGAGCCTCTCATTCTTGGTAAAAAAAAAAAAAAAAGGCATAAAACATTTACATCCGTCAGGTCTGTAACAAAGCTTTGACTCAGTTCTCATGAAATGCATTAGATCATCTAGAAAAATGCTAAGGCTACAGCTCTCTTGCAGCAGAGATCACAGGAATAGCTTGAACATTACGAATAGCATTGGAATTTACAATTGGTGGCTTGCCTTTTAGATTTTGTCCCCTGCAAGTCCTTTGCAAACATGGTATCTTCTTCTTGTTCTGACAGCTGCCCCCTATTTTCACTCTTGGTTGAAATTTCCTACGGCTGATCAATTCTGTCCGGATGTATTTGCAAGACCGTGTATTTCATCTCGCTCTACAGTCACTCTCTATTCTGTCCCTGGACGTATCCTATTTCGCCAGCAGTCCAATACCCGGCAATGTCAAAAGCCATCAGGCCTTCAAATGTGAGCATGGCACAGTTCATCACAAATAATGTCCCGTTACCATGCTAAACCTGGCCCAGCAGCCACAGCAGATCGCCTTCGGTTTTGGGACACTGCAGCACGCCTTCTCCTGTCAGCACAACCTCTTTTCAAGCCACCCTTGAAAATGTGCAAAATGCTTTTCTGTAGCTTAAACTTTTACACAGCATTTCTCCAGTTCTCTAAGCCAAGCAGAATGTATAACAAAGAAACACAGGCACTCCCTGGTGCCGTGGCTTTGACCGACTGAACACTGCTGTAGGCCTCTAAGGACTCAGAGAAGCAGTTCAGCACAATCTGCAGAGAAGCTGATCAGAGCGGGAGGGCAATCTAGCAGTCCATTAAGCTTATTCAGTCCATCATGAGGACTGAGAGTGCACTAAGCATCAATTACACAGTGAAAGCTTATAAGGGCAGGCTTGATTTAGCCACTGGACAAGAAGACGCTGAATATCAGGCTCAGGGGACACAGACAGAACACTTACTAAATCTAATTCTGCTGGAATACCTGAGGTTCAAGTGTTTTAAATCAGAATAGTCAGCCCAAAAAAAAAACACATTACGTGGGGGGAGTAATTATTGTTCCCCCTATGGAAAATTAACCAGGTAGCGATCAACTCTCGCCTGAAAAACAGTTTAAATAATTCATGGTACATGAGTATCCAATAAAACAAGCACACACAGGAGAAATTGGGAAATCTAATTGTTCATAAATAATGCAGAATGTTTTTCTACATGTATTGCTGTTAAAAAAGCATGTCAGCAGATAGCCTTTCTGGTTCCACGCATTCATGGTTTAGGTCATTGTACTGGCTGAGGTCTCAGCTCAAGTTCTGTAGCCAAAAAGAGCAACTGCTAATTGCCTGTAATGTCTGTCAGCTGTGCTTTCTTACCAGCCCTTAAAGCGCCATGATATGTTTTTTTCTGTGGCATAGCTGTATGTGTAATATTATTTCTCTTAAGCACACAGTACTTGGTCAAAAGCATGTAGACAATTGTCCAACACACCCATAAGAGTTCCAAAAACCAAGGGCTTAAACTGTATAAACTTGGGTAGTCAAGTTTCCCAGAAAGCATTTCCTACAAGGGAATTTCAAGTGACCATCGCCCAACCATTCTACATATTTTCTTCCACTCATTTGGAAATCATCATATATATATATATATTATAAGTATTATTGGTAAATATTTTTCAGGAAAATGAATGCAGGCAATTTGGTGAATTATATGTCATTTTTTTTAATGTAAATATCAGTTAGGTGGAAACAAAAGCCTTGTTCCAAATGTAGACGGAGTGTTCTAAACTTACCCAGTTCAATTTCACATATTATTATTAGTGTTTTGATGATCACATGATCTAGCAAACATAAACACACTCAGATTTGTAGTTGTTATAGCTACCGAATTTTTTAAGAATACTTGGATTAGTAATTTCAAATTTAACGACCCAGAGGTTTTACTTCAACGGTGTATATGTAACTTCAACATTTAAATGTGTAAGTTAATATCAAACTAATGAAAGTGGAAGAAGCTACAATGTATAGAATTAAGGCATATATAAACACATAAGTATATATGTAATATAGTTACATTTTTATTTTAACACACTGGTGTTCTCTATGAGACACGTGTAACAACTGGATGAGGCAAGACAACAGATTCTGTGACCAAAACAGATCGGTTTACTTCTTATGAATTGTTTACACCCATATCGACCATCTAATACACTGACAGCCATTCCTGAAATGGCATGACTTCAAAAACGTTGTTCCCATCATGATGTGTTTGCGCAAGTTCAGAATATGGATTCAACAACCTGGCAACCGTCCAGCCTCCCCACTCCACATCTGATGAATCAACACTGAGGACAGTGTCTTTCTCATTTTGAGGCATATCTGGAGCGCTGTATACTTTATCTGGGTGCTGACCTAGATCCAACATATCTAAAACTGTCTTATAGCAAAACTTAAAGTACAGTGAAGAGAGTTAGGAACAACTATGAAGTTTAAGTATGTGTCCACCTATCACTGTTATCCTGTCGGTCACTACTGTTGCTATCAACATGTTTACTCA
Organism: Brachypetersius gabonensis; assembly: GCA_037577145.1. NCBI lineage: Eukaryota > Metazoa > Chordata > Actinopteri > Characiformes > Alestidae > Brachypetersius > Brachypetersius gabonensis. The sequence continues at coordinate 21,186,216 of JBBJLR010000139.1, read as the reverse complement.
TTCCATGACCATAATTTTATATTATCATACTAACCTAACTACGTTAATGTAGCTATGCAGAAAATAACAAGCTCTGGTCTGACAATTTGCAATTGCACTGCAAATATAATACATGGGCAAATGTACTGGGCAAAGGTTTTAATACGTATTTATATGTGTATATAAACAGTGGTCCCCCACGTTTTTGCGCCACAGACCAGTTTCATGTAAAACAATATTTTCACAGACTGGTATAGATACAACCTAAAGTAAAGACATTTGCTTTTTACTCATTTTTGCTAGCTTGTGGGCTGGAATAAAAAAGGTTCTTCCCCAAACTGTAATCATAAAGTTGGAAGCATGGCGTTGTCCAAAATATCTTGATTATAAACACCTGTGGCAATGGGTATGATTGAAACACATGAATTCAATAATTAACACGTGTCCAAATTCTTTTGTCTATGGAGTTCCAACCTTCATTGGAAACGCACTGATGCATCATTTTTAAAACCTTTTTTAGAACCTAATAACTGAAAACATTTTTGATCGATGACATTAAATGGGTTTACTCCTTATATAACTGCTTATATACTGCTTAAATGTGTGTACAAGGTTCTTTTACTGTGTAGCTATGTATACATTAGACAAACTTCTCCTTCAGGAAAAGTCATCGCTGGCCAATAGAAAGATTATATTTCCATGTTTGTTTTCTTCTGACAAAAATAAGCTTGTGAATTCCTGACAGAAGCGTTGTTGTATTTTTCCACCATTGGTCTTATCATTTCACTGCCATAATAAGAGTCATCAGCAGAATCTGACTCCTTCTCTTCCCCCCGACGCAGACATAAAGGCTGCTTTTGTAAGATGATGAAAGCCATTGATCCATCCATGCCTTTAACTCAATGTTAATCCCTCCACAGCAGCCCAGACCGACATCGAGTCCGGAACACACATCAAAGGCTGCCCCCCCAGGAGTGGTTCTCACCAGCAATCATCCCACTGCTCACGCGCGCACACACACACACACACACACACACACACACACACACACACACACACACACACACACACACACACATCTCCCTCATTTATTTCAATCCAATCCCCCAGCTCAGCTCTGTGAGAGGAAAGTGAATCCTACCTCTCAGGCCTTTGTGGCACTCTTGGGTGCATACATTACTTCTGACTCTGCACAAGTCTTTTATGAGTCTTATTTTTCCCAACGGGCTGCAGAGCACAAGGAAGTCCTCTGTAATAAACACAAGGCAATTTGTCTAAGGAAGCGGCAGGGACAGGAGGGGCTGCTACAAATGGTTCTCATGATTGTTGCCATCTAGCGAGCAGAAAGTCACCTTGTTTTGTCAGGGCATCCTGTTATTATCAGTGAATAATAACAGGGGCAAGCGCGCAGTGTCAGGCCGGCTGCCACAGAGTCCTCTACCAGAAGGCAAGGAGTGTGCCAGGCACGTCAGACCATAGGGGCCCCATTGCATGAATAGGGAAACTAAAGACAGTATCCGTCTCCCTAATGCTTTTTTCATGCCTTCGAGTGAGATCCTCTTATGCCCTGTGACTTCAAACCACATTCATCTCAAAGCGGGAGCTGCTGAAGATGAGGCAATCCAAGAGAGGCCAGCCCGGTTCAATGTATATTTTATGAAAACAGCATTTGCACCATGAATTGTTGATGGAGGAAAACAGGAGCGTAAGTTTTCATTTTCGCAATGGCCGTGGTTGCTCATCATAACACACACTGTGACACTGTGAGACACTGTGAGACCAGCAGCGTTCGTGTTCTCCTGAATCTGTACTCTGGACTTAATGGTCTTAGCTAAGCTCAGGTCGTTACAAGGGCCACATGCTGTTCTGCATCCGTCTTCAGCCTCGGCCGTGCCCATCAATGAAATCCATATGACATTTCATCAGCTGTGACTTGCTGTTTTCTTATGCTGAGATTCAAAGTGCACACATTTATATGTTAAGAACACTTTGCCAGGCTAGAATGATTTCACTATTGCACTGGAACGTTGCCAGGTTATTACAAGGCCACCTCGGAAAGCACTGAAGCACATCTCAGGCAATTCAATTAGTGAGGGAAGTCATCATAAATTCATGCAGTGACTGACGTGAACATCTGTGCGAGACAATGATTGTTCAAACAAAGCCGTGTGAATTGCCATGAATTCCTTCAGCTGGAATTCAGAGCAGGGAGGACGGTCTGTTCCTTCTCTGTGCCATGAATATTAAAACTGCATAAAATATTTAAACGCACACACGCGCATGCATGCACACACACTCACACACAACTATGTCTCAGTAGGATCTGACTTGAGTTTCCAAATATAGAAGAGCTGAAAACCTGTCAAGAGCAAAACAGCACCCAAATAACCCAGAAGCTGCATTTATGAATCATTCAGCTCTAAAGGTGACCAAACACGTTTTTTATATGCAAAGCAGCCGGACTCTTGGTCACTCCCTTGCGTGTGGTAGACTATCCTTCTCAGAACTGATGCTGCATTGTAAAAATAAATCTGCAGAGTTAGACATTTTGCCATAATTTTACTGAATGAGAACATGCTCGTACACAGAAAGGACCCTTGGCTAATGTGAGAAGACCCACCGCAACCCACTCCATAGTAGACAGTTCACGGTAAAAGACTCTAGAAAGTGTAAAACCGTAATAGATTACGCATACAACTGAAATCACACTATGTTATGATGATCAGTGACAGGTGATATTGACTCAGTGGTGTGAACTACCAACTGGTGCACTTGCTATACTGGAGTACAGATGCAGGAAATTCTTTTCACAGAAAAGTAAATTATGCAGTTGACCATTAAGAATGAATATTGTGGACTACAATGGACACATTAAAGTGACTCCTGAAATAAACTGTAAAACAATACACAGTATGTATGTCTTAATTAAATGACATCTGTTGTTTACAAAGTGCCCACTTTAATGCAGCTTTCAGAAAACCAATATATCCTAATAATTTCCTAAAATCAGAATCACCATATAAGTTTATTGTGCAGCACACTAAAACAATTTACTTGTAAAAGGCCTTAGATGACTCAGAACGTTGAATCTAGTTTTAATATGAAAGAGATTCATCATGGACTACATCAGTGTCACTGAAGTGATGTTAAATTATTATTGCTTGTTCAACAGTATTACTGTCAAAATGCAAAAGAATGGCGTGGCACTTAGTGCCTGAAAGAGTTATAATGGTTTGTGTGCGGGCATGTGTGTGCTTTCTTTTAGAGAGCTGGCCACTATATTATAGGCTAAGCTGAGTTTCTTTCTTGAAATAATAGATTACTGTCAAGTCACCGCCACACAAACATCACTTTCCGCAAACAGTATTTTATTCACCCATTTTTCCTTTTTACCATTTAACACAACGATGCTATGTTAACTGAGAACTGAAAATAATAAAACAGTAATTAATATTGGTTTACACTGACTTTGTCCGTTTTCTCAACTTTATTACAAGAAGATGCCAGTTTATAAAGGGGAAAGTGAACTACACCAAACAAAGGTACATTATCACTGTGGTCTTCAGTGCCTTTACAACATAACTGTTTTATATTCCAGTGCGGTTCTATATGCAGTCATATGACTTTCTACACCATATTCTGACTCCAGGCTTTCTATTTTACCTTTCACCTTAAAAATCTTAATTTATGAAAAGGTAATAATCTACCACTTCCCTTAAGGTTCATGTTGTATCTTTATGGACACATTTACATTGGATGGTACATGTTTTTCCAAAAGTTTATGCATTGTCATTTTTTTCACCATCCATACAGGTGAAGTTTCTGAATGCAGCTCATTTGTTGCTTTGGATAATTTGTGAACACGCTCTATCACATACATACATACAAACAGATGGGCAGGAGGATGAGGATGGTGGCCAGGAGAGGGAGGGTGACGACAGTGACTAGTGAAAGTGTTACTGTAGTTGTGAAACTTTATTTACACCACTGTAGGCTGGATATACATTTTTTTGTTTGTTTGTGTTTATATTACGTACATGTACAGAATACTGTATACATTTTCTTTTTCTGTATGAAAGTTACTTTATGTGTGTGGATAAAAATGTTCTTGGCAGTATGAGTGCAGTGTGTGTGATGTAAACTTTGGAGGCTGCTCTGTATAATCCCTGTTTTTTCACTTTTATATTGTATTCTGTTAGCTAGACCTCTGCCATAGTGACAAAACATCTAGGCATTTTGACTTGCAGTGCGTACACAATGCCAAAGGGATGATGCATTTTGGGGGCACTGACTATTTATATGAGAAAGGAATTTATTTTGACACATGGAACAACTGTTTAAGGAGAGATATGAGCTTTTGCAGGGGATCCATGGAGTTATTTTAGCAAAAACACTAAGTGAATGCAAATGAGCCTAAGCAAGTGAGAAAGATCTTTATCATTTTGATGGTACTGACCCTATATATGGGAAAGGAACCTAGTTTTGAAGCATGTGTGAGCCGGTTTGGGAGAAATATGAACTTTTGCTAGTGAGCTGTAATGTTGCTCAGAACTGTAAGACTGTTTGGCCAAATGACCTTATAATTTTAAGAATGTAATTTCTGTTTCAAGAAATGAGCCAAACCAACGGAGAAAAACTGTAATACACCCCAGTTTCATTACTGGTGTTAGAGAAAATTTCCTTTGGTCACATATAGAATACTGATTCCCTACCTTCCCTACTTTAGCGCGCCTGCTCAAAATAGCAATTACCAATCAAGTTTGTTTGAGCAGGAAAATGATCTAACGCTCTGAAATTCCTTTCTGCTGGGGTGGAGGATGACAAACAAAAATTCCATGCAGAATTCGTAGTCTCTGCATTATTGTATATCTGTATAAATCAGTAAAAATGTACCAACAATGTGACTTGTCTATGAAAACAAGTGGCTAGTCTTAATGATGCTTTGTACTGTACAATCAAAGTATTTCCCCCTTAAAGACTCCACCAAGCTGAGTGTTTCATTCAGTCTTTTCTTGTCTTTGCATGTCTCTTGACACTCTTTAATTATAGAGATATAATGCTGATGAAGCCCTCTTCACGAGCGATGATCTCACCGTTATTCACGCTGCAGGGAAAGTGCTGGATGAAGTGGTGAAGGGCAGTCCGATGGGTGTGGAGAACCATCTCTCAGCAATCTAGGTCAAGTTGTCTCCAGATGAACCACTCGCAGTACAAGTGAGTAAGAGGGAACAAATTTAATTAGAGGCCTGGGAAGATAAGCCTCACCACACCTCTCTGCTCGACTCATTATACACACAACACCACTCATTTCTTGGCCAGCTCTGGCTTAGGGCACATACTGAATCAGAGGCCTCTTTTTCATTTGCCCATGCTTGATTTAAAAGAGTAAAGGAAATAAATAAATCATTTCACCAATGTAAATATTATGCTGATAGGTAAGTGTGCTGGGAGGCCCAGCTGTCCAGTGTGCAAACCTGTGAGAGTGTTTATGTCAGTGTGTATGCAAAAGAAAGTGATTAATTATGTTTTCAAGGGGGGACTCTCTGCATGATCGCTTATGTAAAGTAATGGTTTTGGGCTTTTTTCCCCCACCCCTTTAACAGCTCAGCTCACACATGATATGTAAATACCCCAGTTTCAGAAGCTGCTATTTGCATGCTGTGATGCTCCAAAAATTAGTTTTTGATACAATCAGAAAAAGTATCACTGAATGTCTATGAAAACTGCGGCTCGTGTATTCATTATCCCAGCTCCAAGGGAGCTAGACAGAAAAACAAATATCCCATGCATTCATTCAGGGTGTGTGCATGAGTGATGTGAATAAAAGTCTCGACAGCTGAGGTGAAAACCCATCAGTTCTCTCTAATCACTTGCAATTTGTCACTCTGTGTCACCAGATGACATTCTGATAATGATAGTCGTTACACCGCTGGCTCTGCCCATCAAGTTGGGACAATGACCAACTGGCCTTCGGAAGTGGCACAGGATGGAACATCCGCATTAGGCCGGCAACTGAGCAAAGATTGCTCTGGCCGAATGGAGGCGGTTGTAAATGTATTCCTCCCTCATGTTTAGCCACACGAAAAAGGAAAGGACAAAAGGGGAATGGACAGTGACATTGCATTCTTCTCCTTTTGAGCCTGTCTACTTCAAATCTGGCTTTGATCTTTTGAGGCCTGGCAGGGATCAAGCGCACCCAAGCTTTTCATCTGGATGAACCCCTGCTTCACAAGGATCAGTCCTACAGAAAGTAATTTCCCATCAGCCAGCATGATTCAGCCCAGTGCTCTTTTATAACAGATGTGTAGTTCATGGATGTCTAGTAAAGCATACATGTACTCGTTAGGGCCGTGTCATTACTGTGATGCAGTCTCAGGCCTGCGGCTTTTCACCCAGTCAGTGATGTCTGGATAGCTAAACGGAGGGGGGGAAAGAGACTGAGGTGCATGAAACTGACATTTACTATCAGAAAAGAAAAATGTAAACACACCCGCGGTGGGTTACGTTCAGAGAATACCCAAGTATGCTGAAAAAACGCGTTGTTGTGTTTTGGTTAAAAAAAAAAAAAGCCTAAAAATGCCTATTTTTATAGTGTATGTCCCCAAATATGCTCCCAGAACATTTTAATGTAATTTTAAACTGAGTTTAATACATTACCCTTAAAGAATATGTAAAGGTAAACCTGTATTCGAATTTAAATTTCCCACCGAAATATGCAACTTGGATGGTTGTGGGATAAAAGTATTGGGAAACCGCGATGAGGTGAATGTTTTTTGGATTATAAAACCTTATCTACTCGGGCTAAAAATACAAATGAGGGTTCGTTGGAAAGGTCTCCTGGAGATCAATCGAACTGTGGAGTTTGAAGTGTCTGGAGTGTCTGCGGAGAAACTGCCCTTCAAAAAAGAGTCCCCTTGTGTGAAAACATCCAGAAAATATATATTTATTGCCACAAAATAGCAGAAAATGTGGAGGATATTTGCAGTTTCTGCGTTGTTGTGGAGATTTCCCGCGTAAAACCATGAGTTCGGTTTTCCAAAAAAAATCTGCGTGTGATTGAATCTGCCACTCCTGATCCACGTAAAACAGGGGGTTTACTGTATACAGGTACATTTTTGTTCAACAAAGCACAAATAATGTAGAGGCACAGCGTGCTTCTTAAGGCCCAGTCGTGTCCTCTAGATAAGGAAAGGGGAAACATTTGTAACTTTTTGTAGAATTAGAAATAAATAATGAAGTCTGGAGTCAAGACAGGATGTATGGTGTCAATGAAACCTAAAAATGTGTCGCTGTATGATAGTTATAGTTCCTAACTAAAGATACTAAAGACTGAGGTGATGCTGTGGTTAGTATATGATTATAAATATACAGTACTGTCTTGAGTCTCCTCACATTTCTTTGTATTATGTTTCCGAAGAGCCAGGCCTTCTTGTTTTTTTAACACAGTACTCTTGAGGAACAGTTCTCCAGGCTTCCTGAAGGTCTTTCAAAGACTCATTTTCAGTCCAGTCCCTGGACCCAACCAGATCCAGAGGAATGTTTTTGTTGTTAAGCCACACAGTGACCTGCATATGAATAATTCAAGCAGAAGTAAGCAATGAAAACAGTGAAGAAACAAGATGATCAGGCAGTGATCAGTATACTGGTGGTGCTGAACACTGACTGGTTCAGCAAACACCTTTGTCTAGGCACCTTGTACCTTTAGGCACATCTGTCTGTCTGTCACAAACAGACAGACAGATAGATAGAGACTGCCATAGAGAACAATGTGTCCATATTTCTATAGACCAGTACATCAAAGATATATAGCATATAACAGCATACAGCATTTCAACATATTGCAGCATGTTACAGCAGTTCTGTAATTACTGCAGTCAACCAGGTAAGGCTTCCCTAAGGAACATGATTCCCTCAAGAGATGGAGAAAATAGAGATCATAAGACAGAACTACATTAGTATTTTTTAACATTCTTTAATTAAGATCAACATAATATGATAAGGTTCTTTGTTGTTCACATGTTTTACTTGTTATATACATGTTGTTTAATGCAGAAAAAAGCAAGTACTTCTTGCTGCTCTTTAATTCTGTGAACATAGAAAGACTATTTTATATAAATATATAAACACCCAGGTACTCAGCCATAGATCAGAGCAATGCTGCCTCCTGTTGGTCATGACTACCGGCACTGTGAACCTCCCGCAAAACAGGCAGAACGGATGAAAGAATACTGTAATACTGTAACACCTAAATGGTCAAAGCCAGAGAAAAATATCACAGCACAGTTGCCCCGTTTGTACGTTTTGTTTTATTGCCTCAGATTATCAAATGACACGTTACAAAAGCGATGAACTGTCAGGAGAGTGACATATCTTGGCACATTATATAACTTCATACCTCTGCTGCCAGTCCTCTAATCCTTCAATAATAACCATTACAATCACAACAGTAATGCACAAAAATAACACAAGAATGTCTCAGATCATAGTGATTTAAATGTTATGAATGTTTGATGTCTTGAATGTTCTAATATTCTGAAGCCATGGACTCTTCAATGTTTATTACATTAATGCAAACTTCCCATATCTGGCACAGATTGTGCAATGAATGTGAAAACAAAGCTGTTAAATGTGTGTATGCATATGTGCACACTCACACTCAGCAAACACAAGGCTGCACTCAACAAGCATGAAAGCATATCACACACACTGATAATGCCTAATGATGTGCAATAAATAAACAAGGATGCATTCAATTGATATAAATTAGGTGGTTCCATGTTTCTGCATACTCACATCTGGAAAGTGTACAATGGTACAATAAACTTGGTCCAATTAAGGAAAATATTCAAGAGGTGTGTTTGAATGAGTTATGCAAAAGGCCTTGCAGCATCCACATATCTTCAGAAGACATCGTTTAACCTAAGCTTTGGGTTTCCATGTAGCATGATGCACTTTAGAATTTAAAAAAAATCTCATTATCAGACTCTGCATTATTCCACTTGAGCTAAACTCAACAGAAATAAAGGGATTCAAAACAAACCCACGCTCACTGCAGCAATTTAAAGTAATAAATAAATTGTGCCAGTTCTATATTGGTCGAGTAGAAACAGTACTATTTATACACAGTAATAATGCTGTTATTTAAAACACAGTATAAATAAAATCTTTCGACATTACTTAAGTAGAATGGTGTAATAAAGGATAAAGTGATTTTGCAGTGAAGGTAAAGCCTACACAGTACGCTCCTTTTTAATGGGGAAGTGCTCAGGAACAAGGCTAAGGACAAAATATCACAAAAGTAAGGGTGCATTCATTATATATATATTTTTTTTTTTTGGGCCAATTTTTATAGTTATAATTTTACTAAATGTTCAGGGTAAATGAATGCACTGATATGGATCACATAGCCTGGTGGGTAGAACACTGTATTCCAATGTAGCACAAGTCTACTATGGCTGGCTCACATTTACATTGTTACACATATTTTGTTACACAAAATAAAAATCATGTTTTTACGTAGCAAATAGTGGATGTGTGTCTCTACATAAGAGACCAGGGGAGAAACTAATAATCCTCTGTTAAGAGAAAAAGAATACTTCGCAAATATATGTGTGTATAAAAAAATAAAACAAACTGGAGTCAATCACAGACTCACCCACTGATTTACTCCACTGCAGGAGAGAAATGTGCCTATCATTGCTCTACATGCTACAGTATGTTCTTTGAGACTTTATGGACGTCCACTGGGTCAGTCTATACACACAGAGCGAGCAGAGTAGTGGTGCAGGGTTCAGAGCTGGGAGTCCGCCCCCAGCGCATTGAGCTCATCTGGGGCATACTTCTCCGCTCCAGATTTCTGCCGGAAGCCTGCCGCGATTTCATCAAATGTCCTGCCTTTAGTTTCAGGCACCTTGAAGTACGTGAAGACAAAGAAGATGAGCAGCAACACGGTGAAGATGATGAAGACGTATGGGCCTGTGAGTTGCTGATGAGCAGAAGAAACACACAAGAATAAGGCACTGCTGAAACAAGAAAGTAAAAAGTATTCGATAAAAAGTATCCGAGTGTCCATACCTCTACATACTGGAAGCCCATTCCTACTATAAAGTTAGCAGTCCAGTTGGAGAAGCCTGCAACAGCGATAGCGGAGGGTCTTGGGCCTTGACTGAAGAGCTCAGCCACGATGAACCACGGAATGGGACCTGGCCCAATCTCAAAGAATGCCACGAAAACAAAGATGGCCACAATACTGACGTATGAAAGGTCGGGAACTTTCTCCTAGAAAAGATTACATGAACATGGACACATGATAAATCATTTGACTGTGTGTACTCAAACAACCCACTCACAGTGCTCTAAGAAGAACCGTTTTAGTTTCCCAAAAAACATTATTGGAAATGTGTGTAAGCAAGTATAATGGGATGCCACAGCCATCCATGGCCAGGGGTCTGAGGGTGTATAACTCTAATTAAGTAAAGAAAATGATCCATGTTTTCTTCCCCATCACAGCACAATGCAGGTATCTGTCAGCTGACAGTTAACATATAGCGATCTTCTCCAGCTAATCGTGTTGATGGTGGGTCGGAAAGTTGTGGTAGCGCTTTATACTTTTTATAGTCTTTGTCCTCCCGGTTTGGTAATTAGTGCAGTCATAATAATAATAATAATAATAATAATAATAATAATAATAAAATAGCATATTAAACATTTGAATTAATTGAAAGTTATTTAAAACACATAAACAAAAGGCAAAACTGTAAAATCCAACATCAAGTGAAAAACTGAAAATGACCAGTATGCAGCACTCACGGTTAGCGCCATTGAAATAGTCATGACCACAGCAGACACTGCCATTCCCATCAGCCCAATAAGGTGCAGGGATCTCCGCCCCACTCGCTCCACCACAAACAGCTGCCAAGACAGGAAATCGAGTGACACATTAGGTATTATACAAGAAAACCTTTATATTCATGCTGATAGTCTTAAAAAGCCTAGTCTGAAAAAAATTCTAAAATTACACACAATAAATGATTATGCTGTGACACCCACATAACACATAGTCCTCAGCTACATTTAAACGTAGAATCCAGATCCCTAATGATCATGTTAACAAGACTGTAGTCCTCAATACAAACTGAAAGTTACGGATAACAAAAGAAATGCAGCGTACCGATACTACAGTGAACACAGTGTTCACAACCCCAGCACCGATGGTGGCATACACAGGATATGCCACTTTTGCTTTGCTGAATATACTTGTAGAGTAATAAAAGACCTGCAACACAATAAAATGAAGAGTGTTAAGGTGCTCCCAAATATTACAAACTTCTTGTAGAAAATCAAACTGTAAATGAAATTTGTTGTTCTCTAATAGTTACCACAGCACTAAACACACAGATGTATAAACTCACAGCGTTTATGCCGGAGAACTGCTGGGAGAGCTGCAGCATGACGGCAATAATGAGAGGCTGGCGGTAGATTGGAGAGCGGAAGAGCTCAGGGATGGTCACCTTCTTCTCCCTCATCATCTGTCGGCTCTCCTCCCTCATCTCCTGGATGTCTGCTCCCACGTCATCAGTGCCCCGCAGCTTCTTCAGAACTACCACAACATTTTCACAGTTAAAAGGGGTTCACAACTAAAGCCTGTAAGACCAGAGCTGCTGCTGAGAGCATGATTTTATAAACACTCACCGCTCTTGGCTTTGTTCTCTTCATTCTGATTAATTAGCAGGTAGCGCGGGCTCTCAGGACAGAAAGGCAGAAGGGCACACTGAATCAAGGCCGGGATGAAGGTGAAGCCAAGCAGGAAAGGCCACATTGTAGCATTTCCCATGATGGACTCAATGCCGAAGACCTGCAAGACAAGACAATAAAACAAATCAGACACTGAAACCAGAATGAACAGAATGAACAAGGGACTCATCGGATATTTCTGTTAATATAATCAAGCCTTTTAGTTGAAATTACAATTAAAAGGGGGTTTCATGGGGAAATACAGGATTTGAATATTTGTTAATCTATATTTGTTAAACTGTATCCTTCATTCCTCAGCCCATACTGTCCTGAAATAAAAACTAAGCTGCAAAACACTTTTTGCTATATACTATGTGTAATTGAAAATATAAATATTATATAAATATTTAAATATCCTACAATTACACCTAACACAGCTGAACCCTGTTCATTCACAGGGTCTGTTTTGGCCAGACTGGTTTTTGAATGAAGCACAAGATACGACAGATAGTCCGAGAAGAGGCTATTTTCATATATCAGCCTTAGGTATAGACAAAGTCCAAAATAATTATAATTGTTTTGATACATAAAACCATATAAATGTCATCAGTGGAATAAAATACATGTGAATAAAACCCTGGAAAAACGTAGTACAGGATCAATTTAATTTACTTTAGTTCTTTGTTTCTTAACTGTGTTTGACAGTGTTAGCTGCCCTTTACATTGTGTGACGAGTCCATAACCAATGGACTAATAGAAATGTTTCATACTAACATGGAAATTAACCCACATATATAAAAGCTTAAAAGCAATTGCTTGCCTCTCCTGTAAAATGACTGTTGTTGAGGTTGAAGAGTGAAGAATATTTCCTATCTCTGAACTTTAATGAAGATTGCTCCTCATTACCTGTGCCATCAGGATGCCAACAACAATTCCCAGCTGATGCAGAGTACCCAGTGCTCCACGCAGGGTAGTCGGAGCGATTTCACCAATATACATAGGCACAAAGCCCGTGGACAGGCCCGAGTAAAGGCCCACAACCAGTCGCCCGAAGATCAGCATTTCCCAGGAGGCCGCCAGCTTGGAGAAGCCCATTAGAGCAGCTGCTATGAAGGCCAAGACATTAGCGATAAGCATGGAGTTCCTCCTGCAACGAGACCCCAGAGAGAGGTGGACTGAACAGAAGGTTATACTGCAGAAAGCCCACGTCTATGTATCACCTTCAGCAGGCTGGTAGGAAGCCTCTGAAACATTACCTGCCAAAGCGATTGACAAACAGCCCCACCGAGAAGGAGCCGAAGATGCCTCCCACAGAGAAGATGGCGACTGATACAGCCCAGAGTGTGGTGAGGGAGCTGGCAGGGATGTATTCATTATAGCGATTAAACCATGTATCATTGTAGAACCCCTCAATGATCTGTAAGGAGAAAATAACAAAAGAACAATGATGTATCCACTAATGGTAATAATACCTTCAATATCTGAACCTATTGGTCACTTTATTGTAAAATTGAAATGTTAAAATGTTATTTCTCAAAAGGCTCTGAAGCCCCATTTTTTGGTCCAATACTATCATTGATGTTTGGTAATTGTAGATGAATGTTCACAATTTCATCACAGTGGTGGTTTTGTTATTTTATTTATTGTCCAAAATGACCAGGTAGGTCTTCTGAATTTTTATATATAATATTAAGTTATATACAATATTAATTAGTGGTGGGCCGTTATCGGCGTTAAGGTGCTGCTTTAATGTGAGACTCTTATCGGGCGATAAATAAAATATTGCCGTTAATCTATTCACAAAGTTGGGTTGGGAGCTGGGTCTACACTATGCAGCTATGATGACTTTCACCTTGATATTTTAGCGCGGATATATACCTACTGTGAAACAGGGACGTCACTAGGACGGTAAGACAAGTGGGGCTTAGTCTTAGCCCCCAGGGCTGTAGGAAGGAATTAGCGTGTATAGAGGGCTGAAAACTTTTCACCAAACCTTTCCT
>JBBJLR010000139.1:21135660-21165309 GCA_037577145.1 Brachypetersius gabonensis | reverse complement strand
ATATTATAGGTTTAATATTCTTTTTTCTTTTACGTATTCTGTCCAACTTGCTGCAGTAACAATGCAAATAATAAAGGTCTATCTTATCTTAAAACAAACATAATAAGTGTTGAGCCCAGTATTGACGGTATTGACCACCTTAAAGTGACATTACACTCTTTTTACCTTCTTGCTAGACTCCATCTCGTGCAGGTTGCCAGAAAAGTAAAGAACCCCCTTTCCTTCTGCTGGCACAAGGAACGTTAAGTTCAGAAAGCCTTTAGAGCTTCGTTGGAATGAAAATCACCTAACAAAGCATTACTGAAAAGCTCATCGGAAGTACTCTTTATCCAAAGTTCATCTTCCTAATGTCCTCCTGCAGAAAATCTTCATATCCCTCCTGGTTCAGGTTTGGAGCGTGTTTACTGTCCTGCATGGCTGTGTGTAGGAATAAGCCGGTTAATATAATTTCTACAGCGGCCGCTGTGATTGGCTGAGGGGAGGAAGCTCCTGGTCAACACGTGCTCCTGCTGAAGCGCACTGATTGGCTGTACGCACTGTATGCTAGGGCCCCCCAGCCGAGATGAGGATGTTATACGGGCCTGTTTGTTTATTTATTTACTTTAAAAAAGTAAGACGTAAGAATGTCGTAATTCTGCGTCTATAAACACTTTCTTACCAGGTCTGCTCTATTTTTAATATTATGTTCTTACTATATGTCAAATAATATATAACATGTCATATATTATTATATGTCATATTAAGAATATAGACTGAATGGAGAAAATTATTGGGACACCTGTCCGTTACACTTACAGGGACTTTATTAACATTTTATTCAAACACATTGACTTTAATATGGAGTTGGTCCCCCTTTGCAGCTATAACAGCTTCCACTCTTGGACGGCTTTCCACAAGAGTTTGTAGTTTCTGTGGGAATTTGTGCCCATTCATTCTGTAGAGGATTTATGAGGTCAGACACTGTTGGATGTTGGATGCGAAGGTCTGGCTCACAATCTTCGTTCCAGTTCATCTCAAATGTGCTTAATAGGGTTGAGGTCAGGGGGCGGGCCAGTCAAGTTCATCCCATCCACACTGAACTCATCCGGCCATATCTTCAGCACTGGGCCTCAGTAACGCTGGAACAGGGTTGAAAGCTTCTTCCCTAAAAGGCATCCACGAAGTTGGAAGCATGGTGTTGTCCAAAACGCTGAAACATTTAGATTGTCCTGGAAGTTACTGGAAGTAAGGGGCCTTTACCCAAACTCTGAAAAACTTTACTGTCCCAATACATTTGTCCACGTAGTGTAAGACGCAATCCAGTCAGCAATAATTCAATTAAAGATTTTTGCACAGTGAGGAACTGTTCCTAGTCGTAGAGCTCAGATCAAGCATTCAGTACCAACAGTGCTGGGATGGCTCTTTACGTTTGAAACATATAGCACAGATCCACACTGTGGATGTTATGACTGACATGAAGGCAACGGTCAATAAAAGCTAATCAGAATAATTCACTTCGTCAGGACGATAAAGCTCCTCTCCCACAGGCTGTGTAAACAACTAGATTGAAGCCAGGTAAACACGGCGTGCTAAAGATTCTTAATCAGTGTTCTAGTAAGGATTTCGCTAAAGATCTGTTAACCCTTTCAACCCTGTTAACCCTCTCTACCCCACAATAATTGCATTTTCTGTTTGCGTTTTGTAATAGCTTTTGAATAATGGAGTAGTTACTGGGTGATATGTGACATAGGATGTCAAAATGCATCACTGTGCTGTTTAGATTTAGACTCAGTAAATATGTCATTTGTCCAAAAACTTGGACTGGACTGGAGGGACACAATTGACCACATCCTTTATTTAGTTTTTTCTCTTGGAGAGGAAATCATTGACTTTTTTTTATCCCAATTCCAATGCAACTGTCCCAAATCAAGTTAAATGCATTGTTTCACATCATAAATGTGTTTTCTCAGTGTTCAGGAGAACAAAAGGAAGGTGAGAATGCTTGAGGTAAGACACATTTTTCAGTGGGGTTTGGTAATGAGGGAAGTGGGAGAGTGAGAAGATGTCATTGTCACTTTATCCCAGTGCTCCGTCCCAACCTTTGTTCATTTCAGCAGGGGAGAATCCGGCAAAACTGTAAGCAAAAATAAAGGAAAAAACGGATCTTTTGTATGATCCCGGATAAGACGTACTTGCCTTCGCCAAACAAAAGAGAGAGGAAAACCATTCTGTTTACTTTGGTTCCTCATGATTAAATCAAGGTTCTTTGAAAGTCATTCTAAACAATAACAGACTGTTATAAATCAAAGACTGGGTGGGTTAGGTGCTATCAACAGATTGGTATTGTTCAATAATTCAAAGAACTCAAGTTCTAAAAAAATACTCAGATACTAATTCATTTTATAATCTATTTCTTTATAAAAAATGTGCTTCGTGTTTTGTAATTTCGTTTGTCTCGCCCACATATTATGATTAGCTCCTATTATTATTAAAAAAAAATGACAGAATTGCTGGCAGCATGGTGCACCATTTTAAATGTTCCTACAATTAAGGGCACAATCAACCGAACAGAGCATGTTTCTTTAATTATCAGCATAATTAGCACTGTTCAGGCTCTCATAAACATTAAAGATGGTTCTCCTAGCATTGAATAAACACATATTCAACATGAAAGCTTTGCTTTTTGGTATGTAATAAGGACTTATGTTATTATATAATCCGACTTTTATTTTGATAAGTTTTTTAATATGGTTTAATTGAAAATTGGTCATTACTTCTGGGAACCCTGACTACAATTAGCATTATAAAGGGTATGGATGGATTAAAATGAGTTTATTGGTGGTTATTAAATAGGTCAAAAATAATTTACTAGCAGATATAAAACAAATTAAAAGGGTAACATATATAATACTGTACCGTTATTTGTTGTTGTAAAGGTACCCAGGATTGTAAAAATGCTCTTGGAAGTTCCTGTTTTTGTTCAGGTAGCTTTTAATAATGATCCTACTGAACTATTTCTATCATGAATCAGTGTGGAAGATCTGGTTGATGGTGGAAATGTTCATTAAGGTTCACTAATGCGACGGTAATGGCTTGCAGCTAATCTACGGCAACGCGGAGCACCCCTTTCTGAAAGCATCCGCTATTTTTAAACTTATCAATAGTACCACTCAAAATGACACTAAGCAGGCATGACATGAAAAAGGTCATGTTCTGTTTTAAGCACAGATCTACAGGAGAGCCTTCTTGTTTTTAGTCTTTGCTCTTTGCAAAATGGGAAATTGTACCTCACTCCTACACCACACACATTGCAGCACAGCTGACAGCTGCCCTGACTTTCACTAGTGAAGGATGAGCATGGATAAGGACATGACAAGGTAATCTCCCTGTCATGTGACCTGAGGCAGCGACTCCTGGAACGTGCTCGCCTGCACACTCGCAGTGTCTCATCGTCGCATGACTGGACACTCTGCTTAGGTGAGCTCTCCTAGGAAAGGCTGTAGTGGATGTGGCTTGATGGGATGCAGCATCTTTGCAAAAGTCAATTTAGGGCGGTTAGAAACCCTCAAATAATTTAGAAATACATTCTGATAGTTAATTATTTAAATAAATAATCAACGAACCTCTCAAAAACCTTAGGGATTCATACACACTACAATAAAAAAAAAAATGGTAGCATTCAGGGTACATAAACTGTCACTGTGGTGGTGTCACAATCAGGGCATGTGTTAAATACCTTTAATTAGAAATATAACACTATTCAGCTTTTGTTCCAAATACTCCATACACCCAGTCTTCAAACTCCCCAGGCATTTTATTTCACTTTTCCATTTTAAATATTTGGGGAAAAAATTGATTTAAGGTACACAACTGAACCCAAACATTTGAGGAGCTGCTGGGCCCTGGAGCGCCAGTTTCTTTCCCTGTCCTTTGAGAACTCCATACTTATGCTCTAGAGCTTCACCGTTGGTCCCTGAGGGTAACTGCTGCGTCATAACACGTAACTCTCTGTTCTCTAAACTTGTAATACAATTTACATATTTTTGATCTTACTCCTCAGAGACCAGCCAGAGATCACTGTATTGTGAATTGTGATTTATACTCCTCAAAGGGTGAAGGATCATGTTTTTGCTTTGAGGTATGTTAGGGAACTCAAATTTACCAAGAAACAACCCTTTCCTGTCAGTGCAACAGTCACAGGATATTATACAGCACTGTCTTAAAAATAAAGGCTCTAACATGGTTTTTGCTTTAAACAAAAAAAAAATTGTTTTTGAAGAACCTTGAAATGATTCTTCTTTCTTACCCATATCAAAAAATGCTTATTTTGTTGGGGACCCAAAGTAGTTCTTCTACAGCACTACTGCCAAAAATATTTCTAGCATATTTCTAGTAAAGCGTATAGTAATTTATTAGGGACTGATCCAAAGCCATGTTTCCGTTTCAGCAGAAAATCCCCATTTAGAACACTGTGCAGTCCAAGACAAGGCTTAACCCATTTAAACCCAATGACAACAATTGTTGACTTTTTTTTCTTTTATTTTGGAAGCTCTAAAAGTGTTGTTTTTGCTTTGGGCAGCTAATGCAAACTAAAAAAATTAAAAAGAGGTTGTCTCCCCTAAATTGTATCAATGTTATGTGACATGTGAATGGAGACATGACCACGCCCCTTTATGTCCAGCCTGCACCTCTGGAAAGAGATGTCTGCCTCAAACTTGTACATGAGGAAGTTCGTAAAATACCTTAATTAACAGATATTACTAAAATATTTTGAACACATATTTTCTAAAGGGAATTTACTTGGCCTAATGCCAAGTAAATTTACTTGGACTATGTGTTATGCTAGTAGCACTAGCATAACACATAGTCATAGTGCTAGTTACACTAGCTGTCAAATGTTTTGGCTGTTTATTCTATTTATCCTTTGTTTAACTATCAGAGTCAGGCCAACTTAAAACTATTAGAGGTCAGGCCAGGGGGGTTACATGAGATCGGCGGACTCCCGTCGGGGGGTGACTAGCTGGGTCGCTGCGGTGGGATCCGCCCTGCTGGGGCACGAGGCTTGGGGTCTTGGATCTTTTCAGTGCGTGGATGGCCCTCCACCGGGGGGGCCCTGCGCCGTGTGAGTGGTCGCAGAGGGCCTAGCGGTTCCCTACCCATTCCCTACACATGTACCATAGTGGGTGTAAATAGGTTAAATTGAAGAATTAAATTTAGACTATGTGGTTTCCCAATAGTTTCCCAACAATTGTTTCCGAGTATAAAACCTACATTTTCACTATCATAACCACCAAGAAATGAAAAAATTCAAACATATTGTGCGTTAGGGAAGTCTAAGGAGTAAAATGCATGCACTTATTTTGCAGGGGAAAATTTGAGATTAAACGGGTTAAATCCTGTCCCGGCAACAGATCCTGTAAATCTTAAAGGTCCAATGCTTTGGGTGTTTTTTCACTTATTTCATTTTTTCACTTATTACTTTTATTTGGTTTTATGTATCAAAACTATGCTTATTCTTTTTCTCTGACCTCTCTTTATTTCTTACAATTAAGCAAGATATTTTTGTTACTATGCCTTTAAGACTGGCATATGCAAATGTCCTATATTCTGATTGGCTATATCTGATTGAGATAAACTATGCTAATTGTAAGGTGGATAAAAACAAAACAATAAGGAAATGTTTGGGCCAGCATATTCGTCAGTCTGAAAGATATAATTGTTTTACTGAAGCAAATTAAATATATTAAAAAGGTGATGATGATCATTCATGAAAGTAAGATTTCCTCCTTAGACCTCACTGTTGAACCCTCAGCTTTGGTTCATTCAGTTCACAAAGTTCAAACAGAGTCATCAGGGCCTCAATGGGAAGTGGATGGGAACAGGAGAAAGTGACCAATCTGAAGAAGTCACATCATCCCTTAACACTCCCTTCTCCTCCCATCTCCATTATCTGTCCTGACACTGTTGCTTAGACTCATGGTATGCAATCAGAGAACATTTTCTCATGGATTAATCACAAATTTCATGCCAAGGAGAGAGGCCCGCTTCAGCAATGTGGCGAGTGGCCTTGTGTTTTCTTCACAAGCAAAACTGCAGTCCATCATTCATGCAGCCCAATTAAGAAAACTTAACCCCAGTGTCCATCTCAAACTGGGTGAAGCAGACAATGAGCCCATCACAAATAATCAGGCACAGAGGCAACAAACACACACACTGGACCATCGTGGACAGTGGAACACTGTTAGTCTGTCCAGGTACTGAGGTCAGCTTGGCCAGCCATTGGCCAATGATGTAACATTCTGTCGAGATAGACAAGAGTGTTCAACGTCTAACGTCTCCATAAAATCGGCAAATAATTAGTAAAATAATTATTATCTGAACCTCAACCAAAGGCCTTTGTGCTATAGGCTGAGTAATTACTGACATGTTCATTTTTCATTTTTTGTCTCCAATGCCTTAAGCAAGAAAGGGTTCCCTGTTTTATGACTATGGTAAAAATTAATGGCTCGTAGACACAGAGATGTAATAATTTAAGGGAAATTTCATCTTTACAAAACAACTGCTAAATTGAACACTTGGGATGTAAACTAAATCATTAAGATAAGAAGATAAAAAAGAACGTTAAATTCTTTTTAGCAAGCTCAGTGTGACAAGAAAGAATAAAAGATAATAAGACAATAGATCAACGTAACAGTGTAAGAGAGCTTTGATGTGAAAGGCTCAGTCCTAGAGTAACTCACTTATTTGATGTCATGGTGATAGGAACCAGACTTCAGTTGTGTGTTTGGCCTAAATTTTAGCAGTAACATTATCTCACTACCACCTGTGAAGAAATACGAGTTTGCAATGAACCGTTTAATATTCAACCAATCTGAATGACTTTATGAACCGTGCAAAATATTGAAGAAATCAGTGGACTCCCTCTCTAAGACACCATATGTATAAAATACTAATGTATCGTGAGATCTTTGAGATATGACCTGGTTAATCTGTCCCGTTAAAAAAAAACAACATATTGACCTTTCAGTCTGAGGAATCTGAGAGATTAAAGAACTAGAAACAATAGAAGTCAATAAATGAACGTGACTCACAAGACATACTCTCCTACATGACAACCCCACAGAGCTCTTAGATCAATAATATATGAGGGATGTGTGTGACACTTTATTATGCAGCTGAGGTCAGTGGTTCTACCAAAGAGAAAGAGTACAATATGGCGATAGAACAGACGCGGTTCTCTGTGTTGTGATGATTTCGATGTATAATCGCAAAAGGGTCATAGTTACTATAAGCTTGAGCTCAATGTTCACTCTCTCATTCTGGAAACATGAGTCAAAGGGCCTTTTTATGTCTGATAGTGAGAAAATGAAATAAAAGGACTTTAGGCCAAGTAAACTGTTTGCTGGTGGAAGTACGCAGTAAGGGAGGAGCACCTTCCTCCTCCCCTATTGTAGATGAGTGGGCTCTCTCCTGTCCAGGAGGAGCCCTTATCTGGAAGAATAATGCTGTTTTTATAAACCCTGCTGAGGACGGAAGATGCAGCTCAAAGCAGAGCAAACAGGACACAGAGCCACCAGACCTAATCCCCATGGACTCTGCGCTCAGACATGGCAGCATTGTTCTGGGTGAATTGACATGCAGATTGAACTCAGGTAAGAAGGGCTGCAAAAGTGTCATTGTGGATAACTAGGTCACCCAAAATACGCCAATAACATAATGTCTTCAAACAAAAAGGAAGAGGAACCAGCACATTTCCGTCTGTTAGGCCGCCTCAGTGCAGAGGATGGCTATGCTAGGTTGCCCTCTAGTGAACTAAGAAGAAATCACCGTGTCTTTTCTCTGGAATACTTCAGCTGCTGCAGTGGCCTTCAAGCCTGCACCTAGAGCTACTCTCCATTCCACCAGTTCACTTCCAGGTCTGGTTTACCACGTCAACGGTTAACTAAATTTGCATTAGTTGTTTTAACATTAGGGCTGGAGAAGTGATCTGCAGGAGTGCTTGTGGATTATCAAGCCAACATACACTGAAGACTGAATGAACTAACCTAGACATACATGAGTTCATAGCATGCAATATTCAGTAAAGGGTGATCATATAAAGGAAGTTTTCACAAAATCACAGCATCAACACGTATAGAAATCATACCGTGCAGCGATATGGCAGTGGAAGCTACTGTGGTGGGAAATTCAACCAAATGATGTACTATGTAGTATATCTTTGTTGTATTATTCAGTTCACACATGCACAACCCAGCAGCCCCGATTAAAGCTTATAAGCTATTGAAAAACCAATCAGTTGATAATGGATCATCTGCTGGCTTGGTAAATCTTACACAGAATAGTTAGGCATGACCAGCAGGGTTATCTGGTTAATTTCACTGTCGGGGTGCTATCAGGGTGTGTGGGATTAAAAAGCACAAAATGTGTTGAAGTAGCACCCAAGCTGATAAGGACATTCTTATGATTTACTGAAAGTTAGTTTCTAGCAAATTATTTACTTCCAGTGAAGTAATATGGGTATTCTATCAATGTGGCCTGTATCACAATAGCTTTTATAAAATGTAAAAAAAATCTGGATGATAAATGTGAATTTCACAGAGGGTGAGTGTGTTGAGGTAACGGGGTTAAGTGGATGGTGGGACATTATTAAAATCGATATTTTTCATTGCCTATAATGAATGACTATGTTTCAAAGATAAGTGAAAATAGTATGACATTTGAAGTATTTTAATGATTATTTTGGGGTAAATGTAGTTATAGTGGGTTGGAATAGGTAATACTGCTCTTGTCTATGTACTGTAAACAGGTAGTATTGGTGTTATTTATCTGAAACATGCACACAGGTGGTTGTGAGGTTTCAATTTATATGAACGTTTGAACATATAATATCAGTGGAACAAACCAATCTTTTTTTTTCAACCAATTCTTTTTTCAATGTGACAAATACTCAGATGCATAAATGATTATTATTAATAATAAATTAATAATTGGTAGCCTAGTGGTTAGGGTGTTCACCATGCAATCAGGATGTTGTGGGGACCCTGAGAAAGGTACCATCCCCAAACACTGACTGCCCCCTGGGTGCTGTGTTCCTGGCTGCCCGCTGCTTCACTTGGTGAATGGGCCACATACAGAGGAAGAATTTTCTGCTGTTCACACTGTGTGCTGTGCTGTATTCACATAAGACAGAATGGTCACTTTCACTTTATTATTGTGTTAGACATTTCAAATTAACCAGTAACAATGACCAAGAGCTAAAACACATCTGAAGAAAAGCATATCACTGTGGCAGCCGTAGTCATCATGTCATGATGCACTTCAAATGATTGAGAATGTCCAGACTGCCACAGTGCACATTATTTCTTATTCACCAGCATCTGCTAGGCCTTTTGGTACCAGTGATTTATCCATAGCCAAAGCCTCCATGTTTTTATTACCATATTAAATCTTGGGCAGGCAAGAGCAAATTAGTCTGTTTCCCAGGGCCAACCAATTGACCTCTGGCCTGCCCAAACGGTTCAGCATGCACATGTGTTAAACATGCTGTAATCGCTTGTTCGCAGAAGTTAACAACACTGACTAATCCTGTGCTGAAGAAGTCATGGTCACCCCATATAGATCAAAACCCGAGAAGCTCATGAAAGAGGAGATTGTGCTCGAGGATAACAGCAAACTCTCCAAGCATTTTATACTTTTCTTTAGTATGATGTGAGATCACATGAGCAGAGGGAACTGATGACTGTAAGCGTTCTCTCTTTCCCTCTCTCTCTCTCTCTCTCTCTTAGTTTCTCTCTGTACTGTCACACTCTCTCTCTCATTTTCTCTTTCTACCTGCTTTCTCTCTCTCTCTGTATCACTCTCTCTCATGTTCTCTGTCTTTTTCTTCTTTCTTTCTTACTCTCACTCTGTCTTTCTCTCTTAGAGCCGTCTCTCTCTCTCCCCAACACCCACACTTTGTCTGCCTCTCTCTATTTAAACCCCTGTAATTTATCATGAAATCGTGAAAAGCAACATCTTCAAAGGGTATTTTTTAAAATAAATCTAGGGAAGTATGACGAAGCAGTGCAAGGTGGTCCTTCAAACCAAGGAGATCCACAGAATGCAGATAACCACCACTGTAATGTGTTAATGATCACTACAAAATATAACCTATGAGCAATTCTTTCTGACCATTTATGGCATTTATCAGCATTTCGTGGGTCCTGTGGTCTGCGCACACACTTCGCACTGCTTTGCCAAACTTTTTTGTTTAAAATGATTCAGATGGAATCTGATTTCTATACATTCTTCACTGCTGTCCACAAACCCTCTGTAGTGCTTGATCCGTGTTTCTTCCCCACACATTTCTTGGTGTAAACCGTATGTTACTGACCTGTGAAGAATTACACATTGTCTTATTAGAAAATCATTTGTTAAGTCTTTCTGTCTTTAAGTGAAGTGATAAACACAAAACAGCTGTGTATGAAAAATATGAATATTTGTGCTGCCAACCAGCAGTGTACAGGTAGTAGAGCTATTGTGTAATATTAGTAATGAGATCATCAAGTTATAATTCTGATACTAAATCAAAAAATCATACGCACATAATTTTTTAAACAGTAAACATATAACTTTGCTTCACATGCATAAAACTACAGACAGTCATTCATGAGACCCTGCTGGTAAAAAAGTTTACTAAAATTTCAATCATGTAATCTAATACCAATTATGACACATTTTTAACACTAAAGAATGTGAGACATTAACTCATGGAATATTGTCTTGTGTCCTCTCAGCACTGTCTCTTCTCACCAGACCCCAAGAAATGAATTAGCAAAAGCAACAAATGATAACAATCAGTACCAGACAGTTTCATTATCCACTCAGCTCAATACTTCAGTGTCATGGGTCATCGACTTGTTTCTGCCAGCAGTTACTGAGAAGCCTTTGCTATGACCCAGAGCAAAGAACAGGAGAGGCATTAATGTCCCCAGAGAGACAGCAGCAGTGCATTATCACAAGTACCTCTATTTAACCCCAGTCCCTCACTGATACTCAGACGGAAGCCATCCGCCCTTATCAATTTACCCTCGGTGAGTCACTTATATACGTAAACGGTCAAGAACACACTCCTCATGGTTCAAGTTGGATAACCGCTGAAACAGGTCACATGTCAGAATCAGTTGTTTATAGCTCTGATGCTTGAAATTTGCTGTCACGCATGACTCTTTCTGTTCACTGTGCAACATATTCATCACTCATCACCTGACGGCGAGACGGAGACACGGCTGACACCAGGGAAGCACCACTTTTCTCTTAGAAAAACAGTGTTTTGTCAAAGGTGGACACTTATCATAAGAGCTTAATTGCATTCCGTCCAGCAGCTGGCCAAACACAGCAGTTTCGCCGTAGCATTTGTTGTGGTTGGTCCAGGGCCGCATCCTGCAGCAGTGTTGACACACACAGACAGGCCTTTCTGTGCCTTTGACAGGATTACACAGCAAAGGGTTTCCAATTAGCCTGTTTCCATAACAGCAGTGACACACTCCGTATCTCGCAGATATTATAGTGTGCAGTCTGGATCATGTGAGAGCAAACTGACTGTAGGCTAAAGGAAATGGTCAGACAGTATCGCAGCAGCACTCTGAAAGATAAAGGTACCTAAACGGTTCTAGGTTTGGATGTGTAATACCAAAATGATGGAGGTCCTTTCACCGTTAAAAAGGTCCGCATGTCATTTATAAAAACAGTAATTTAATATAAACCTGTCATGTTTAATATAAAAGGACTGTAGAGGTCATTGCTGTAATCATTCAAACGTTGACTGCCCTAAATGTTGTTGCTCTCTTGTTTTTCTCACTTTCTCTCTCTCTTGCTCTCTTTTGCTCTTGTATTTTCCCCTGTTTGCTCTCATGCAGTCTTGCTGTGTTTCTGTCCTGTTGTACTGGAGGTACGTTTCATTTCACTCTGTACTGTGTGTGTGCCTGCGATTACAATAAACCGACTTGAATTGACTTGGCTTGAAATAGACACAAAGGGAGACTTGTTACTTAGTAACTACTATGAGTTATAAATATAAAACAAATAGCTAAATAACGTAGCAGAGAGCAAAACATTTGATCTACCTATGCTCTTCCCCCAACTGCCTTCTTTCATAGCATCCATAGCCAGCCTAAGCAGAGTTTGTTGCTCACACACCTTAAAAGCAGTATTAATTTCAAATACTATTATGCCTGTAGAATGGTTAAGACAGATCAGATGAATAGGACCATAAAATAAAATAGTACATTAATTGTAATATAAAATAGTACTAGAATAGAATATTTCCACACTGTTGCATCTTTAACTGTAAACATAGTTAGTGACTATAAACAAAAAGTCTTTTCTTGTAAGGGGGCAGTAACAGAAAGCACTGATTCCGTCTCAAGCTAACATCAAAAGGTTGACACAGGGGCAGAAGCCAGATCTTTTTGACTTGGAAAAACAAACGGTTACAAATGGAATTAAAGAGTTGCACGCACTTGCAGTGCCATAGAGTAATTAGATTATGTCTCAAATCCAATCCAGTTATCTGTGCTCCGCAGGGTATATTCACCACAGAGACCTGCCCTCCGTGTGCCACTCTGTCCCCCTGTAATTGCCTTCATGAACCACAACTGAAGGGCTGCAGAGTATATGATGTTTTGCTGCTGTCATATCAAATCATCATGAACCTTGTGTTCTTTCTTTTGTTTTTGTCAGCTGCTGTTTAACCAAGTCAACATTATATATCAAACACAGCCACAGAAAAGGTCCATAATTACTACAAAACATTGTTCCATTAAGTCAACTTAAGTTGTTTTTCTTTCTCTTGGAAAGCAGCAGATTTGTAGGTATATGTTTCATGTTGACAGCAGTATTTTGCATGATTTTTTGTGCTGAGTTTTGTTGTGTGCATCACTACAATTGCTGCAAAATGCAAGTGGACCTCCAAAGAATAACAGATTTGGACTAAATCTGTGACTGTGAACATCACATAACAAAGGCTCAGTCAATTGTTGTAGCCCCATAAATGGCCACATATGAACTTCATTTACACAGTTCTGTAACTTCAGAATAACGGAGTGTGAACTGAAGTCCATGTAGTCTAAGGATGTAATGAGCCTGAGATTTGAATTTGCAGTTCTATAGCAGGGAAATGCAGCAATATAACTGTATTTTGTCTGTATTTGTCCTGTGTAAATATCATTTGTTTTGTAGCTCTGATAAAGTTAATTTACAGTCCATATAAAGCCTTTGCTCTGTGTCCCTGGAGACAATTAATATGACACAAACTCTTACCTCTTGATCACTGGAGCCTCTGACTAGGCTGGTGGTTTCACTGGGGTGGGAGGAGGTGGTGTTTTTGCCCTGGTCTGTGGCACCCATGCTAAGGAGTGGAAAAGGAAGAGATAAGAAGGGAGGGATAGACAGACAGACAGAAAGAGAGCAAGAGAGAGAAAAAAGAGAGATGGAGGGAAAGGATAGGCTTGAATGAGAGCTGCTGACTCCCTCCTGCCTAGAGGAGAACTCCAACAGGACACACCCAGTCTCTCTCCCACTCATAACACACACACACACACACACACACACACACAAATACGCACTCCATAATTTCGTATTCCATTCATGTCACACACAGACACATACACACACACATGTGCACTCACACATGTTCACATATAATCATCACTCTTTCCTATTATAACACATGAACACATACATTATGTAAACAACCCCAGATCCCTCTCATCACCTGTTCATCCTTTTTGTAGTTCATCATCCAAGACATAGAAAGTCTGAAATAGGCATCTTCAGTTTTTAAGTAAGGCTCTGAATTAGTTTAGCTGACAAAAGCCACCAGTTTGGCACTGTACAAAACTGCACACCTGAATCAACCTTCACTTGCTTCAGTTCATGCTGACACTATAACTAATCACAAACTGACTTGCTTCTGTGGTTTCTAACATGGCATGACAAACTGTTATCTATAAAAATGAACTAACATATGCCACATATCAAAAACCTACAGCAGTAGACCTCATCTTATCCACTCTAGTTTATATATAACTATGTGTCAGACAGTTATCACATTACATGAAGACTGCTTTTAGAAAGGGATGTTTTCAACGTTTATTAATTGTTATTAAGTGGGTCATAAACACCTATTTATTAACAATTAATTGGGTTTGTAATGGTATACTTATGAATCAATAATAAACTGATTTGTAAACATCCCTACATGTACTAAACGTTTAACATAAAACAGCAGTTTAGTAAACTGTGGGCTAAATTGTGTAATTCCAGCAAAGAGCAGAAGATGGCAGCAGTGAGACAAAGTTTTTGCGTCATAGATGCAAATCTGTAAACATCTGTTAGTCATGACAGATTGACAGATTGACGATGATTCACAAGTGAAGTCTAGTTTTTTCTGGTCTCTTTTTTGTATAACAACATTCAGTTCAGAATATAAACCTGATGTCCACTAATGAATGCTGTCTGATTTAGGATGCACCAAGCGGAAACACACAGGCCTAACAGAAATAGGGGGCCGGCTACAGTCTACGGAGAGGAAACAAACTGAAGCAGGTTGTTCTTAATGTTATACTGGATGTCTTCCTGTGTTTTTTTTAAACTGATAAAGGATTACATGAATTTTTATTAAAAGGTCCGTTCAGTTGAATAGAAAAATGGTTTATCATTTCATTTCACTATCATTTCACGGGTGCTGATCATTTCATTATGTGCAATAGTCTCACCATGTGAAAATCACTACTTATGTCAGTATTACTGATATATTACTGATCTCTATGCAAGAACACACTCCTAACTACCACCCATCACTGGAATTCCCTTAACTGTAAATTACTTATCTATAGTATTTATACCCAGAATCATAGTGTATTTCATTGCATGTTTTTGCTACAGAGTTTTTATCAGATTTATTTAGGCTTTATATTTTATATTGTTCGTGTCTCTTTGTGACTGTGCAGTCGTAACATCACCAGTTTCCTCCGCGATCAATAAAGGGTTCTGATTCAGATTTTTGTGTCAAAACTCAACCTGTCAGTAGCTAACAGCTAAGTGTCCAATTTGAGCACAGTATTGTTCATAGCAAGCACTTTCTACATGGAGCTGCTGCGTGTAGTGCAGGTTTGAGCTGATCCGGCTGTGAAAGTAATTAACACCTCAGGGATATCCTCAAGTAGTTTTGCTGGACACAGCTGAGAGTTTTGTCATTAATATTTCAGAGATTCCCATGTATAATGCATGATGTGTATCATAATTGCACATAATATTGATTGTCTTTCAAATGTCAGCATTTACCTTTTGGAAATATGTCCTACATTCGTGCCACAGCACTTTCAGAAATCGTTTCTGGCATTCATACGTTTATGAGAATGTGTAGCTCGTGGCTTCTTATGGGTGTTTTGTTATGTAAGGTAAAAAACATGTTACAGATATCTGTATATTTCATAAATTGTATCATGATCAGCCTTTCAGGGTATATAATGAGTATCTTCAGTACTTCGGAACACTGAACACTTACATATACACAATATGCATTTTGTTTAAATAATCAGCACTCTAAAAAGAGATCTCTTGTGTTAATTTTGACTGCAAATACTAAATGTGTCACTGGACTGGTGACTTTTTTCAGGAGTCAACGTGTGAATGTGTACACATATGTACATGTTAAAAGCATGCAGAGCATAAACACATTTTCAGAAGTGTTTTAATAGCTTTTGCAACATACTATATAAAAAAGGAGATAACTTTTTCGAATGTGACACCACGATGGTTCCTGGGGTATTTTGCCTGTTCTTTTCTCACAAAATGTTCTATAGTTGGTAAATCCCTTCGAGTTTCTAGGTGTCAGTGTGGCGTGTGTGGAGGTGGACAGGCGCAGGCCTGGTCTCATTGTGAGCTGTGTGACTGATTTACAGTCTAAAACAGGACAGCCGGGTGGGGAAGGGGACGGCCACTCACATATCTGGGGGCAATTACAGTGACACTGGGGTGTTTACGGCTGAAAAGAAACAGAGCTGGGTGGGAGAGAGCTCTTTTTCTGCTCCTGACAACAGCCTCATAAAGAGTGATGGATCCTCATCCATTGGCCCCTCATGCTAATCCGTTCTGTCCCGCCCACTGGAATAAGCTGTCTTTGACCGAGGTCCTCGTAAACGGACAGCTCAGGGTGAACAGCCCACCTTTTTCTCACTTTAAAATCTCTCTTTCATCCTCTTCACTCCTCCCATCTGTCCCCGCCTTCTCTCCCAGGGGGGTCCAACTTCATCACAACAAGGAAGAACCAAACTCAGCTGTCTACAGTGGCCTAATAAGATCTTCCATCAGTATTTTTTAGAGGCTTCAACAGAGCAATTGGTTGTGTTTGTAATGATGGTGGAAACATTACATGTATATAAATAATTATAAAGAGATATTTCCACATCAACCAATTGTTTTGCATCAATTATTGCCAGGTGTAAAATAACAGCAAAATGAAAGACAGTATTAAGTAGTGGTAGTGGTAGATGTATTAAGATGTAATACATTTGATTCATATGGAAATAATGTGTATGTCTCAGTCAAGTAATGTCTATGTCAGTGTAGATGAAAGCTTAGATATCACTTTTAAATTTTAATGTCAAAAAAGGGGACGCTTTAAAGTTCTGAAGAGCTATTTTTGGTTCTTTAAAGTATGGGTTCCCAACTCTAGTCCTGGAGGCCTCCTGCCCAAACCCAGGAAAGGTGGATTAATTAGTGGATTCGTTAGATCAGACACAGGGAAAACATTAAGGGCAGGGAGGGGGGCTCCAGGACCTAAATTAAGAACCTCTGCTTCAAAGAATCACGTATTGTAGATGTGTAAACGTGTAGGGTCCGTAGTATATAGAACCCTATACACTAAAAAGTATTTGAGAACCTTTCTTTTTAAGAGTGTGCCAGCAAAGAGCATCAGAACATTTACGTGTAAGCCTTACTTTCCCTCAGCCATAACAATGTGCCAGCAATTAGCATCCATTAAATGGAGAGTGTTATGTTTGCTTAAGCATACAGCATTTGTCACTTCAGGTGTTTAGCCTGAGGTACCTATTACTCCATGGTAGCACGGCGGACTCTAAGAGTCCTTCTGGTCTTGTAAAATGCAGGAGATTAGTATCAACAGGAGTGCTGACAACAGGAAGTTGTAAATCGGCTGCAGGAAGCTGAGGTGGGGCACTGTTAAAGGTGCTCACGGAGACTGCTGTTTCTGATCAGGAGCCGGAAGGTACACTCATAGAAAGATACCAGAAACAGTGGAACAGTGACTTTACAGCAGTTCTTTACTAATCTTTTTTTCAAGCAAGGTTCTTTAAAGTGGTTCTGGAATCAACCCACTCTTTACGTGTGTAAATAACCTTTTAAAGTGTCTTTAACACTTTAAAGAAATGGTTTTGTACTAAAGAGCTTGAGGAACCTTTGAAGAACTCCTGGTCAAGATTCTACACCTTTTTATGTCACATAAACATACATTCATGGCAAGAACCTTTTGGAATCCTCATTTTTAAGATTCTAACACACAAGTCCCCTGAGTATTTAAATACAGTCTGGTTGTGCCTTGAAAGCAAACCACAAAATGAAGTAAAACACGTTTGGACACATTTGTTCTTCAACAGGTCACAGCTGAGCAAAAGCCATTCTGCTACTGTATGCTTTTGTTGTTTAACTTTACCCACTGTGCTCCATGTGCTGGCCATCGCTTACTACTTTTACAAAACAAAAGAAGCAGGCTTGACCAGTGTCCGGTATGGCCAGTATGACTCATTATAATGGATGACCATGTATCAACTGGGTACACAGGTGAAATCTTTCAGCCCTTCACCAGAATTGTTTATATTCTTAAGAGGGGGCTTGCAGTGGATGTCCTTTTTGCGGACTGGGGCACCTTGTTTCTGTTGAAAAGAGACATGTTTGGCACACTGTTTTTGCAAACTGGGTTCTCTAGAAGCAAACAAGTAACCTACAGCACAATAAAAAGGTTTTTTTTTAACCAATTGGATCAAAATGAATGGTTGTAGTTTCCCCACATCATGAATTTAGATGAACAGTATAAATGTCGGAGGATGTCAGTTGCTGTCCCGTAATACACTCAGGAAACGCAAGCAAGATGTTAGTTATCTGGCAGACTTGTAGTCATAGTTATCCATCCATCCATTATTCCAGCCATCTGTCCATTCATTCATTCACCCATCCATCCATCCACCCATCCATCCACTCATGGCATTCTGATATAAGGTCCTACACTGAAAATGTTACCCACACAGAGAGGTTAGGTTGAAAATCACGAGTGTTCCTTTAGTGTGTGTTCTTTAAAGACTGGTTATTTTACTATGTAAGTGGTTTGCAATAACTTACAGTTCTGAACTATTAGTTTGGAATATTGGTTCAGAATCTCTTGACTTTGTCTACTGGTGCATTAAAGAAGCATAAGGAAGATATTATCAGAGCAAAAAATAGCACAATCACCTCCTTCCTTTCCCTTGCTGTTCCCTGACCTGTCTAATTAGCTCGGTGCTGCCTGTGCACCTGTGTGTCCCAGACCATTACGCCCTCCATCGCTTAATGACCTTCAGCACAGCGCCACCCCGCTTCATTTCCGAAACCCTTTATTACCCCACGCGCGGCGGCAAACAAATCAGCCTTATCTGAGTTCGGCTGCGAGGAGAGACGCTTCCATACAAATCATGCCCCTTTGAGTGCTCACCATTGAGCCGTGATTGCTTTCGAGCGCTTGTTGCTGAGAGGGCTCATAAAAGCAGGGCGGCCTGGGTCAGCCAGTGTAGGCTGCTGAACCCCAGTAATTAGACACAGAGCCTAAAGTAAGACAGAGGGTGGTGCACACATGCAGGCACTAGTTTGCAAAGGTGCCAGACTGAAGATATATCACTTTGATTTCTGTAACCTTATCCCTGGCATGCATCAACACACATCTGAAGCTGGTGGTTCAACAGCATCAGTCTGAAATGTGAGAATTGATTCTCACTGATTACAATAGTGCTCTAATGGATTTTTATGATGTTCTACAAAAAAACTCGAGTAATACTTACTGGCTATTTTAATGGAGACCTACCATATAAATGCACTTTTTAGGTTTTCAGTGATTGTATTATTCTACACATTTTGTCAGCAACCCATTAAACCATCTAGCAATAGAAAGAAACTATCATAGAACTCACAAGATAATGTTTAGATGGTGGAGAATTCTTAGTACAGTAGTGACACAGACATGGTAGTGGCATGTTAGTATGCAGTAGTCACCAACCATGTGGTGTTTCCATTATCATATGAAACAAGTCTTTTATTACTATGTAATAATACTTGAATAGGTATGCATTCTTTTATTTTGGAGCAATTAAAGTTGTATGTTTGAATGCAAATCCCCCTAAATGGTAATGTATTGTTTTTATTGTCTGTAGTGACATCACACTTTTTTCCCCTTGTGTCAGTGACTCCATGCTACAAACTACAATTCTGTCAAAGCCATTCTATTGGAAAGGCAAAGAAGAAAGCAAGGCAGTGAGGGCGGGAGTCATACAGGGAGCGCCAGAATGAAACAGAGACCTGTGATTGGAAAGATAAAGTCATGTGCTTCCTTTTGGAATGCTAATTCATGCTGATTTCCTCCCTCCTACCCAGCTCCTCCTCCTCGACTGGTGTAGTCTGTCCTGTCGGACAGAGCTTGGCTCAGAAATGGTGTAGGATATCAGGAAAGAAACAAGAGACTGCAGCCGAGGAAAGAGGACGAGGTCTATGCTGAAGGTATGGACGCAGTGATTTGTTGCTTTATTACTTCAGAGTTGCCTTTTGTGTGGTTGCACATGCTGCTGATCCAAGGACCATCTCACTTCTCTCTGCATGCATGTAGATGTATGTGTCTGTATGTGTGCAGGAGTACCAGTATATCTGTGTGCATTTTGCACATGCAGTATGAATGTGGAGGTGGAAGAGAACAGAAGAATATGCCTCTCTCTGCATGTGCCTTATACAACACATGTGTTCATTCAGTTGGTTTTCACTACATACTTCTCATGCTGTGCATGAAAATTCCACTCTGCACTGGACGACTGGTCAATAAATGGACTGAGGAATATCTGACTGGGCTTTGAAGCATACATGCATATACCTTTCTGCAGGCAGCTCCTGTGATTTGGAGTCTAAACACCTGAGGGACAGAAAAGCTGGAGCTTTTGTGACATTTCTTTTCCAGTCTGTCAGTTTAGACAATGGTACAAAAAACCTCAACCTATAAACACTTCAACCCCATTCTTAGTCCTGGTTTAAAGGTAAAAGTTAAATACAATACATGATGATACTTGAAGACATTTTTACAATGCACATTATTTTAGCCAGCAGGCAACAGTCTTTAATCTCCAAATGGTAACTTTGCAAGAGAAGGAAAAAAACATTCTTAACTTACAATAAAAGTTTCCATTTGTGATATCAGACCATTTTTGTCTGTCCATTCACTATGAGATTTCACCAGTGTACCACAATGAAACTGTATTTTTACAAGAAAGTGAAAAAAGAAAGAAAGTAAAATGGTAAAACAATATAAAGTGTTGTGTTCCTTTATATCTCATTTTGAGGTTTGTGAACAATTTGGAACGGCTTAAATACATCGACCAAAACAGCAGTGACAAAGTCATTTAAAAAATGTAAGAAAATCGAAATTTTAATTGCAAATTAACCTATATTTAAAAAAGGAAAAATCAAACAACTGGTAAAAAATAAATTAGCTGCATAAGACGATGTTGTCATAAGCACTATGTCATTTTACCACAGTGGACCACGAGGAAACTGGGATTTTAAAAGGACATTTAAAAAGGAAAGAATACAAAGATAAAAATGGGGATATAAGGATCACAGTTAATAATTTAGAAAGGCCAAAATGCACCGAATTAAAACAGCAGTGACACACTTCAACAACAAAAACTACAAAAATGCCACAAAACTGGATTATTTAAATGTTTGCAATAACAAAATATTTTAGAAAAAATTTGAAAAATCTAAAAAAGAAAATTAACAGTGAAAGATATTGTTATTTGATACTATGCTATTTAGGCAGATTCTATAAACAAAAGGGTTTATCTCTTTTATAATATCTGGACTACTAATACTATACTATATATCAATCATTACTAAGGAAATGGTATAATGACATTCATCATGATAGAAAACAAGTCATCATATTACTCACTTGTTGGATTAACCCTAGGCACACAGTCATCAGTGCGCAGTCACTAAAAATCCTATTTAATGTCATAGGCTTAGGGCTAGTCTAGGTTTGGGAACAGCCCATTAATGAACTGAAAAGAAAGTAAACAACCATATCCAAAAAGTGTTAGATTAGTTGTGCAGCATGGCAGGCAGAGATGGGGCGCTGATATGATGTGTTTAACCACACGGCCTCTCAAATAACATGGCCATCTGCACCCTCTCCACACACTTTGGTCTGACCCCACCGCTCTGTAAACAAAAGCCCAGACTACAGACAAACTTGCCTTGCACTTCCCTTGCAGTCTTACTCGTCAGCCTGAGTCGTCTTGGGAATTCGATAGCCCCTCATAGATTGGGGTGTTCCAGTGTAACTTCAGCTGTACTAAGTGAAATTAGTGCACCAAGGGTCACCTGAGCCATGAGGGTTCATCAGTTCTTCTTTCAAATAAGACTTTTTAAAAACATTTAACATGCAAGACTAAATGTCTGCCAGTGTAGGTTAAGGCTTTCCTGAACTGCTCTGGTTTATCTCCTCATTTACGCAATACTGACGTTAGAAATGCTTTTAACTTGAAAGGGAGA
The DNA here is from genome assembly GCA_037577145.1 of Brachypetersius gabonensis. NCBI lineage: Eukaryota > Metazoa > Chordata > Actinopteri > Characiformes > Alestidae > Brachypetersius > Brachypetersius gabonensis. Next base: position 21,143,490 of record JBBJLR010000139.1, on the reverse strand, counting down.
TGGTCTCACAGGTTTGTGCTTAGACGTCATGCATGATTTCTCTAAAAATGAGAAGTGAATCTAGTTGTTTTGGCGCACCCACAGTTCTTGTGAGGCGCAATTTGACTGGACTTTACACTCATCTTTCTAGGGACTAAATAAAACAGTCCTGTGAAGGGAGTGATGAGGGAGTAGGCTTCAAAGCACCAGGAGATGAGGTGCTGACTATAAACACCGTAGCGAATCATGTTGACTAAAAGCTGAGGTCTTCTGGGTGACACTGCAATCTCTCAGCTGTTACATCCTGACCGTCCTTATAACTGTGAAATGGAAATATTATAGGGGAAGGAAAAAAATAACTTAAACATAATGAGATTTGTCCCATTTGTTGTAAATCAGTCACACTATGGAAGGTAGTTTTTTTTTTTAAATTCACATCGTCATATTGTCACTGTAATTTTAATATGACAGTAGCGGTGTACTGTTCACCTTCACTCTTAGCAAAACGAACTCTGTATAATAGTATAACCTTTAAAAAAACACAATATCAAGAGGGTGATTCTCCATCATACTGAAAACCCTTTAATAAGAGGGCTTATATTCACTTAATAAATAGCCATTGACTTTATTGAACCCTTGAAGAAGCATTTTTTGAAGGACAAATTATACGTTATTGTAATCTCACTGGACATTTGTTTTACAGGATACTTTTTTGTAATTACATCAATATAAGATTTAATCAACAGCTTTGACACCGTTTTTTTATGATCTCAGCATCAAAAATGATAAATGTCTTCGGCTAATGAACACAAATGTGGTATCAAAAGTTTAGAAACCATTCTCTGACGACTTTTTTTTTTTATTTCAGTGAGTAAAGAACTGATAAAAAAATGTAACTTCTGAGCCAAATATAAATGAATAGGATGCAAGGGCCATAAGAATGCACATTCAGGTCAAACGCAGTGGTGGGATTTATGATGAGGTGCTGATAGCCCTGAGAAGCAGAAACAGATGAGTGGAGGACCCCTGGGTGGTGGCATATACAGTGATCTCCGAGAACACATGGGCCGTGGACAGACGACCGGCTAAATAAACTCAATCAAGTCCTGAACTTGTCCTGATGTTTTCAAGTCACAGGTGATGATGCCCTCTCTGACCCAGCACTAGTTTCTATAGCGAACTGTCCAAAATCTGTCATTTGTCTGCACAAAGCACATTTGCTGAACCCTATTCAGGCCTCCTCATTTTTAGCCTTACATCTGACCCTGAAGGAATGTTCTCAGAGCTGTTCTGTGTGTTGGAGTCATTCAAGCACTCAAGCACTTGTTGCAAACAATAATTACTCTCCCAGTCAGCCCATGGCTTAATGCGTTATATCAGCCGTTGTCACATTAGAGAGATGGACATGCTGTATAGTAACCCATCAGGGACAGCAGAAGGAGGTTTGAGAAGAACATGCCGAGAGGCATAAGTACCTGCGTAAGATATTATGAAGTGAGTGAAGAGAGACTTAAGCTCCCTCGCTTACTCTTTCTCTCTCCGTCCTAAAATCTGACAGGCACACAGCTGGTTGACATAAATCTTCCATCTCTTTTAGTAGAAGCTGACGTTTAGACATTAATGATTAGATCTGTGATGACTGACCTGCGTTCTACCCCGTGTCTGCAGTTCAGGGTTCTGTAAAAGCAAGTGTTTGCTTACTCACTCTCTCACTCAAATTTACAGAAATAGTTTTTAAAGTAGGGCTGTTATAATTAATAGATAATTGCCTGATCCCAGTTATTTGAGATGATCATAGTTATTTAAGCTGACTTCTTTTTCCACAGTTTGAGCTTTCACAAGAAACAGAAGCAATACTTGCGGCAGCTGGTGGACTAGCGGTTATGGGGTTCGCCCTGCGATCAGAAAGTTGTGGGTTTAAATCCCAAGACTGCTAGTGACACTTATGAGGTACCATAACTGGCTGATAGCCGCTTCACTTGGTGAATGGGTTAAATGCAGAGGAAGACGTTTGTGCTGTTCACACTGTGTACTGTGGTGTGTTCACGTATAACAGAATGGTCACTTCAATATAGGAAAATCAAAAATGCATTGCATGAAATCATGGGTTTTATTGTTGTATGGGTGACCAACAAAACCCAATATCATGGGTTTTATTGTGGTTGAAAACTCAAAATTACTTTGACAAACTGTTCACTTATTGCAAACTGTATGCACGTACATAGTGACAGAAGTCTTGGCAACCACAATAAAACCATCTCTGTGACAGCAAGAGTGAGAAAGACTAAACACTACACAGTACACATATTTTCTAGCGATGTCAGATGCATGGCTGCTCTATGCTTACGGAACCAATTCTGATTTGTAACTCGTGCCGATACACCTTTAGGGATGTTTGTTTTATTGAGCTCCAGTTTGCCATCACTTAACACCTGCTGAGTAGCTACTTAACATCTAGGAAACCAAATACCTAATCAGCCGTACATAAGGCTACTTTAGGTTGTACGTTAATAGTTGCTGATCACAACTATTTATGTGCCAATTAATTGTCTACTAAAATGTAATGATAATAGCAGGGCAACTTTAAAGAAATATCCAGTGAGAGGCTCTTTCAGAAGCAAGTTTCAGGAACTCACTCAACTGACATTAGAATTTTTGACATTTACATTGAAGCTCGGATCAAGATTTTTTGACATTGACATTTCAGTTTTAATTGAGATCTTTAACTTTTACCCTGAATTTCTTATTGAGATTTTATTTTAGAAAAAAAGAGGGAGCGCTGCAGCTAGTTTGGGTAACGGCACTAATCTGATACCAGGTATCAACATCAGATAGATGTCAACAGAAAATGACGGATTGGATATCATTGTAAGGGGAAAGAAGAACTCCAACCCAGTCTTTTAACAAATCTAGTCTGAAACAGCACTCACTCACATTATGTGATATTGATATATGTGGGATTCTCCCTTTGGAGTAGTTCAAGTGCTCGAGTAGTTTAGGCATAATATTCTTTTAGATGCTTATTTTAGAGAATAGCCATGCTGGAAAAGCAGTATCATATCGTATCTACTGTGGGTGTTTAAACAAAAATGAAAGGAAACAGTCTATTGCCATCATCAGGGCACCATCCATCAAGCAAACAAGTTAACCATGGAGGAGTTGTTCACTTCCTTTGATGTGAAATCAGGTGTTAAACTTTGTCATGCGTTAAAACTCATACTCACTTCAGAAAAAATTCAAGGAACCATGTAGGAAACAGATGGTTGAAAAAACAGAATATTTGCCAATCAAGACATGCAGGAACATGATGTATTTTACTACACTGGAACTACTCATCAACCTTACCACCAACATTAGATATTTGATTTATATCCCTTGTTACCGTTTGATAGATCAAATGTAATCTTTTTAGTAGTTTAGTACTTTTAGTACTTTAGCTCAGACTATACATGAAACTTGGAAGAGAACTAAAAATGTTTCCAACATCATTAGCCAAAAAAGAGTTATTTGAAGTGATGCCATAGAAGAGCCACTCTTACTTCAATAAAGAATCTTGGATAGTCATTTAAAGAAATGAGAAGTACCCCCATTCAGTTTGGGTTCCTTTTAAGATGTTCAAGCTCCATATTACTCTTGGCTGTCAAGGGACTCCCAGCAATGTGTTTCGCTGCTGTTTGCTTTGATTGATGGCTGTCATTACATGCAAAATCTGTCAACTCCTCCCTCCTCTGCTTGTTCAGCAATGCTTGTCAGCTTCATGCTTGAGCTGCACAAGACAGGTGGCTGTTTGTCAGGAGGGGCCAGTTTGCTCAGGTGTTCGGCTGTGTCTCCTTCTTGCAAACTGCAGAGGACTCCACCATTTGTCCAGGAGTTAACATTCATTCAAATTAAACTCATTCAAAATTATTCTCTTATTGTAGGCCTGCACTATTTTCTGTTGACTTTGTACATCCCTGACACAATACAAAACGAAACCTCAAATTTGACACAGTGTAACTTCATTAATTTTGTACAAAAAATTGGACCAAATGATTCAGTTGTGGAACAAACCATACACCACAGAGCTTTTTGTGTTTGAAAATAGATTCTAAAAATGGAATAATTTTACAATCTGAAGGCAGCAGAAGTTTGAGAATTGCAATTTTTACTCTTCTCCTTTTTTTTAAAAAGTCACATGATGTTTAAGACTGGAAAACATGCTGAGCAAGATGAGAAAAACTCATTATACAGCTTCAGTTCTTGCATAAGGAACTGCCCATGTTGTTTGTAGAATGAGCTGTTCTCTGTGTGCGTGAGCCTTTCAGTTGCAATAACAAGTATGACAATAAATTTGCTGTTGCTATTATTTAAGGAAAAGTCTCCCTCGTACTCTTCCATCTTCTTCCTGTGTTGCCCGAGTGTTTAAAAATATGGTGTGAATAGGTCTGTGTTGATCTGCTCTTTCCACCTGTGCCCTCTAAGCACTTTCTCAGCCATAACTCACACCCTGACCATCTTTGAGGCCTCTTTGTGAGCAGTGTTTCCCCCCTGGGCCGCGTGTGCTCTGATTCCTCTCCTGCTGAGCTGCAGCTTTACGGCCCCACTGAGCGTTTCAGAAAGAGAACAACGTGTGACAGGGTGGCCCTCGCTGCCTTAATCCTTCATCTACGGACAAACCGGCAGAATACAGCTCTATACACACGGCCGCGTTAGGTGGCAGGCCAGTTGTTCACAAAGCAGCTGTGTGAAAGCTTCTTTCTGCACTTCTTTCTACACAAAAGGTGCTGAGGAGTGTTATTTGGAATAATGCCATAGGAACATGTTCATTGGAGAGCAGCCTTTTGCACTCTGCTGGGTTTTTCTAGAGACAGAATATTTTTAAGTTGATGATGAGCAGAATCGCGATGGTGAGTCTCTTGTTCTTACATCCCGTAGAGCAAGTTAAACTGGGCAAAAGTGAAGGTATGTACTCAACAGCCCTCCACCCATCAACCCAGCCTAGAGCAACTTGACCTCTTAACATGTGTTTCAAAAGAAATGCGAAACTATTGATAGATATGTGGGGATAAGGGGAATATGGTAAACCCCCACTTTAACGCGGATCAGCAGTTGCGGTTTTCTGAGAACAGAACCAATACTTGTATGCTGAAACCCCACACTAATGCAAAAACTGCATATATATTGTTTTACCACATCACAACATTGCGTTTTTTCACTATACGCAGGTTCTCTTGAAATGTAACTGTAAGAGGGGTTTAGTGTATAAACAAGTACTCACTGGAACATTTTAATGACTATAGTGGCATTTGTCAGTTTACCATATCGATAAATTCCACCAGTGTGCTGCTTTTGTTAGCATCACTCTAACGGTTATGTATGGTTTCAAACAGCTTCTGTAACATCATTGGACAGTGCTTAGAGGGGAATACTAACTGCCAGTTCTTGAGAAATAGTAAAGGCCCCCAAACCCTTCCATAGAAAATGAAGCCAGTTGTGTCTTGACTTCTGGTCATGAATGAGTGCAGCACCACTGAGGATCAAACTCCTGATCTTCCAGTGATAGGGCAGTGCTTAGACAGATGCACCACTAAGGAACCCAATGCATTGGAAAGTTTCAAAATACAACACAATTACAACATTATGCACTGCCATGTAATATTACTGGAAAATAAGTCTGGTAGCAATCTACCAAACTGGCTTTTAAAAAACTAGGTCCCTATGTTTAGTATGCATTCGGGCCTACATATAATCCGGTGGTAATTTCCCATTTCATGAGAGTGAAAAAAATCTGGGACTTCTACTTCTGGGATCACTTATCAAGTTATCAATAAAGATCAATTTCTCTGCCATGAAATGAAGTGAGAGTTCATAACCCAAAACCAAAGTCCTGGCTTTGCTGTGCTTACACACAACAGTGGTTAGCCTGGAATGACTGTGGTAGGCTAAGTAGAGAAGATACCATCAGAAGTTGTGTTTTATTTCTCATTATGTTAGATTAATATTGATGACATCACAAGGTCTCACTAAAGCTATTCTACAGATGAAAAAAAGCAAATAAGTAGTTTTTATAAAGCGCCTTTCACAGACATGAAAGTCACAAAAAAATGCAGTTTTTAACACACTGAAGCTTCGCTCTGCTTTTCTTCACTGTAAGAAAACAAAGAGGAAGAAAAGAATTGAGGCACTGATTCGTAATAGTGATTTTTTCAAGGTCAAACAGACTTTACTTATAAAGTTCATCTCTGAACCTCAGAGGCTCTGTACCAGGGCTGTGTATACGTGTGTGTGTTTGTGTTTGTGTGTGTGGAGGAGTTGGATGCTCTGCTTCACCTCAGAGCTCCGAGCATGAAAAATAAATGAACAAACCATCAGAAAAGCTCTGATATGAAACCACAAGTCATTGCTGTTGTTTAGAGGTGATGGAAGCTGATGGTAAGGTGCATGCTTCAGCTCTGCATCCCTTTCAGAAGCAATTTTTATGAAAGTTCTGGCCATTTAACGGCATCAAACAGCAGCCAAACATCCTAGACCGCTCTACTGTTGCTGTTCTGCATCTCAATTTACGTTTTTAAAGGCCTCTGCTTAAAATGATCTCCTTGGCAAGAAACTAATTTATATGTTAATGAGCCCATGATAAACAATTCCTGCAAAGGCACACTTTTCCAAGTTATTGTGAAATTAGAGCCGTGCATAATTTACACGCTCAGCTAAACTAGCCGTAGTAAAATAGCTCTACCTTTTGATCTCTGTTCTTTTTCAAATTCATGCACACCCAGATGGCTACGTATTTACTTCCTGCTCATTGTGCTTGATACCATCTGTTATCGTGTCTGTTTTATTGCTATAAGGTCACCTTGTAATCGTGAGATGAATTGGATATTTGAATCTCACAAGAGTCGCCTTCTTATCCAATTTCCTGCTGCTTGTTGAGCTCAGTGCATTTATAATGGCGTTTTCTTGATGTTCAGAAGATACGGTGCAATGTTTCTGGTCACGCACTAACATTATTCATATGCTCTCATGACATATTCCAGGCTTTTAACAAAGGTGTGTCCACACTACAGTCACTGAATATCTCTGCTGGCCTCTTTAGTCAGTGATACTGTGACAGCAGGGGCCATATTTCGCCCTTCAGTCTGAGCCGGCAGTCCCCCTGTAGACAAAGCAGGCAGTTTTATGGTGGATCTTAAGGAAATTAGGGCCACAAATCTCCCTCTGCCTGGGTGCTACAAAGCAGGGAATGCACTAAGGTGGAGAATGATTGAGGCCAAAAGAGTGAGACAGAACAAATGTTTTACTTTCAGAGCCACAATTAGTAACGGAAAACCTGAGCCTGGGGAATGATTTAGGGCCATCATGATTGATTTTACATGTTTGTGTCTAGAGTTTTTCTGTTGTTTGTGTTATTAAAATAATCATGGTTTCTAATATTTAACCATTAGAATCGGGTTTATTATTGGCATTGTCATTTTGCTTGACCATTTGAATAGAATTACATAATTTACCATTATACCAGGTTTATAGGTACATGTCTGTTTATCCTCCTCTGTCTGTTGCATCTCCTTTTCTTTATCTGTCTGTCTCTTTATCTGTTTTTCTCTCTGCTTTTATCTCTCTTTCTCCCAATCTACATCAAACTCTCTTTCTCTGTTGATTTCACTATCTGCTCCTCTCTCTCTCATGCTCTGGCTCTTACTCCCATTTCTCTTTGTTCAGACTTGGCTTGCAGTGTCAAGCCAACATGTGATTAACCTAATATGGTAAGTGCAGTGTGTCACCAGCACCTTGATGGAAGCACACACACATACACATACATACACACACACACACACACACACACACACACACACACACACACACACACACACACAC
>JBBJLR010000139.1:21098822-21110365 GCA_037577145.1 Brachypetersius gabonensis | reverse complement strand
ATATTGTGATATATATCATTATCGAGGTAGAAAATTGCTTCTACCGTGATAGAAGATTTTGGTTATATCGCCCACCCCTATCATCATTATTATTATTATATTGTGCTTCCAAAAGATCAGACTATCTAGCATATTTTCAATGTAGTCTTCAGTGAAGAAACAGGTGCAGATGATTCCAGATGATCAGGCAAGTGATTAGTACACTTGATGGTGCTAAGTGGTTGGAACACCTAGGTACAACCTAATAAAAGCACATTACAGCCTCTGGAAGTAAAACATTGGCTCATTTTAACTTGTTCAACTTGCTGAAGATAAGACAGTTTGACATAAATGAAATAATATATTTCCACACCACTAAGGTGTTTCAATGCAAACTGTAAACAAATGAGGAGTGGCTTATGATTGTTGCATAGTATTGCACATCCCCAAGCCTTCTCTCGACACACAGGTAACACAGCTGTAACACTAGCTGTAACACAGACAAGCTGATGTGGTTTAGGACACAGTACTTTCTGTAAGCAACAAAAAAGGAAACAAAATGTCAATGTGTGGCCAAATTTGGATTCCAAACACATTTCTGTTGTATCTGGAAAATTGAGATGTTTTGCTTAAACAGCTGTAGCCAGCCTCTTTTCTTTACATTTCTCAGCCATCCCTTCCTGGTTTCATTTGTTAGACAACACTTACATTATCTAAGACAACTTAGAAGTTATTTCACAGAAAACACTATGACAAAGTGGGCTGATGCTAGGAGTCCGTCTCCTTGAAGTATTAGTAGGACAGACTTAGTAAAGCAAGAGTACAAAGTACTGCAAGATTTAGGCACAAACATAGCAAAGGTTATGGTGCTGCTCTGCATTGGCATACATTACCTGGTGATGGGTTGGACGAGGCCCGGGGGTAAACTAAGGGAGGGGGAGCATGGCAGAGGAGGTAAGGCAGGAAAAGAGAAAAACAGAAAGACAGAGAAAGAAATGAAAAAACACTGACAAAAACTGTAAAAACCACAAGCCATGTGAGGCAGGTAGAAAAACACAGTCTGAGCAGATGCCCAAAGTATGCTCTCTTGTTTCCACCATTACAGCGCTACCAGACATAACAGGACCAACTACATTTTTAGCAACACCAGTTTTTTTATGAGAAATTTCTAAGCTTAGCTAATTTAACTACACACAATTGTAAAAAACATTGTACTACTGGCCTGAATGGACGGGGCACTCACCGGGCGGCTCTGGGGCTGGGCGTTCATTGGTTGCGTTGGAGGAGAGTAGACCAGAGGGGCCGCGCCGGCATTCTGTGACGCCGTGTATGGAGACTGAAGGGCAGTGTCACAGGGCGCCGAGACAGAGGAGGAAAAAGAGGAGTCCGGAACAGTCGAGTGGGTCAAAAACAGTAAAAAAACAGAAGGAGGGAGAAGAGAAAGAAAATCAGCCTCTGATGAAATCCTGACAGCGGACTATGTTTGGCCCTCTTCTGTGTGAGGCTTTGGTGAGTGTGGGCGAAGGAGCGAGAGTGTCTGCTCCCTGACGCTACAAACACTGCAGTTTGCTGACACTGACAAATCTGCCATCTCTGCCTTGAGAAGAGAGTAAGCAAGAGGAGGAGGAGAGTCAGAGCTAGGCGTAGCCCTGGACAGCCGTGTGTGGGTGCCGACTGAGAGGCTGCATGCGACAGTGCTTACAGAGCCAGACAGTGCAACAGAGAAACCAAGCCAACACTCCACCTCCTTGCTTCGCTCCTTCTCTCACTTCTTCACACCTCTGCATTCAGCTATGCCCGCACAATCGCTGTGTTTTGATTGTAGGTGGGGGTAATTAAGGTTTAGCCTCTGGAGCATGTTAACTGGAATCTCTATTAATAGCGGGGACTAGCAGGGGCTGCGCTTGCCGGCAGCGCTCTGCAGACGTAGAGTGGAAATCTGAGTGCTCGCCTCAGACACAGAGAACAAGCTCCAGAACAGCTGAGTCACTGTGCCTGACTTTCTATTTCAGGCCTAGAATCAGCTGGTTACAGTGAGTGTTTGTGTGCATATGTGTTTGCAAGTAGACAGTTCATACACACGCATCAGTAATGTGCATACATACGCTTGGACACAGAGCAATTCAACCACAGATAACCTACAGTAAGCTATGTGACAGCACACACACACACCATGAAGAAACTTCCAGAAAGCAGTCACAAGTGATTTCAAGGCCTACTAAAATGGCCTTTTTTCAACTGTTTAATAATTCATTAGGCCGTACATCAATCCATTTAGATGTATAAGCTAATTCAAAAATGGCTTTTTACTCATTACTCCCCAGTCAAAGCAGAACACTGGGCACTGCTTGTGATTAAAACAATAATTTGGATGATTCAGACTACGGGGACTGCAAAAACATTTAAATGAACTGATTTCAAAACACTGTGCTCTCTGAGAGAACAGCTGTGACTCATAAGGCTAGAAGCATCTGAGAGTGTGGGGTGGAAATATCTGTGGTTGATTTGCTTTGTAGCACTGTAAATACCAGGGGAAGTTGATTCTGATTCAGAAGATCAACAAAACTGCACCTGTGGAATTTATTTTACAGTCCTAGGTGGTATTGTCCAAAAACAGAGGTTGAACCATTTAAGTCACACTTAAAAGTGGAATCAAAGAAACGGGTCAATGATCATTGATGATGGGGCAATTATCTACTCAGCTCTATTTGTTAATCATAACAAATAGAGCGGGTGGAAAACATCAGAATCAGAAACCCAGTATCTCAGGGAAATGTAGATAATCAGCAGCTTCTAGTCACACTGTCAGTGAGCACAGGACAGTTACAAGAGTGCACAAAATCAACACAAATGACCACAAGCTCAACTACATATCTGAGGCCAAATTAAAAATTACATTTAGGTAAACCTGTTCGGGAAAAAATTAATAAATAATGTCCCATATACCAAATGCCTTCACTGGGCACTCTAAAGCGTCTTCAGTATTATTACTTAGGGAATATAATTGTACCATATTTTATGGAAGATATTTTTACACACTTCAGAGATTTTACCTGTACATTAACGTTATGAAAATGTACAGACGTACCCTTTACATTAATACTAATAAAGGCATACAAAAGTATACCGTTGAACTTTAAAGGTCATGTTGTATGTGAATATGTACACTGATATAGATTGTACCTTACAGGGCCAAATATTTACATGGTTATTCAAATTGTTGCTGTTCTGGTAAAGTTAAAGACAACATTATGACACATTGGTGAATAGATAACTTCTTTCAACTGCTTTTGCAAAAGTGAATATGAGCCTGGAGTGGTCAGAAAAAAGAATCTGATTTTACAAATTTTTGTATTCTTCAATTCATCAGCTTCAGTGGATGCTCATTAAGGGGCCAGACACAAGCAAACACTAAGATGCTCAACGGTGAAGAGACACACAAACACACTCACACACACACACTCAGGCAGTTGCATGGGTGCACTCACCCCTCCTCCTGCCTCCCAGCCTTTAGGGTGGCCATACAGATGCGCAGTGGATACTGTGGAAACTGATACCTGAGAAAGTCCGGGGGAAGAGGCGTGGCCTGGCGGCGTGGCCGCTAGGCTAGGGTGTCCTTTGTTGATTTCATGTGCTGTGTAAGGGGGGCCAGGGGGTCTCTGTACCTAAAACCCACCAAAAAGAAATCATAAGGTGAAAAGAGGTACAAGTAAAACCACAACACACACTATAGAAATTACTCCTACCACCCGTTACCAGAGGCAGCATTGGCATGTCCTCACAGCCAGAGGCATAAGGATAAAGAAAGAAGTTAAACAACAGAAAAGAAGCTTTCATTTTGGCCACGCGGCTTCTCTCTTGGCTGGGAAGTATGCCAGCTCTGGGTCTCAGCATGTTATAGTATGTGCTTGCAGACAATGAATATGCAACCATTTTTGTACGAGTCTCACTCCTGTAATTTACTTTTAGCTTTGACTGCATGATGTAGGCGCAATATGAAACCGTTCTACACCACGACCAGTGCACCTAGGATTTTAAACTGTGCTGCTGCAATTTTAAATTGAGAACACTGGCCGGGAACTGATAATGAGATTAACTTGCTTGCACCAGGAGAAGCAACAGCCTTGCACACTTCCATAACTCATTAAAGGAGAACACTGCCAGTCAAAGCAGCAAGCAAATGCTCCTTGCCTATATCTTCCTCACCAGGTGACAGTCCTCACCTATGGTGATCTGCAAAGGAGCCTCTCCTCTTGGTCTGGCACAGGTGACCGTCAAATAAATAGTTGGGCCTAGTCTCGGACCATGCGTGCGCACTAACAATTATTCAGTCTGGCTGCTAAACTGCACATCAAGATTTGAAAAGTACTTGCTCAGCTTCTGGCCTTTCATTTAACAGCAACCCCACTTTCCCAAGCGCCATCCACAGGTGGGGAGTGACCCACTTTCTGTAGTTTGACCAGGGATTACACAGCTTATCTGCCAGTCCTGGCTCTTCCGGGGTAAGGTGGTGGAGGGGAGGAGGGGTGAAAAAGAGAGAGAGAGGAAGAGAGAGACAGAGCGAGAAGGCACAAGATGACAAATGTAGCCCTACAGCTGGATGATCACAAGGCTGACAGCATTTCTCTCTGACAACACAGGAAACAAGAGCAAGGGAAAAGTCCAGCTCAGCAGAAAAACGAACCAGCCTCTCCACTCCCCTCACTAGTCATTCACTTGCAGCCCTCTCAGCTGATCCTGTGATCCTTCTGACTCTACTGCTCTGACAGAGAATACCTGATCCTGAAAGCTGTAACACAATACACCTGCTTCTTCTGCTCTTTATCTATTGCTTAGCCTGGGACCTAACAAATGTCTCCTTCCACAAAGCTATTTCAGTAATCAGTTCTTCTCTAATCAGTTCTTGCAACTGTGTCATTCCATGAGGTCTGAAGTGTAATAAATAAAGTCAATGAAGTTAATGATTTGTGAACAGGCAACAGTTTGCATTAAATGTATGTAAGGGCAGAGGAAAGAAGGGTTACTCACACTGTAGACGGCAGTGACGCCAGGCTGCGTGGAGAAGATTCCTTCATCCAAGCGTGGCTGCACTCTGGGGATCCTGGGGTGCAACGCATTAAGGAAAACTCTGGAGAAGCAATCATTTAAGGCCAAATGCAGCAACAAGGTGGGAAAACACATAAGATGCATGCAGGCAACAGATAGAGATAAATGTATGCTTTAAAAAGACAGTTTATGATTTATCTACAGTGTGGCATTCCTAAAGAAAACAATGTAGCCTTTTACTCCCATTTACAATGACGGAACCCCCTCTTTTGGTTACTGGCATAGTGGAGAAATGTCAAGCTTAAGTCATCAGTTCATACAAAAATGGAAACTGGTTACTATTACTCAATTTGTCCACCTACTGTTGCTCTTTAAATTCTCTCTCTCACACACTTGGGAGGAAAGTGGTGGAGGGCAGGCAGCCTGAGTATGCTGCAGCACTGATACAGGCAGCTGTGTGTGCTGAGTGGACGAGATTTCACAATGTTGTCAAGAGATGCCCGTTCCCATCAGTGTATCTACTAAAGCAATCACACCACAGCTCTCTAAGCCACAGCATGGAAGAAACATCATGTTCTCATTAAGTGTTCGGGTCAGCCATCTATAGGTGAAGACCTCTAGACACAAAAACAATGCATTTGTCTTACTGAACAATTCACTTCTGAATAACCCTGTTATGTCACTAAAACGCATTGCACTGTAAGCACAGACACTTCTGCTGCCTAGCTGAATGAATGGTGGATCTTGTCCAGTAAGGCAGTAGTGGGTGAATGTGTGGCAGGCTCTTAAAGAAGCGGAGCCCCTACAGATGGAGATGCCTCTCCCATCTCCAGGCAAGCAGTGGTACAGGTGCCTCAGCGCTTTACAAACAAAGCCACTGTGAGGAAGGTGAAGGAACTCTTCCTGCACTGCCACACTTCAGTCAGATTCAGACTGCACCCAGAAAAGTTAAAAAGAACAGGCTTACATTTAGTCAAATCTTGAGTGCTGCCAAGTTCAATATTCTTCTTTCTTTAATAACAACATCTAAGAAGAGCTTTCAGGATAAATTTCATGTTAATGTTCCAAACTAACCTATATCCTCCACTTTCAACTCCAATTTTTGTGTTCATTCAAAATAACACAGGATAATTACCTTTTGCGTTACATAAGAGGGCAAAAGTTTCTTTAAAAAGTTCAGGATTCTTCAAAAGTAAAGTGGCTCTTATAGTCATGTGTGAACACAGTGCAACAGTGTGAACTATTTGAACTTCTTTCTCTGCATTTAACCCACTGACCAAGTTAAGCAGTGGGAAGCCAGCAATGCAACACAGCAGTGTGTGGGGATGGTACCTTGCTCACAGAGGCATGTCCCTAACCAGTACTCCACCAACTGCCACAAAATGTACTCTCACTGGGCAATCAAACTGGTGATTCAAATCTCCTGATTCTCCTCATTCTGTGTCTAGCATCTTATTGCTGAACCACAGAGGGGGTGTTATTATTTCAATTAAAAAAATTGCTTCTGTAAGGCAACACTACAAATACCTAGTCTGGGAAATACCAAAATATCCAAAACTGGGTTGGGGGGGACGATGACACAAACACAAAGCTCTTGCCCTTAAAGGACTTCCCTTCACATGTCATTAATCATTGCAGTTTAATTTAAAACGTTTAAATAAAATGCTTACACATACAACAAAAAGCTTCACTCTGCTAACAAGGCCGGAGTCTGTGTTGGATGAATGAAAAAGCAAACATAGTCAACTACAATTTCATATTTAGATGCCATCAAATCCTGCTATACCCAGGCCTGCCAATCACTGCAATTAATGGGAATTTTTATGCATACTGCTGCATAATTCATTCGCTGAGAGGCACTTTTACTTCAAACCACTCTAACATGCTTTATTCTATCATAATTAATTAATTACGCATAGAATTTAAAAACTTTTTATCCCCTTTAAAGAACAGCAATACAATCACCACACTATGGCTGAAAGCAGCTCAAGCCCTTCAACAAACTTAACACCCTTACACACTTCACAAAGACTTTGAGACATCACTTGAAAGTCTCTCTGTATTTAAAACTGACAACCAGAGGGGTAAATATGATCCTTGAACAAAGCTACCAATAATGATTAAACAATATAAATGTGTCAGGAATGATAAAAAGTCATCAACTTTTATCATTTTACAGTGGAATATTTAAAATTTTATATCTTAAAAAGTGTCAAGTACTTATGATGGCAATACATCTTTGAGGGTGTCCACTGAACCCCAAAGAGGCTCGCTGTGGGATGGCAGGGACACAGCAAGTGTAGAAGAAAATTTACAAGCAGCATGTACACAAGACACCAGGCATGTGAACAGTGGATGGTCAGACACTTCCTTCACATGGTTCCTCCAGTTTTGGGACAGCCTGTTCCCTGGTAATTGGGAATTGCCCCAATAATCAGAAGGTCGCACAATCGAATTCCAGGACTGCTAGCGACACTACTGAGGTACCCTTGAGTAGGGTACCATCCTCACACACTGCTCCACATTGGCGGCCCAGTGCTTCACTTGGTGAATGGGTTAAACGCAAAAAAGAATTTCACACCGTTTACACTGTGTGCTTTGATGTGTTCACATGTGATTTTAGCTTACTTTGAATCTCAAAGAGGCTTCCACTGAGATGGCACAAACAGCAAGTACACAAGACTGTCACCAGGCATTTAAACAGTGGGCACTTCTCTTCCTTGACATGGTCCCTCCAGTTCTGGGGCAGCTGGTGGCCTGCAATCAGAAGGTCATGTGTTTGACTGCTAGTGACCCCACAGAAGTACCCTTGACCAAGGTACCATCCCCACATACTGCTCCACACTGGTGGCTGCCCACTGCTTCACTTGGTGAATGGTTTAAACGCCAAGAACGAATTTCACACTGTGCAAACTGTGTGTTGTACTGTGCTGTGTTCAAGGAACCACTTTACTTTAAATCTCAAAGAGGATCCAGTGGGATGGCACAGACACAAGTGTAGAAGATCATGTACACAAGACTGTCATCAGGCATGTAAACCGTGCCTGGAACAGGATCAGACACATGGTCTCTCCTGTTCCCTCAGCACGCACTGCGGTACTGAAACACTGCCCTTAACTAAAAGAGGAAATGCACTGGAAGCATAAACCACAGCTGGGTTTAAATACCAAAAGACAGCAAGTACAGAATACACCAACAGGTGACTTTTGGTGACTTTTCTATGTCAAACAGGAGAGATAACATGGCCCTCAAAACGCCGCCTACACCCAGCTCCCCTCTCCTAGCCTAGCTGGCCGGCAAAATCAGCCGGCATGAGCTTTATCCGTGCAAGCTTGCAGACAAACTACTGTCAAGTCGAAGAGACGATTGGGAATTTGATAACAGAGGCAGAAAACAAATGTGCGTCACGCCATGTCACCAAGACCCCCGCGAGAGGCAAAAGAATGCCCCCCCTGTCTTATTTACATGTCACACAGATGCAGCTAGCCGGGACGCTAGCTGTATTAGCCTGGTGAAAGTGTCAGGCAGCTTTGTGGCTCTCTTGGGGCTGTGACAGTGGGGACAACGAGATGAAAGGCTGCTTATACTTTACAGTAATTGAGGCAGGCCAAAATAATGATTTCCTTATAGTAAAACAGACTGTGTATCGGAAGAAACACGAGTCAGCTCAGACAAGCCGGCTCAGAGGCTCCTGACACCTGACGACAACAACACACCGCCTCAGCCGGCACCACTCCAAACTCCCCCCAAAAACGCCACAAAGCACTAACTATAAACACAAAACAAACTACTCCAACATTATCATGAGAGTATAAGACGTGTCAGAGAAGGATACTGCGTCGGAGGTACCGGAGGAGGCTGCTGGGCAACCGGGGGCCCCGGCAGCGAAACTGTGGCTAGGGGAGCCCGAAGCTGGGTCGTGGGGGGCGGCCCGGTTCCAGGTCCCGGTCCCGCGGAGGCGGCTGGCTTCGGCACCGCTTTCGGCGGTAAACTCATTGCCCAGAGATGCTAAATGATAACTAAGTATTTACAGGGATAAACAGCTAGCTGTCTGGACTAAGGTCAGGAGCTTAATAATAACACGCATTAAAAATACCCAGCCCAGCAGGTCGAGCCGAGGTCGGGCCCCGAACCAGAGGGCGGTCTGCCGGGGGAGGCGGACACAGGAGCTCCGGCTAGATTACTGACAGAGCGGCAAGCTAACGTTAGCCAGCTAGCGCTTATTGTGGTTGATCCTCATTGCTGAAGGTAGGGGGGCTCTTCCCCCTCCCCGGCCGGGGTTTCCGAGGATCCAGTTCGCCTCTGCTTGCCAGGGCGATCTGTACGTCCTGCCCTCTCTTTTAAAATTAAATGACACCTGGTTTCACAGCTGCTGTTTCATCAGTACCTGTCCACTGAGCAGGATGGCTTCGTTTAACATGGCGCTGCGGCCGCCTTCAGCAGTCCTACAGGACTGACGCTTCGGGTTGCTTCGGGAATCTCCGTCAGAGCTAGCTCGAGCCGAAGTTTCAACGAATGAGGAGCGTCTGACAGATCAAGGTCTCTCAGTATAATACACTCACACGTGCTGAGAACTGAACTGAAGTAATACCGTGCATCAAAACAAATACTCACAATGTAAACCCCCACACTGCCTTTTCAAAAGTATCTGAATATTCAATAGGCTTTATTGGCACGATCATATTTTGTTACTGCATTGACAAAGTATACACTAACAAAACATAAACCTACACCCTGCCTCTTCAAAAGTGTCCCTATTACTGAATATCTACTTCAGTTTAATATCCAGCAGTCTATTTTTGGCATGGTATTATTTTATTACTGCATTGCTGAAGCATACTGTAATAAAACATGGGGACACACACAGACCTATAAGCCTACACCCTACCACTAGTGTCCAATGAATATCTGCCTCACTTTAATTCAGTTTAATATTCAGTAATCCTTACTGGCATGGTCATATTTTGTTAATGTATATCACTTTAATTCAGTTAATTTTCAGCAGACTTTACTGGCATGGTCATGTTTTGTTACAGCATTGCCAAAGCACACGCTAACACACAATACTATGCACACAATCCTGTAAACCTATACATGACCTCTTCAAAAAGTCCCCATGTTAATTAATATCTACTTTAATTCAGTTTAATATCCTGCAGTCTTTATTCACATGGTTGAAAATGAGTTGGACATTTTAATATTTGCATTAGGAGTGACAAGGATGGACAGGAATCAGGAATGAGGGACAGCTTGAGTGTGTTGGGAGAAACATGCTGAGGAGAGACTCTGAGTGTGTTGGGAAAAGCATGCTGAGGAGAGACTCTGAGTGTGTTGGGAGGAGGATGCTGTGGAGAGACTCTGAGTGTGTTGGGAGGAGGATGCTGTGGAGAGACTCTGAGTGTGTTGGGAGGAGAATGTTGAGGAGAGACTCTGAGTGTGTTGGGAGAAGGGTGCTGAGGATGGAGCTGTAGGGAAGAGGAGAAGAGGAAGGTCTATAGATGTGGTGAGGGAGGACATGCAGACAGTTGGTGTGGGAGAGGAAGATGCAGAGGACAGAAGGAAATCCGCTGTTGTGACCCCTAACTGGGAGCACCTGAAAGTAGAAGTAGAGGAAAAAGAAGAAGAGTCTTTACTGGCATGGTCATATTTTGATACACACAGTCCTATAAATCTAGGCCTAACCTCTTCAGAAAGGGCCCCTGTTAATGAATATGTTCCTCTCTTTATTTCAGTTTAATACTTTACTGGCGTGATCATGTTTTGTAACTGTATCGCCAAAGCATACACTCAACATTTTTAGATTTTAGTCTTATTCGTAGAGATAGTTTGAAACAAACGATAGATAGCAACTGTGTAAACAGTGATACATTTTCGTTATTCTGTTCCTGATTTCTTGAATCACTTTTCCTGCAGCATTTATATTTCCTCATATGTATACAAAATTCACATTATCCTTTCTTATCTCTGAATTTCGATTGTAAATAAATAAATCCTAAACAGCCTAGATGTAACCTCTACTGCACTCAAGGTCCAGTTCATGGATTAACATGGAGGATACATTGATGGAATTTTGCCAGTCAAACCTAAACACACGGCTCTGTAACAATTAGTGATGTTCTAGCGACACCTGGCGGCAACAAATGGACATGTATCTCAGATTGTAGGTATTGGGAAAGTATGACCGTTCATCTCAGCAGTGAGTATTTGCTTGCAAAGACTTATTTTATTATTAGAAAAACAAAGGATCCCACATGTGGAACATTTGCATTGTTACGGCAGCAAGTGCAGAGTACAGGAGAGAGGAAAAGCAAGATATGATAACCCAGAATGAAATATAATAGAAAATAAAAACACACTATATAAATATTATAAAAATATAAATGCTGTATTCATGTTTTCATATTACTACTTGCTGTATCCATGTTTACATACTAATAAACCTTATATGTATGTATGTGTGTGTGTGTGTGTGTGTGTGTGTGTGTGTGTGTGTGTGTGTGTGTGTGTGTGTGTGTGTG
>JBBJLR010000139.1:21083010-21098722 GCA_037577145.1 Brachypetersius gabonensis | reverse complement strand
GTGTGTGTGTGTGTGTGTGTGTGTGTGTGTGTGTGTGTGTGTGTGTGTGTGTGTGTGTGTGTGTGTGTGTTTTGGAGCCATATACATTTTCTTATTTCTGTTTTGTCTGGATTTAGTTTTGTTTTTTTACATTAAAGATTTTGGGTGGACACTTATGTGTTAATGACTAGAGGAATGGAGATAACGGATCTATATACTGTATGTATATTGCGTATTTATATTTTATTTTGAAAAATATTATTAGAAAAACACAGGATTGGTTCCTGCTCTTTTCAGTGCGCTCAAGCCAGTGCATAGATTAATTAAAATTAATTGATTTCTTTTAAATGAAGGACTGAGAGATTCTCTACATCAAAACACCTGATCCAACACATGAGGGATTTAATAAAGTACGAGGTACACCTACTGCCAGTGCATCTTCTGATATAAAATTACATCATGAATCAGATGGGTGTGTCCTGGGTGTACAATTTGTATGTGGACTCAATAAAGACTGGGTCCCCACTGCACCATGTGCACAACTGTGAGTAGCCCCTACACCATACCCCCTCATTAGCTAAGCCACGGTCTACTTTCACTTTCCATTTTATCAGCTCCATGTACCATATAAACTTTATGGACAGACGTATTGGGACGCCTGGCCATTACACCAACAAGAACTTTAATGACATTGCATTCAAAGACATTGCATTTAATATGGAGTTGGTCCCCATTGCAGGTATAACAGCTTCAACTCTTCTTTGAAGGCTTTCCACAAGATTTTATAGTTTCTGTGGGAATTTGTGCCCATTCACTCTGTAGAGCATTTATGAGGTCAGACATTGATGGTGGACAAGAAGGTCTGACTCACAATCTCCGTTCCAGTTCATCCCAAAGGTGTTGGATGGGGTTGAGGTCAGGACTCTGTGTCTTTATGGTCCTTGCTTTGTGCACTGGGACACAGTCCTGCTGGAATAGAAAATGTTCTTCCCCAAACTGCGTCCACAAAGTCAAAAGCATGGTGCTGTCCAAAATGTCGTGGTATGCTTGATTTTATACACCTGTGGTAATGGGTGTCATTGAAGCACATGGATTTAAGAGATGTGTCCCGATTTTGTCCACATGTGTCCTGATTTTGTCCACATGTCCTGATTATGTCCACGCGTCCTGATTTTGTCCACATGTGTCCTGATTTTGTACACATGTCCTGATTTTGTCCACATGTCCTGATTATGTCCTCGCGTCCTGATTATGTCCACACGTCCTGATTTTGTCCACATGTGTCCTGATTTTGTCCACATGTCCTGATTATGTGCACGCGTCCCGATTTTGTCCACATGTGTCCCGATTTTGTAGATCACTGTTATGCAGTTAGTTATAGTAGATCACAGACAAGAGTGTTGCTGAGGTCTTTTAACACGGTGTCCACTTAATGTCTTCTCTATTAGACAGATCTATCCTGAGCCACCTTACAGATGTAAAGCTATTAATGGTGGTTCATCTAATGCTCCACAGTTTGTGTTAGTCATCCTCCAGTCAGTGGTCAGTTTCTGGCCATATGACACTGGATATTTTTGGTTGGTGGTCTATTCTCAGTCCAGCAGTGACACCGATGTGTTTACCAGTTTCGACAGCAAGGCTGTGGAATCCACTCTGTGCAGGATACACTAACATACACACACTAATGTGCTACCACCATTTCGGTATAATTGTTGTGCTGAGAATAACTTTTTAATGTATTATTTATTTGCTGAATTCATTCTTTTTGTTCCAATGTAATTCAGATTTGTTAATGTTACTTC
The DNA here is from genome assembly GCA_037577145.1 of Brachypetersius gabonensis. Lineage (NCBI taxonomy): Eukaryota > Metazoa > Chordata > Actinopteri > Characiformes > Alestidae > Brachypetersius > Brachypetersius gabonensis. The sequence goes on along the minus strand of JBBJLR010000139.1, from coordinate 21,096,941 downwards.
TTCATTCTTTTTAATAAGTACTGAAGTCATTTAGTTAGTACCATAAAGGAATCAAATTTTGATGCCCATCCCTAGTGATGGTCAGTTATCTGGCCAACATTTTTGTTTTAAAATTCTAGCACACCCGCTTCAAATCAAGCTTCTCACAAAGAACCACTCCAGAGGATGGATGGGCATTGAGATTGGCACTAAACTGGTACTGTTTCCTGACTGATAAATACCAAAATGTTTATGATCTCCTGGACGAACAGTGCTGTTATTGGTATTTATGCAATTTCTGCAAAAAATTCTGCAACATTTTACAAATTGTTAAGCTAGTTTGGATCAGTGGGAGGGTTGGTGACCAAACCCTGCACATCACCACCAGACATTCGTAGTAATTGCCCTTCCGTAATTATTCGTACAGGAAAGTCAGGACACAGATTCACTCATTATTCCTCCAGACAAATGGTAATAAAATAATTGTTCACACACACCCTTTCACACACAAAAAAAATAGAACACTGCAATTTATTTTTAAATCAGCGTCTCTATGAGTCCATACCAGTGTCTGTTAAATTCCTATACAAGCACCTCATTCTGTTTTATGAGGTACTGATTACTGATCACCTGAATCTTATTTAATGAGGAAAAGTATAAAAAATACTGCTGTAATCAACACGCCCCTCTCACAATGAGACCAGTTGAATGGCAAAACACTACTAGAAGTGCGTCAAAGGTAAATGTTGCCATTTAGTTTAAGAGTGAACAAGAGAGTAAGATGCATCAGTATTGATACTGATACTGATGCATCAGTATCAATACTGGGATCAGTAAAATCATAACAATACTCATTCATAATCACTAAATAACTAGTCATGTTTCCATATTACCACTAGAGGGCAGTATCTGAGATATCCGGGCGGCAACACGGGCAGTAAAGCAGCGTTTGTCTTCATAGTCGTAATAAAATGGAAATATAAAGTCACACAAGGAAATAAACTGGTTTAAAAGTAAGTTTTATTCTGTTTGAATAATATGCGTTAAAAAAATAATAGAAGAAGTGTGAAAAACAAAATGTGTATTTTACGGCTATATTGATGTTGTAACAGGGCTTGAATTTATTAATGCATTAACAAACATACCAACAGCATTAATAAATGCTGGTAATTATAATATTAAACAGAAAAACAAACACACTCTACAAACCAACTCTGCTACTGGAGACCCCCTGCTCTGCTTCTTTTCCTGCTCTAACAGACCCACTTCAGCCCAGGAAAGGCTTTCTAATTTGCTGATTATTTGGATCATCCAAAATATAAAAAGGTGCAGGGCATAGGGTACTCCAGGACCAGAGCTGAAAACCCTAAACCATGTTCGGCAACTGGAAGGATCCCCCTGAGCCATGTTCAGCATCCAGTGCAAGCAGCATATGCACATATCTCACAAATGCCAATGCGCCTGGAAAGAAGAGCTGCAGGAAACAGAAAAATAATTTACAGGCATATTTACTGGAAAAGGGATATCCTAACGTTATCAGGAGGACGTGTGAGGTAAGGGTCACCAAAACAAACACAGACTTTGGACTTTATTGCAGCTGTCTCACACTCAGTCTTGCTATCTGTGTTGTGCTGCATTATTTACCGAGTCTGGAGAACGATGATCGTGCATTTTTGCTTTGGCACAGAGGCTGATATTGTTCAGGAAGGCCTGGGTTTTTACACACTGCCACCGCGTTGTTCACAGCTAGGCTCCTGCTGGCTGGGGCATCTTCAGCCATGATGGCCCAAAGTTTTTTTACAGACTCTAACGGGAATGTGAATTCTCCTTCCTGTAATATGTGTAGATAGACAGACAGATAGACAGACAGACAGATAGACAGATAGATTACTTGTTTAGTTGCACAAGTGGTAAAATTTTTTATAATTTTTTATTGAGCTGCAATGGAGTTCCAGCATCAATCAAAGTGGAAACTACTAGTGGAACTATTCTTCTCTTTCTGGTGCCAAAATAGCAAAGGTATACACATACTATCATCAGCATTGAACATGAACAAGGAATTAGTATGTAAACATTGATGACCAAAAAGTGAGATTGTTAACATTTGAAATCACCATAAATATATAAATCCACCTCTGTCAGAACTTTACTAATGGTAATGGGTTGCATTTTTACCCCGTCCAATAAATGTGTACATTTGTCAGTTTGCAACATTTCTTTTATGTATTGTCACTGAAAAAGTATCATCTAGCTCAGGGGCCTTGGTCCTGGCGCACCACTGAACTGCACACTGATGTTTACATTGCTCTGCTTGCATTGCCCTGGTTTACATTGCTGTGCTAATATGGCCCAATGCACTTTAAAATTCCATCTGCACATTTATACAAATACATATATTAGCTTATGTATTTTGTCTCAAACTTGCTGTGCGTCTTGTTTAAGTTATTTACTTCTAGATTTGTGTTTTATAACATTTCAAATCTGTGCTACATTTACATTTATATTTATAATTTACATTTATATTTATATCTACTTGTACTCATTTCTTTACCTTTAGTGTGTTCAGAAATTCAAATTTTTAATTTAAATCTACTTATTGATTATATTGTTTGCACAGTCAAAAAGGAGAGGCTCAGGATACTTTTCACTGTGTGTTGTACTTGTATGACTATGGATGTGACAAATAAAGAATCTTGAATCTTGAATCTTGAATCACAACTGATCCAGTCCATCAGCTAAAGCTGAAGTGGGTGTGTTAGAGGAGGGAAACGTGTAAAAATGTGCAGCTCCTGGCTTAGCTAATAAACAAAACTAATAAATGCAGTGTCCGAATGGAGCAGTCATATAGCTGACTGGGTATAAAACATTTATGTACATGTTAAAAATTGTGCTGTAAAAATGCCGTTTTACTCTCCTGTGCTTTAAAAGAAAATAATAAAATTACTTCAAAGGGCTCCAATGCATTCTTATTGTTTTTCTTTTCCTCCGAGGTGCAATTTCATTCATTTTATAAATGAATGTAGCTTTTTTTCCCCACAGGTATTTGATTAAAAGATGTTACGGGCTTATACTGTGTAATAGTAATATCTACACTTATGATCATAATCACTTACTTGAACAATTACGGCCTCCGATGTCAGACTGAAGGTCAGAACCAGCAGAACTGTGGGTAACAGCATCTTCATCTAAAGTTTAGCCTGGATGTTAAAGTAATGCCTTCTCAAGACTTTGTCTCTGGTGCATTTTCTGCTGTTCCTTTTAAACAGTTTCCTCTTCTGAGCTTTATGGTCTCCTCCCTTCGATTAGGCTAGTTAATAAACTGCAAGCCCAGTTATAGTGTAGTGATGAAAATAACATTTTATTACTTAGGGAAATATTCAGGAGAAAAAAACAATGTGACTCAAGCAGCGTTTTCTAGGAATTCAGTTAAATTTTTACTAAGCATATCAATAAGGCATTGTACTTACAGGTCCACAGGTTGATGAAAAGCAGAATAAAGCAATAGAGGGTGAAGCAGGGAATGCCAGGACAGAGAAGAAGTAGAAAGGAAGAGGCAATATGACCACGTCCCTGCTCACCCCTTAAAGGAATAAATTAACTGTACATGCTGATAATGCTGCTGAAAGTGGATGGAAGTTAATCAGTGATAATCAGTAAGTACAATATAATGGGGCAGCTGGTAGCCTAGTTGTTAGGGCATTCGCCTTGTGATCAGGAAGTCTCGGGTTCAATTCCCAAGATCGCTCTGAGGTACCCTGAGCAAGGTACCGTCTCCACACACTGCTCCCTGGGCGCTGTGTTCGTAGCTGGCCCCTGGTTCACTTGGTGAAGGGGTTAAATGCAGAAGAAGAATTTCATGCTGTTCACACTGTGCTGTGGTGTGTTCACACATGACAGAATGGTCACAGTCACTTCACTTAATACAGGATTGGGGAACGATTAAGCAAACGCAGTTTTCCTATTAATTGTATTCATATTATTTGTATATATTCTAATATTAGCTTTTAAAAATGGGATGGTATTGGAGTTTATGTGCCAGGAGTCAGTGGGACAGTCGAAGCAGGATTGGGTGAATGTGCTGGGACTGGAATAGAGACTGGGGGTACTGGGACAGTGGCAATGACTGATACTGACAATGTTCAGAAGCAGTGATATAACAGACTAGAGGCACCAACTGAAGGTGCTAGGGCAGAAGTGAGAAGCAGAGGATCCACAATGGTGGGTGCTGGGTGGTGGGATGGTAGGACGGCACAACAGAACTGATGGTAAATAGGACTAGGGGCACAGAGTGTAGGTACAGTTCAAATGCTCCTGCTGGGAGGACCTAGAGCTTGAGTACCCATGACCACAGAAACCAGAAGAGTTGGCAGATCCTTGACCTTCACTCATGCTGGAACCAGGGGACAAACAAGGAAATATTTTCAACTGGAAAAGAATCAATATGATCTGGAAAATGTCAGCTCTGTCTGTAAATTGAGACATGTTGGCTCACTTTCTCAAGAAGAGGTGTTCTTACTAGATATAAGATATTAAAGAACAAAAGGAGGAATGATTTGCATTCATTCATATTTGCTGGTGAAAAAAGGCAGCTGCCCAGAATGAAGTTAAAGCAAGCAGTTGATGACTGAAGCGATTATGGAAAACTAGTTTAATTACCAGTGCCCTACATGAAAAGACTTAATTTAATACCACATAGAGCCTCATATTGTTTGCTTGCTGCATCGATGCATCATTTTACAGAGGCAGTTGGTTACAGAAGTTTACCAGTTTACCATAAGCTGCATCCTATTTTTCATGTTCCCTAAAAATGACTGTTATACACTGAGCAAGGGGTGTGGGGCTAGGGATCCACTGTTGATTACATGGCTTCATTTAGAATTTCCTGCAGCAATATCAAAGACACATGCTCTTCAAGAGACATTCAGTGACAAATAGAATAACTTCCTTGCCACTTCCGGCAAAGTAATAAAATTTAGTTTACAACGCTCTACACAGCCTGGAGTTATCCTTTTCACTCCCTAGGGTTTAGAATCTCTCTTAAAATGTCACTTTGCAGGGAACTACTAAGGAAATTGGAATGTACTTATAGTCTTTATAGGCAGACATATTTTGAAACCAGCTGTCAAATCCAGACAGGACAAACTCTCAGTCTCAGAACACAGAGGAACTAGTCGTGAATCTCAAATGACTCCTCACTCCCTACATAGTATACTTGGTAAAAATTAAAATGCTGGCTTCTGCACCCAAACAGCGCATAATATATCTACTAAATATTCATTTGGGATTCAAGCCATGTGTGCATGATGGCTACTAAACAAACATTGCCACTTTTTTAAGCAGAAGCCAGGATCTTATAATGTATATATCACACAAGAAATAGGAATTAAAACTTGTGTGTTAATAACACCAGTATGGTTTAGCGCAAAACTGGGGAGCCCTGATAATTCAATGAATTAGGGACAACTCTCTATGGTCATGAATATACTTTTATCCTTATGGCCCTCTGACACTGTACTAGGATTTCATCAGCAAAGCATTCAGAGACTCTGGCAGTGATTTCTTTCATTAAAATCTGTCATCACATGGGAACTTATGAACTTCTGAAGTATGAAGTATGCAAATGTATATAATCTTAATAAAAAAATCATTGATAAAACATGAAAAGAGGACCAAACGACAGCTTTTAAAGGGTTGAATGCATGGTATTTTAAGTGAGCCATTGACTTAGATGCAGTTAAATAAATTGGTTTATTAAATTTACTCATTTGCATACATTCATTTTGCATTAAAAAACACAGAACTGACTAAGTTTAGTGTCGCCCTGACACCAGTACACATGTCCAAAAGATATACAGTCTGAACATGAACTATAACCATGTATCTGACCAAAAATTGTGATTGAACTACATGAAAGAACTGAATACATGACGAACCTGAATTCTCAAGGCACTTGTATGTTATTTTTCAATTAAGATATTCAGTTCAAGATATGCTTCCCTTCCAGATCATATATATTGAAGACTGTCTGATTAATCATGTTTATAAGAAATGAGAAAAAAACAAAAATGCTGGTTAAGCATTTACACAGCAAATCAGAATAACTAAACTATGTCTGCAGTGGGAAGCATTCCTTTCATGTCAGTAATATCATTGGCTCAGATATCCCTACTTTGAGAAAATCGGTTTGCTTGCTATTCGCATCACTTTGTAAGTATTTAGACCTGGGGCATCAAACCCAGGTGCGAGACCCTTCTTACTAAAGCTGTAAAAGTTAAACAGCTGTCTGTCCTGGGACTCTAGTGAAATAGATCCTGCATTAACTTTCAGTTGACATGGGTACTCCTTCTCAAAGACCACCCTGAAGACCCTTTCTTCTAAATAACTTAGCTTCCAAGTCCTGTACTTCAAAGGGATCATTGCATCCACCTCCGGCCCAAACTGCTGCATAGACAGCACTCCTTCTGACCCTTCTTTGATCTCATAGAAAGTCAGGTTACTGTAGGTGAAGTAGCCCACGTAGGGATCTGGATCAGGAGGAGGGATAAGGACGCGAGGTGCGTCTCTGAAGGCACTCTTCATGGCAGGGATGAGGTAACTGTAGGCCTTGGCCACAAAGTCCTCATTGGTGGGCTTGCTCCCAGCCATCAAAATGACTAAGCCTAACTTTAGACGTGGCACGAGAGAGAGGGTGGCTGAATAGCCATCCACATCTCCATCTTTACGGATAATCTCATACTCCTGCTGTTCATATATCTCCCAAGGTGTGCCTGTTTGGTTCGCAAAGTAGTTGGCATCACAGCGGAAGAGAGGTGTCAGCATGGTCTTGAGGGTGTCATCCTGCAACACTCGGCGGTTGTATGCCCCCAGCAGAACCATCACCAGTTTGGCCATGTCAGCAGTGGTGGAATACATCTGTCCTGAGGGCCGATACCAGCCGAGGTCGTAGAGAGGTGCAGGCTGACCACTTGAGTAAACGCCCACGGCCATCTGGCGCTCGGTGTCTGAGGGGATGTCAAAGCTGGTGTCCTCCATGCCTAATGGCTGGAGGATTTTTTTTGTCACCCAGCTCTGGTAATCGGTTCCTGTCACCGTTTCCGCCATAACGTGAGCCAGCAGGGAGAAGGCCAGGTTACTGTAGTGGCATCTGGGGACAGAGAGGAGGAAGCGATACCACAGTCAGAGATCCACACTTATCACCTCTGATCCAGCTAATCTTCCGGGGCATCTGAGGGTTCCAGCCAAGGTAGATGCCATTTGACACCTTGCTAATCTGTTGTATTCCTTTCAACTGTTAAATTACAATTTCATCTTCCATGTTTATTGTGACCAGAGCTGAAGAGAGAAGACCTTAAACATATTACTCTTGATTAAAGACCCAAGGGTCCTGGATGGTGCACTGAATCATCTCATCAGATAATTACAAAGCCGTGTTTGAACTGATGAGCTGTGTTAAAGCAGGAAAAATGGGAAAATGTGCTGTGCATGGGGTCCCCTGACCTGGTATTCAGAACAGCTTTGTCACAAAGTCAATTACTTACTTAGTTCCCGGGTCTGCCACGAGAACATCATCCTGTAATAAATCAACGGCAGCCTCAGTCTCGCCGTTCCACAGTAGATTGGTCCCTCTGAGCCGTCTGGGTAACCCTGCAGTCAGTGGTACATTATTTTAGACAACTTGCAGTATGAGTAATAATTTCATTCTGCTATGTTAACACTGGCTGTCCTAATTACGTTACATTTGCATTTACATTTACAGCATTTGGCAGACATTCTTAATAGATGTGAGTGCTTTGTAGAAAAGCCTAGAGTTAATGCATAATTGTTTTTTTTTTTAGTTATTTGTGAAGTTTGTGTTAAGTTGACATGAACGTGTAGTTGATATCCTCAGTGAGGTGCTCAGTGAGGAGGTAGGCCTTTAGCCGCTGTTTAAAGATAGTGAGGGTCTCAGCAGATCTGACACTTGGAGAGTTTGTTCCACCACTTCAGTGCCAAAGCATGAATACATTCAATACATGCCATCTGAGCTGGAACGAAAATGCTGAAATTCTCACCTAGACTGAATTCATTTCTCACACCAATATGGTCAGTGCCGCTTACTGGCACGACATGTAAGCACTTGCCTGGAATAAGCTCACAGAATGGTTTCTTAAGGACATTGACTGTCTAATTCTGAACCACGTGCTGTACCAGTCTTAGAGGATCCTGTTCTATAATGTGTTTGTAGGTGACAGAGAAGATTACAGCAACCACTGAGACTCCACATTTAGAAGCGCTTTATCTAATTACGGACCTCACCTTTCACATTTTTATATTTATAGCAACTACAACACACTTCTATAATCAATTTAATGAGGTCAGCTGTCTCTCGTGTCTAATCTAATTAGTCCAGGGCATAAATAGATAATGTCTTAAAGGTCCTATTCAAAACAAATGATGCACTGAATTTACTTGAATGTGTCCAAACATAATTATCATACATATATTAGAAATACATATGAGAGCAGGAAGGAAGGAAGGAAATTGGAGAAAATTGTTGGGAATTAGGTGAGTTAACAACATTGTGGCTTCATGACCAGAATCTAGAACCATTAGGGGGGTTAACAACATTGTGGCCTCATGACCAGAATCTAGAACCATTAGGGGGGTTAACAACATTGTGGCCTCATGACCAGAAAATCTAGAACCATTAAGAGGAAATTCAGAGGATTTAACATTCACCTGACAATTGACCGGCCATCCTTCTTAGAGTGACAGAGGGAACACGGAACTGCGGATCACCACTGCCATTGGAAGCATCTGGTAGAGGCTCCCTCTCTTTCCCGAGAGGATTCTTTATGGTGAAATTCACCACATACTTCCCCAAAGGGTCATCCAGAGAGTCCACCATGCCATCCTCCCACAGTTTATACAACATCAGAGTGGGGAAGATCTTCGACAGGCTGGCAATTCTAGGGTATTAGAACATGTGAAAGTGTAGCTTTGAAGGACCGACCAAAGTCTAAAACCTAAAAACAAATGTTCTTGACATTCACACGTCATTTACAAGAAGGGAACTAAAATGGCTCTTCTATGGTATCGTTCTAAGGTAGACTTTTAGGTACCTCAGACTTCACAAGTGCATGGACTACAGAGACACGCTGCCATGTTTTGAAGTTTGTGCACGTTCACATGTTACTTATAAGGTTTTGGTGAATCAGCTGTTTATAAAATGACACTGTATAGAGAATCTACTTGGTCTATGAGTAAAAGGTCAGAGAAAACTGATAGCATGCACTATATAGTTTCCTCACCTGTAGACTGTGTACTCGTTTGGTGGGGGAGACATTGGGTCTGTGGCATTTCTTCTGCCAAAGTTTCCATTCCAGAGGACAGAGTCGTTATATATGACAATGGCTGAGATCGCCGGCAGTCTTGTTGTATCAATGCTGTTCCTCAAAAGACCATCCAGCTACATAAGAATAGATTCATTGTGCTTATTAAGCTGATAAGTGTACTGTGACACACTGTATTTGTTTGTAGTAACGTTTCAGGATTGTATCAATGTAATAAATCTATTTCCTCCTCTGTAGGACAACAAAACAGCAAGCCATTAATCCAACAGTGTTTTCATAGCAAATCTACTGTGATTTCTTTGTCTTAGTTTGATTTCACACTACAAGGCCTGACCTTTTCCAGGGCCTCCATGAGGACAGGTATGGGATGCTCCAGGGGTGCAGGCTCTGGAAAGCGCGGGCATAATTTTTCTTCTTTTTCCTCCTGGACTTTCAGTTCAGCCACTGAAACAAACATAAAGAGATGCTTCAGATCTACAACATGAAGAGGCGAAGGAAACATGGAAACAAGATGTCTGCTGTGCAAATGGAAACTTTTAGGGACTCCAAGGCCCAATTTCATGAAAATGAAAATGTAATATTTAGGTCATTTTATTCAGTAGAGCAATGTTTGAACTTAAACCCTGTTATGGTTATGCCAGGACTCTTCACACAAATATAAATGAAAATCCCTATTTAAAAGCTTTAAATAAAACATGCAATGCTTTTATGAGGTTCTGATGCCAGTGTTTAATCAAGTACAGTAATGTTCTGCTTTTCACTGGGGTTACATTCCAAGAGCACCTGTGTGTAGTGAAAAAACTTTGTTGTGTTTTGGTAAGAAAAATGCCTAAAAATGCCTACTTTTATAGTGTTAACCCTAAATATGCCCCTAAATATGCTCCCAGAACACGTCAATGTCATTTTAAACATTTTAATGTATTACCCTTAAAGAAAATGTTATATTTGCAGTTTCCACGTTGTTGTAGGGATTTCCGCAAAAACTATGCTATTAAAAAACTAAGCTATTAACTAGTATGTTTGGATATTTATGATCCAAACCGAAAGCCAAGCTCAGTTATGGTTCAACACTGCAAATATGCACTTAGCATAGACTGTTGTCTTCATTAGCATAGAAAAACATAATTATTAAAGAAAACATTTGTTTTCTCACATTACTCACAGATGTATCATCTAAGTGAGATAGAAATATGATTATATCCAGGCAGTTATCATGAATATGAATATTACATTTACAGTTACGTAATGCAGTGGATGAGGAGTGGAGCAGAACATTAGGGTGGGTACTCATAATAATGGCATTCTTTATATTCATTCTGCACTGACCTCCTCCAAGTAATAATCAGGCTTTACAGTGCAAAGTAATCTGTGGGCCACTATGTCAAGCTTTGTGTAATCCCCAGGCTTCCCCCGCAAACGATCAATTAAGCATAAGGAGATCAGAAAGCCAAATGTACAAATGTACTTTTAGACATTAAGTGCCCCGTAAGCACCTTTTTTCAAAGGTTATGCTCCACTTTAAGTAGAGCGAATTCCACATTTTCTACTGAGAGAGCAAATTTAACCTTAAGGATGTAAAGAACTTTAAAAAGAGCTGCCGCTTGTGCAGACACAGCCTTATCTTTTGTTGACTCTTACCTGGCATTGCCTTGGGAAGTCTGTACTGCCATATGAAACAGCCGGTCATGATAAGAGACAGTAGCAAGAAGAAGACCATGCCTAGTTTGGTCCACTTCACCTTCATTTTGGAGGTTTGATCTATGTCCACGGGTCTGGCAGATAGATAAAGAAAGGCCACTGTTATCAACATCTCCAGCTCCTTAACTCTCATGACGGTGACATGACTTTATTTTAAGTCACATTCCTCTTTCAAAGGTTGTTCCCTGTGATCTAACAGCTTCAAATTTTATTTCAAAAACATTATGTTTAAATAAATAATAAATCTGAACCCAAGCAACAATTAAGGTTTCCTGATTGAAGTGTAATATTATTGCACCTTACCTCTGAGTATGGTCTGCTGAGACTCTCAGTGGAAGAGGTTCACGTTCATCATCAAGTTCTCCTCACTTGTATCTCGCCAGACATATTCCCCTATTAAGATTTGCGAAAAGAACCAATAACATCCCAGCCAGCAACTGAGAGACACGACTCGCCTTTACCATTTGCTCGCAATTGCGGTGTAATCCCGACTTTTCTGTGTCTTCCCACTGTTAACTCCACCAACTGTAGGGCTGCACGTCATAATCTGGGGATATCCTCATCTAACACCTCAAACCTTACACCCACGAGGGAATCCGTTTTACAAGTCAACTCTGCCCATTCACTGTAGCCCTGTGTGGCTTATGTATACAGAGTCAGTTTAATACACTTACACAGGATGCATTTTCTGAGTGAAGAGCAATAGTCTACGTCACATGGGTCTTTTTACCCCAGCAACAACAAGCCAACAGTTGGTGTGCTGATTGAGAGATCAGACACTGCTGTCCCTGCCCACATCTTAAAGGGTCAATTGAGGATGTGACATCATGTACATGCTTTCAGAAGCATGTGGGTCTTTGTGAGATGTTAATTGATGCACCTATCACTAAACAGCAAGTATTTCCTGAGTTGCCGTAGATGTATAAAAGGAAAAAGGGAACTGTTTTTGGGCACTGAACCAGATAAATTTGTTCATTTTAAGCTGGAGCCCTCCAGAACACCCATGAGCTAAAATGTGCAGGGCAGTGGGGCCCTCAGTGATTTAAAACAAGACTACTGAAGCTAATTGTGTAAAATCATGGACAAGAAAAGTTGTTCCATTCTTCATTTAGGGTTTTTTCGAGAAATACTGTTAGCACTGACAGTAATGTTTCAGCTTAGCACCCTTATATGCTTCTTCATGTTATTAATGTAATTCAAAGTTAGTTTAATACAACTTTATTTGTAGAGTTTTTAAAAAAAAGACAGATACTGTCACAAATCAGCTTTCACAGAAATCCAGTTCCAAGATTGGACCCTATCGAATTAGGCCATAGGGGAAAAAACATTTTAGTTTCCTGAAGAACCCTTATTTTTAAATAAACGAGACAAGTAGTGTTCATATCTTTTAAAAGATATGAACCATAACGTGAATGTTCCATACCAAATTGAAGGATTTGCCAGTCTTTTAAACACACTCACACATTTCACTTAGAAAAAAGATTCTTCTAAGACACAAAGACACCTTTCTGCACCTTGATTTTAAGAGTGACAAGGAAAAGAAGCAAATGAAAGAAACCCTAAGAAGAACCATGACTCCAAAGGGGCTATCCTCCTATTCACTACATGGCACCCCGCCCCCAACCCCCTTTTGTTTTTTTCATATTTGCACTTACAATTACATAACTTCTCCATTGCATTGTCAAAATCAGTCCCATGTGACAAAATGACTACATTTAATAAAATAACTTAATCTGTTTGATCAATCTGAAAAAGCCTTCAGCTTGGGGAAGAAGCATTTAATGTGTCAGATCAGGATTTTAGTTTAGTTTAGTTTAGTTTGGGTAAGATATGATCAGAAAAGCTGTAAAGTAGCTGCCTTATAATTGTAAGGTGACTCAGCTTTCATCTTTCTAACTACAAGATTTGAGCTCACGGTTTCCCTAGAGATGACAGACTGTATGTTTCTAAAGCTAAAAGTAATATAAAAAAGTGGAGAGTGAAACCTTCGGCCTTTCACATAAAAAGCTTTTTTTTCGGTTCTTACAGATGACTCTCTTCTTTTTTTTCTGGGTTCTTTTGAACAAAGAAATGATGAATGTGTCAGGTTTGACATTCACTATGCGCCCATCCTACACACCATTGCCCACCTGCCTGTGTTTAAAGGTACTGCTGTCTGTCCTTTTCGCTGCTTTGCTGTAAACAGATGGTGCTACGCTGAATCGCAAAGAGCTGTGAATCAGAAGGCAATCAACCTGAAAGGAAAATGTCTCTGTTTTGTTGGGTTTTTTTATTGTTTAATGAACATCAATCCCAAACGTTTTGGCAGCCCCAGCATTGCATGTCTAATGAGCTGATGAGCACAGTGTACTGGAAAAACAGACATAGAAATGGTCTGTTTTTGCAATTGTTGTTGTATTTTGTAGATTTCAGTTATTTATTTTAACTATTTGTTAAGCATGTTTAACTGTAAAATGTAAAATGTATCATATCATGTTTACAAAATGATACAAAATGTATCAAATGTATCATTTCATGTTCTGCATTATATGGACGATAATAGATGATGCCCATGCGGTCTTGGCCTTGCCCCCTCTCAGCAGACAGCGCAAGAGGGCAGCAGATTCTTCCAGATATGTTTTCTTTTACTTTTTAAAAAGACCAATCTTGCAAAATGCATTTACGGTTTCTTTTACTCTACTACAGAGTAAAGGAGTAAAAGGAGCTTGTTAGGAGCTGAGTGAGTGTGACGTGTGATTGGCTGAGAGTAAGTTTAAATCCTGGCTGAATCAGAGTCAAGACACGTGGTCACCAACATTCAACATAGTTTGTGAGTCTGAGTGTGTGAGCTGAAGGGAAGGTGAAGCTGTAGTAGAGTAAAAGAAACCGTATCTTGTATGTAGAGTCAGTGGACTCAGAAACAGTATCTTGTATGTAGAGTCA
>JBBJLR010000139.1:21069932-21082910 GCA_037577145.1 Brachypetersius gabonensis | reverse complement strand
ACAGGGGTTCCTGTGTATTTGTTTTGGGACTTTAAGTGCTTGTGTTACAAATAAACTGTCTCTCTGGAACTCAGTGGCGTGCAGCTGTGTCTTTCCCCTTCAGACGACATGACAAATGCCCCAGTTCTGCTTGGCTTCCTTTTTATTCAAAAAGCAGTAGGGGCTGAAGCGCTGATGATAACTTCAGCATAAATGGACAGGGTTAAAGTGTTTTAGGTTGTACAAGTGGATATACATGTACGTGTGTAACTTATGTCACATCATCCAAACAGTGAATTCCTAGCAGGCTGTTTTTGCAGCTTAATTTCCCTTTATTACCTGTAAGGTGTTAATAATGCTCTAACACTGCTTACATACTGTATAATTCATTTTTCCATTAAATGTGACCTTTGATATCATCCACTTATAACATTATGAAATATTATAATCTTATATATACACTAGATAACACAGATAGTGTTATGTAGAATGTATACAAAATATTTGGAATGAAACTTTCCAAATATAATATTCCGTTTACTATTGTTGCAGTCTGAAACCTAAAAATGTACCTTAAAATTTCAGACATTTTGCCTGACAGCCAGTTTCAAAATAAATCGCGCATGAAATTACAGCCCCTGAAAATGGGCTTCACTTACTGCCAACAATTAGTTTGGCTGACCTACTCATTTCATTTTGTAGTTCCAGTTTTGAAAGGAAACAGAAAACCGGCCCTCAGACCCGTGCCCTCTGCTGCGTGCCTATCCAGGCTGTCAGTGCTCGGGTCTGTCAAGTAGGTTTAAGCACGCACCCGAACACACAGACATTTGGTGCACCTGTTATAATTAAAATCATGCTCCCGGCCAGTCTTCCTCCTCCTTCTTCCTGCCTTCTTTGGAAACGAAAATATTTCTGTTGTGTCCGTGGCTGATTAATGAGGAGAGTAGCACATTTTGTCATTTCCAAATGGATGGCAGTCTCAGTGGCTCAGCACTGGCCACCAAAGGGGGCACTGACACGTACCAGGCATACTTTCCTTTCTTCTTCTTTAGCGGCTCACCCTTTCTGTCTTCATTTCTCCCCGTCTCCGTCCTTGCCTGTGACCCTGCCCAACCTTTAAGGCTCAGAGGGTGCTGTGCAGCCGTCCATTTCGCTCGCTATTTCTAGGGCCTTATTCACAGAGGGGCACGTCCATGCTCCAGATATTAAATTACTCATGAAATATTTGCTTGTCCTCCAGGCTTCGTGGCAGTCTTAACAGAAAACTCCGCCAAGACCCGGAAATGTCAGAGAGAGCAAACTTGTGTCACCCCTGAGTGCAAGGTCAATTTTTCCAATTTAGATCAACAGCATTAGAAAGGCAGCCACATATCACTGTGTGTTAAAATCAAGGGCTAGGATATGGCGGCACGGGGTGGGGTGTCGTGTTTGTTTCTCCTAACAGAGAAAGGGTTTTTCTTGTTTTTTGGTTTTTTGTCCGTGACATTTAGGCTTTCTGATCTTCGCTGACCTCCTATTTGAAGTAAGATTTATAGTCTTGAGTCAATAATGGAGTTAATAGTGCAGCACATATAGGGGTAGGTCTCGTGTCTGTGGGACATCAAGCTAATTTATGTCTGGAGGCCCCAGTCAAAGATGTTTGAACTCAATGTAAAACTGAAAAGTTTCCTTGTAGAGCTTCTGTAACAGAATATTTATGTCCTTAAACCAACTGTCCTGAACCTCTTTCTTCAATTTTTTTTCTGTTTTCTTATTTTCAGGATGGCTTTAGAATCGAATAATTGAGGGGTACTTTCAAGCCCAGTCTTAAAAGACACACTTATAGTCTTATAATCCATAACTCTAGGGTGTCCACTGCTCATGATGGAGTTTATATGTTTCTTTACTATGGCCTTCAGTGAGAACTGCAAAGATGTGGATTCAGCAGTGACTTATTCACAAAAAATCTTTATGAATGTAAGTTTTCAGTGAGCTGCTAACCCTAAATCAGCACGTTGCATGTGTCCTCAAGGTTTCTTGCCCTGTAGGTCTCCATGTTTTTAAAGTAAAAAACATGTTCGGTCCATTTATCATAGTTTATTCACACAGTCAGTTATGGGCCGCAGGGGAGGTTAGGATGTCTCTGTTTATTTGCATGGTTTGTGTGGTGGTAAAGACCACCACTGAGTGTGTTATCATATCTGTAGTAATGGGATAACTGAGAGTTGTAAAATAACACAAGCCTTCACAAATGACTGAAGAGCCAGCTAATTAGACAAAAGAAAAATCATCTAAAAGTCAGAAGGTCTCACACCAAATGCAGTTATTTGATGCAGCAGTGTATGAAGTGAATCAGTGTGATGAAAACATAGCAGTTGATCGTATTGCACACAGCATGACGCGTTTTCCTGCTGCACCATGACATGCAGTATTTCCGCATGAAACAGGGAGGGAGGGTGTCTGAGCTAGCGGTGCATTTTGTCTGAAGAGAGAAGTGATTAAAACAGGACATAAATAGTTAAGATTATTTTTAACCTCTCATTGGCACATGGCGATGTGACCAAACATAAGATGATGTTTTCAAAGGATGATTATAGAAAAACAACCATTTTAAATAGAATTTTTTTTTATCATTTGCTGAACTGCTGAACTGTACTTTATGACCAGGTACATCACACTAACAAAGGAAATAAGGTCCATTTTTAATGTCAGTTGACTTGTTACAGTTGAAGGTGAATGCACTTGTTGACCCCATGAATCCAAAAGATATGTATAGTTCCATATTTTGTTCCTCACTATAACCTAACTCAGTATAAGAAATTGGTTATATAGTATTTACCAAAACTTTATTGTTATCTTAATTATTAACTAAGAAAAAGTGAAAGGGACTTAAAGAGGCAGCTAGAAACTCTTAGATCAAAATACTTAGAGCTGGACCTGTTCACCCTACAGGAACATGCCTATGGCCCCGCAGCCTGTGACAATACTCCTGGCTGCCCTCTGAGTCCTGCCACCTGTCGGACACCCAAACAACAACATAAACAAACATTTATCTGTGCCGCTGGGTGCAGGATAAAGGGGACCGGTCCACTTGTCAATGATGATCTGACTCAGCACTGGATGCTGTGACTCCCTTGGGCATCCCACATGGGCATGAGTATTATGACCACTTAAGGGTCAGCCCTTCCCTACAGGCATGGGCCCCAGAAATCAGACTGTCTCTATAATTACTACGAAGGGAAATAATACCGATATTATTACAACTATTGTTGTTGTTCTATTGTTTATGTTCTAATTCAGTTTTATTTATAGAGACCCCAGTAAAGAGGACATAAGAGTATATAACAGTGTAACTGAATTATTTACCCTGCGAGTGAGTGGCTGCCTTGTGCCCGTCGGTCCCTGGGATAGCATCCGGAGACCTGCGACCCTAATAATGATTAAGCAGTTACAGAAAATAAATGAATGAATGAATTATTAACCAAAAGAGTCTGACGGCTAATCTGCACTCTGCATCTGTTGCTGACCACCTGTATTTCTTTTACTATGCTTCGTTATATCAATAATAAGGAGCGCTTGGAATGACAGGCTCTCATTACAGGTACAAAACAATCAATAAATTCCCATTTGCGTTAATGTCATACACACTGACAAAGGAATTAATCACTGCTATAAGCCAGAATAGAAACCAGTTCCATGGTTCAATTCGTGACCCACAAGTCAAGATGGATTAGACTTGATTGGGTTGTTGGTGCCATATGTGACCTACAATCTGTGCTCCGCTTGCATTAGTAGACAGGAGGGTCGCTGATCTCCCTGGGCAAAGGTTTCCATGGGAACGACCCCCGGATCCTGTAGTCTGCTGTTTTTCAGCCCTCACTCATCTTGAGGCTGAATTATCCTAGATTCCTTTATGTCAGTTCCATATTCTTCTGCTCTATTTCCCTCTCTCTCTCTCTTTCTCTCTCTCTCTCACTCTCTCTCTCTCTCACACACACACTCTCTCTCTCTCTCTCTCTCTCTCTCTCTCTCTCACTCTCTCTCTTTCTCCCCCCCCTCTCTCTCCCTCTCTCTCCCTCTGTCTCTCTCTCTCACACACACACACACTTTCTCTCTTTCTCTCTCTCTCTCTCTCTCTCTCTCTCTCACACACACTCTGTCTTTCTCTCTCGCCCCTCTCTTTCTCGCTCTCACTCTCTCTGTCTCACACACTCTCTCACTCTCTTCCTCTCTCTCTCCTTCTCTCACTCCCTCTCGTTTTCTCTCTCTCACTCTCTCTCCCTCTTTCGCTCTCTCTCTCTTATTGTCCACCTCCCCCTCCCCATCTCTGCCTCGTTTGTCCCTGGTTTGCAGCCACCTCGCACTCTTATAGCTATTCTCCGCTGCTTTGGTGGTGTAATGTTCATGATCTACTTTTACAATGAGTCATCCTGATATTTTTTTAAAATCCCAATTTCACACCACGCTCAACCATACAGAGCCGTGTAAAGCATTATTCTGCAAGAGGCAAAAAAGGGAATGTGTTTAAGCTGACAAAACATCCTTTCATCATTGTGCTGTGTTTTGTTTTGTCACAGCCTGAAGTATGACTAATACTCCACAGCAGAAAATTGGCCTATGCAAATGGGGCTGTTGCTGTGGACTAAGATTCTGAGATCATCTCCATTATACACGTTTTTAAAAACGCGCTTTATGTTTTCAGATTTTTTTTCAGTGGCCAGTATGTCCAGAGGCTGGCTATGAAATAAAAGAATCAGACTGACTAAATGTTTTTGGCCCCTGGGTGCTGGCAACGTGGTCAACTGAACGGACCAATCCGAAAACTGTGTGTGTGTGTAGGGGGGGGTTGTGGTCCTCTTTACTATGTAGAAGTTCTCTTATGTAGAAGTCGCCAGTTTCCCTCACCAGCGCCTTGCGTGATCTGTCATCCATCTGTAACCTGCACCGTTATGAGGTCAGAATTAGACATGATGACAATAAATGATGCTTTGATACAAGGTCATGCAACTTCAGTTCACTGGTGACCTACTCTGCTCCAGTCCATCATCCGCATCCACTGAGAGAGTCTCATGTGAGCTCCAGGTGGCGCTGTTGGTGCGAGGTGGTGCTTCCTAAGAGCCAAGCACACTGGAAACCCTCTCAGTAATCCATGTGCGTGTAACCTGGAATAAAGATATTTACTGGTTTTACTCATCTAAATTTTTAATGCACTGACTCAGTTGCCACCAGAGATTATTGTTGGGGCTGGAGCTGACACTGCATCCTTGTCAAAGGGCTTACACTGGAATGTAGTAGTAAATGAACATCAGTGAAAGAAGAGTTTTTAACCTTTTTTTTAACCTTTTTTAATGTTTTTAACCTTTTTTCTCAAGGTTAAAAACATGAGTGAACATAAGCGACAGCATAATGTATTTTTCTCAAGAAATCAATATATTTAAAAAATCGAGACAGGAATGTACATTATATTATTAATAATAACAACAACAGCAACAATAACAACAACAACAACAACAACAACAACAACAACAACAATAATGATAATAATAATAATAAGAAGAAGAAGAAGAAGAAAAAGAAGATGTTGATGATGAAGAAAACAAGAATAATAATAATAATAATAATAAAAATAATAACCACAACAGCAATAACATTAATAACAATAACATATATGAATAATACTATACAATAATAATAATAACAACGAAAACAATAACAATTATATATTTTTGTATTATTACTATAGTAATGTTCTTCTTCTTATTATTATTATTATTACACGCTACTACTACTCCTCCTCCTCTCCTCCTACTTCTTTTCTTTTTCTTTTTATTACTATTATTATTGTTATTATAGGGATATGTGTACAAATCAACACTGCCTGAGTGTTCACTCTGCGGGCTGGAGCAGCACATCCTCCCCCTCCCCCCTTGTCTGTATTTTATTGGTTTCTTCCAAACTTGGCGTAGTTGTGTATTCTCTCCGTACCCAATGGGGCTGAGTGGATGGGTGGTGGAGACTGGGCTGTTACAGATGGGCCAGTGTATTCATTTACTATGAATATACCCACTCTTTATGGTCAAATGGCCACTTTTACTGCAGTTATGCATATTATCCGTTTGTTGTGGATAGTGCCTCCTATCTGGGCTGTAGAAGGTAAGGAAGCATGTATGTGTGTTTATGTGTGTGTCTGCACGCCTGTTTGGGAAATGTGTGTCAGCTCGAACTTGTGTGAGATCCACCGTTGTCTGAAATTCACAGACATGTGTTTTTTAGGGAGGCAACAGCACGCTGGTGTTTTTTTCGAAAGCAAGGGATGCTCTTAAGTGTCGGAAATAGTGGTCGTGGTGCAGGTGTAATGCAATGCAACTGCTGGTTTTGCATAAACGTCTAATTTTCTTGTCCATGCTGTCTATATGTGAGGCAGACTGTCAGTATGTACCTGCAAACACAGTGGTTTTTTTGTAAATTCTCTTGGCATAAGTGGGGAAAAGTTGCAGCATCGTCCGCTTCAGCAGCTCGTTCCTATTCTGTGATTCTTTGTGTGGTGTTCAGTAAAGGCTAGTATGGACATAAGTTCGTGGACAAAATGAAACGGAAAATTGAAGCGTTTAGGCAACATATCGTCGTGTTTAGATGGCCAAGAGTCTCGTCTTAAGAGGCTGGAGTCTAGTGATTGCTGTCCGGGAGTGAAATTTCGTCAATTTCCACGAATTAGCTTCGTGAGACACCATCCCCACTAGGCAACATCTGTCTCGGCGAGGCAGCACCTGGGGCGTTAAGGATTTTCCCACCCGTTTGAAGACAAGCCACGCCCTCTAGAAGTCCTTCCTATGGAGCGAAACGTCGGGCTGTTTGTCAAAATAAGTGAACAGCAAATCATCGCGCAGGAGACGAGAGCCGACCAGCCAATCATACGCGCTCAAGGCGGGGCTTGTCGAAATACGAGTGGGAAACAAAATAGATGTGACCTGAAACCAGGCGCTATAATCAAGAACATGGTTCCATTAATTTCTTTTTGGGGCTTTTGAGGAACCTTAGGTTTCTGATACTGGCCCTTTCTTCTTATGTCTATTCATCTATGAGACGGATTAAAATGTTTGTTTTTCAGCAATAACTCAAACAAGTTTAAAAGATACCAATATGTTTTGATAGTAACATGCAGTATCATAGAAAAATCCTCTGTTCTCTATGGCTTATGGGTTTTTGTTGCTTTCTTACCTGTTGCGTGTATACATAATGTAAATGCGACCATGCAGGCTTTTGTTCATTACTGTATTATTGCTAGTTTTGTGCAGGACTTTCCTTTAGGCGTCCAGTTTCATTTCAGAACACAAATTTATCGCCACACCCTGTGACCCCATTTTCCTTGAAGGCGGATTTGTGAACCAAACTCATCAGCACATTTGGTGATGATCTGTGTAATGATTTCATTGATTAAAGCTTCATATGTAGTGTTAATTCCACCCAGAGACTGTAATGTTTCTGCAGTTTTTGGTGCTTATGTACCTTTGGGGACTTCCAAAGCAAACTGATGATAATGACATTATTTATTTACATATCAGTCACTGATAAGTAAGAATGTATATGTAAATGATGATCAGCAGGCTGAAATGTTAGTTTTCTGTTCTCTTTTCTGAAAAAAAGAAAAGAACAGTGTTAATTTGTTTTGTTCAGTCAGTGAATTGGCAGCAGTCTATGCCTTGTTTGTTCATCTACGTGTCTTTCAAGTCAGTCGTATAACCATGAGGTCCTCACCCAGCGCTAAAGACCAGATGGTATAGAGCACAGAGGCGTTTTTCAAAAACGTTCCTTCCATGAGTTTGTTCCACTCCGTCAAAGTGCACTCTTTTTTTTTTTTAAATGAAAGTGTGTCCATGTCCATCACATGGCTTCTGTCCAAAAATTAAAGTTGAAGCATGTCGAGATTAGATTTTGGAACTATTTCGCTAAGCACATTGAACATTTGTGCATTTCACTCTTGGGCTTGCTCTTTTTGTGATTGTCAGTGTAAACAAAATGACACAAAATAACCTACACTTGTGTTTGTAAATGATTGTAAGTACACAGCCAGTGATATCAAAAATATCAGAGATACAACGTAATTAGTTTTGCACATTTTAGTGCATATGAAATGGAAATGCTTCCCCTGGTCTCTAAAGACTCTTTAAAAAATGAATTCTGAAGTTATACAGACTATTTTAGGAGCTGATCGAATGGTGTTTCATTGATTTTATTATAGTTTAAATAAGTTTACAACAGATAAAAAAATAATAAGAAAAAAATAATGGAGAAAAACATAAAAATTTATATTGATACTTCTTTTTTTGTTGCCAGTATGGCAAATACACAGAAACTGCATTAAAATATGCGCAAAAGAGCCATCTTGAAGTTTAGAAGACGTCAAGTCAATAAACCTTCATTTTGACTGGGGGTACTCAAATCTTAAATTCTACATTGCATAACTTGACTGGTATTGAAGAGTAAAGGTAAGTGTTGCTGATGAAGAAGTGAGAGCGTACACAGCTTGATCCCTACAGCTGCCTGATCGACATAAAGAATGAAGCTTTTGTTCTGAGTGGTGTGAAGTCAAAGTCAAAAATTTCTTTATTTGTTGTTTAATGAAAATTGCAGGCTTTCAGTGTAGCATCATATACCTTGCAGTGTAGCATCATACGTAGCCTGTATGATGTGTGAATTTTGAAAGTAGTGGATTCAAGGATCAGATTAAGACTTGACTTTTCATATTTATCTTCATAGTAAAATATGGCACCCTGGCACGTTGTGGCGAGCACCTGGGTGACGGCCGTGGTGTCACGTGATGTCTGTGAACGTGGGCTCCATGTGACATGCATCAGGCTCTCTGCCTGCTGCTCTCTCCCGTCCTTCTGTATTAGGAGCAAGACCTCCCCCTGGCTCCTCTGACATCTTTCCAAGCCTTTATGTAAGCAGGGCAAACCTGACCGATTTCAGCCATGTCAGAAGCCATTGGCTCAGCACGGCCTGTCTGGTCTGAGCAGAAATGAGCTGAATAGACCATCGCCGTCACTCTCGCCTGGCGTGACTTTTCGAAAATAATCAAGCCACAGTTAAGCATGTAATTACACAAGTCGTGCTAAGTGGCTACTGAATGGTGATTTGGTTTTTTTTTCCGTCCAGCATCCGTCTGTGGAAGTCTAATGTAAAGGGTTGAGTTGCGTTAGCCAGAGACACTTTAAGTGGTTCCTGGTGAAAATGACAGAATTTTGTCTGCAGGCTTAGGAAGGGTCAGAATTGTGAAATTATCAGGTATTCAAGAGGGACTTGCCATCTGCTTGACAGCTTAATTATCCCTCTGTCTCCTCAGTTTTGTTTAACGTGTCAGTTTGGATGAAATTGGGCGAACTGGACTGTCTTTTCAGACTTGGTCACATTGTGCGACTAATTTGCTGGGAAGCTTGTTTGCCTAAATAAAGGACCAAGTTTGAAATGCTGTATAAAATATACCACAGCTAAACACAGAAGATGTGTCTGACACATCCTGCCAGAGGAGTTTACACTCCTTAATACCACATGCAGAGACGCTTGTTTAGTTCTGCATAACATTTAACATGTTCTCTTTCTTAAACTCATTGGGCTTTTAGTCATTCTAGAGTTAATCAGCAGTTTAATCATCACCCAGGGTCTTCTGGTCAGGGTGGGAAATACTTTGTAAATTGTTTGTGTACTTAGGCATTATTTACTTGCGTGAATGTGAATACTTGTACTTTTACTCAGTTACCCTTCAAAGAGTAGGGATGGGTATTGAGAACCAGCACTAAATTGGTACTGGTCAGTATTGAAATATCTATAATCCTCTGGACAAACAGCACTGCTATCAGTATTTATGCAGCGTTTATGGATCCTAACATAACTGAACATTTTCAGATGGTTGATGCTAGTCTGGATCAAATCAGCACATTTGTTGATCAGACAGTTGATCAGACAGGAAGTCATTTAGCTCGTTATGTTTGAAAAAAATAGTAGTAATGAAATAAGTCTTTTTTTAGCTCCAAATTATGTTGAGAAGTATCAATAAGAGCATTTGTATTGATAAGCACTATCAGTATCAATATCAGTGTCAGTAAAATCCTAACCACACCCATCCCATAGAAACATACTTTTTTCATCTTATTTGCATCAAAGAGACAGAGCCCTGAAATGGCTCGTTTTGAAAGGGACTGAAACTGTGAAGAATAAACCTGGTGAGATCCCTTTATGTGAGAGTGATTTTGTGCAAAGCACTCCATGAACATGTTTTGTACAGCCCATAGACCTATTATAACTTGTTTTTTAAAAAAGTGAGTTTTGCACAATATGTCCCTTTTAAGATGCTTTACATTCATTGTTTTTTTCTTCAATATATTTATATTAGAGCTATGCATGTTACGGATTATTTATTTAACGCAGACAAATATTTTATAGTGCATTAACACAGTTTTTTTATTACTGTTATTTTGAAAGTCTGTTCCTTTTTTTTGTGCTCAACCACTTCACCTCATGGCCGTCTATGCTATAATTGCTCCACCCCATGCTCTGGACTCAAATAAGTAAAAATCTAAATTTCTATAAATAAAATAATAATTGTGATTTGATATTTTTGCCATATTGCCCACCCCTAATATACAGTGAACCCCTGATTATCATTCGGGTTACGTTCCATGAGCACCTGCGTATAGTGAAAAAACGCAATGTTGTGATGTGGTTAAAAAAATGCCTAAAAATGCCTCTTTTTATAGTGTTAACTCTAAATATGACCCCCTAAACCCTTTAATTTCATTTTAAACTCGGCCTAATACATTACCCTTAAAAATGTGTACACTGAACTGTTGTCTACTGCAGTGCTAGAATGTAAAATACCCCTGTATAGACTGGACTGTAATTCATGCATATGTGTTTTCTTTGGTATGCTCTGTAGGTTTCTTTGGTATAAACAGGGTAAATACAGTAATACATTAATTTAATTTGCAGTAATAAAAATATACGGCTTTAAGAACAACAAAACATAAAACACAAGAACACTCAAGATGCTCCACTGGCGAAATTCTGGCCTGCAGCTGCGTCTGAGGGCACCTAGCCAATCAGCAGCAAGAAGAAAAAATGTGCGTTCTTGAATTGGCTACTTTCAAACTTCCCGCCTACAGCGGCATCTCACCATCCCAAGACGAACTTTCTTTGTGTTCTCTGGACAGTACCAAAAAAAAGCTGAATTTTCATTATTTATGCTACAAAATTAGTAAATTATATCTTTCTTAATAATTTAGCACTAAAATGCAATATCACCACGAACAAACTTGTGACGTCTGGGCCTTGTCCATCATGGCCCTTGTCCTTATGCTGGTTTTTAAAGTTTTAAATTATTAATTCACTTCTCAGAAAAGTTCAGCTGCTTAGTTAAACTGCTGAACCATGTATATACAGGGTTACTGTAATTTCAAAAAAGCAAAACAATCCGTTCTGTCCATGTCAGGTCTTTCAGGAAGCAAGGGTTCTTTAATTTGACCATTATCAGTAATAACTTATCATATACTCTGATGCTGTGTAAAACTTTGAGAAGCTAACTGATGTTTCCAGTATCATGCTGCACTAGCAGTAGACGTGATACTAATGTGGCTGCTGTAAATGAAACAGAGGGACTCTCTCACTGCTGACGTGTCCCAGCTCTCCAGCCCTCCGAATTAAATGGAAGCAGTGGAGTGGGTCTCTGTAGCTGCAGCCTTCTTTGTTGAAGGGATCACATTTGGACACAACATGTCAATGACCCAGATGCTTTTGTTCCAAGGAGAATTGGGGGGAAAGTGGGAGAGCTCCCTAAGCTAAATATTCAGTACTCAGAGTGATTAAAAATCAGATAAAAAGTTAATTTGCTCTTATGGCCCGAAGCTACTAATCTACTCAGATATCCACTGAGGCGCAGATGTGATTTGCAAATGGATATGGATATTTTAGAGACCATCAGTCTTCAGTTGAAAAATATCACCCATTCAGACTTCGCAGGATGATTCTGTGCCATGCTAATTCCTGAATTTGTTTTGCATAATTGGGAAATCTATTTGCTGTTGAATAAACAGTAAATGAAAAGATGTTTTTTTTTTTTTCTTCAGCTGCATGAAAGAATCCAAAAGTAAGTCTGGATTTTGACTTGGGTGTTCAGTACAAATTGCATTTCTTTTTCCAGCATTGAATACTTTATAGGTTTCTGTTTAATAACCCTTGCAGGTTTCTGAATTCTTAACAGTATTTTTTTCTGTAATCGATCAGTCTTCACTCTTGCTTGCCAGTATTAGCCGAGGTTGTGACTGCGAACCTATTGCATAACTATACAGTACACAGTGGCAGCTCAAATCAAATTCACTGCCAATCAATACACATCATTATGCAGTGGCACCCGTTTCCTCCAGCCACAAAAAAAATCATTAAACCATTGGGGTATTGAACAAAAAGCCCAGGGATTAAACTGTTTTGATGGGATCCCAGCAGGCAAACAAAATGGCCAGCTTGTGGTTGCACAAACTTTGTCCTTCTGTGGAATAACCATTTTCGCAAACCAAAGGCTCAAACAGGTCACTGGAATCACTTTACAGTGCAGTATAATTTCCCTTCATTTAAATCTCTGACACTTTGACAGCAAAATGTGGCCTTGGAGCCACTGGCCTTGTTATAACTTTTATTCCATGTGTCAATCATAGACATAACCTTCACTAGGGGTGGGCGATATAACCAAAATCTATCAAGGTAGAAGCAATTTTCTACCTCGATAACAATATACATCACAATATAGCAATTTGTATATGCATAAATAAAAATTCAAACACAAAGAAGCTGTTTTATATAATGTAATTTTATTTAAACTGTGCATTGCAGCATTACTTTAAGTAAAAAAAAACAACCATAATGCTTTTCACTTGCTTTGGACCCTGCTGTTTACACAACGGTGCGGCTTATCTATGGATTTTTACAGCTAACGGCCACCAGGGGCGCACTATCAAGGAAGCGCAAGAGCGA
>JBBJLR010000139.1:21055234-21069132 GCA_037577145.1 Brachypetersius gabonensis | reverse complement strand
GAGGCGAGTAGTATGTCCGAATTCATAGTATTCGAAAAACAGTAGGCGAGAAGTTCCCGGATGACCTACTGCTTCCGACCGAAGTCTGTAGTCGAGAGGCGCTGGACACTGCACTATCCCATAAGGCAGCGGGAGAGGCGGCGGCATATAAAAAAATGGCAGAAAACGGAGACGCGTTTTTTTTAAGTACCTTAAGGAAGACGTTAAATTACACGATCATTGTGGTTAAATTACACTTGTGAGAAAATGCCCTCTGCACTGCACAAATAAAACAATCTGTATTTATCTGTATTTACCGCCAAATTTAGCTGGTGCGGCTTATATTCAGGTGCACCTTATAGTCTGAATATTACGGTACCTAACGTGCAACGTCACGTGATCTCAACAGCGGTTAAGACGATAGACCAAAATTTCTATCGGTAGACAAATTTCTACCGGTATGTCGTGTCTTCCGGTATATCGCCCACCCGTAACCTTCACCATTGAGATTTTTTCTGGTTGTTCTTTTGGAAGGGTCCACAGGTGGCAAGGTACAGTTTTCAGGCTCTTTTCTGCTCAAAATAAAAAACTCCAGCATGCCTTCTCTTTGCTGCTTGCTCCATTAATTCAAGCTGCCGTGTCTCTGCACTCAGCCTCTTGGAGTTTCGCTGGTCTTTATCTCTGTCTAGCATGCTGATCACTGGTTGGCTGAGGTGAATTAGTGTGTAAAGGCCTGCTGGATTGTCTAGTCCTGGCCGTTTGTTCCGGCCCGTGCCCCGCATTGCCATGGAAATGTGGCTTCTGTCTCGGGAGCTATACTGAATGGCTGACAGAGTCGTGTACTATGAAAGTACATCTCCTCAGGCCCTCTGCCTTTTCAGCCCTGCAGCATCCAGCTGCCTAACATATGGCTTCTGATGTGGCCTAAGGTGTGGGCTGAATAACCATCAAATATTCAAGTAATTAAAGAAATAAAATCATTGCCCGAAGCTTTCTGGCAGTCGTGTATTAACTCTCAGAAACCACAGGTATGGCTGGTGTTAATGAAAGCATATTGTAATTTTACATTTTTTATTTCTTACTTTAATCTGAGTGGATCGTTTGTTTCTTTTCTCTGCGATACTATAAAAACTTCTAATGTAAAGTTAAGGCAACAAAAAAAAACTGTTTTACATGGTTTGAGGCTGTCTGGACACTTTTTTTCTCACCATGTACAGTTAAAATGTCCTTGATATTTTTGCCATGAGTTATTTGTTGATAAAAAAAACTTAAAAGCAGTCAGAAGTAGACACAAACCTGAATAAAAAACATAGAAGCCATTTTTTATGTAACTGTAATAATTCATCATATTCTGCGTATTGAATCAGATTGCAATGGTCTAGCAAAATAACAATAATAGACTTCCTGCTTAATTTACGTGAAATGAGTCATTTTCAGCACGCTATGATCTAACGCTTGGACGGAAGTCTAAAAACAGCCCGTTGCTTCATTTAATGAAATCTCGGTTTCACTAAATCGATTTAAGCTGGTCAGTGTTTTCTGAAATGCCTCCACTTCATAGCTGATCCTCACACGTACATATTTAACCACACCGTGTGAGTCAAGCGGCTGAGTAAATGTTTCAGCATCCCACCCACAGGCTGAGTGACAGAACTAGAGCACAGAGGATCAATGGATTCTGTCTCCTTTCTAAATCAGGGATTCGTCCTTCCGACAGTTCACATGAGTTTGCGCGGCGCTCTAGCAGGCTGCTGCACGGCACCCCGATCAACTTTTCATATGTTTCGTTAATTTAGCCTGATGTCCTTTTGAGAGAACCACAGCGTCTGCAGGTGTATGTTCCAGACATGCACCACCCCACGTAATCCATTCCTCATTTGTTTTCGAGGAGGAGAGATTATTCGGAAAGTCCGGTGGTGCCACGAGGCTTCAGCACATGTCTGCGCATGCTGTGGCCCCATATGAGTGCCAGGGTTGTAATGTATTCAGTTCCTGCCATATAGCCTCGCTGTTCTATATGCAGAACGAACAATGCATATGCAAATGACGGGCCTGAGATCGTCCTATAGTATTTTTTGGTAAGACGGAATTTACCCGAGACCACGGTGGGCTGTGGAGTTTGCAAGGGATTTTCTAGCACATGTCATGTTTGATCAAAGCTCACTGTGAATTAATTAACTCCACATGAATTATTCAGCATGTTTCAAGTGCAGTGTATGAGCCTTTTCATCAGCCCTCTTGGGAAACAGACAAAGAGCCAACCTCATGATAGTATTCCACAGGGGGAGATGAGTGTGCATTGTCATAAATAAACTCACCAGCTCTCATGTTCAATCGCTTATGAATGATCTCAGCAGGTTCAAATGAATGGTGGTAAATCAAGCAGAAAATGGATTTTACTGGAGGTTTGGACGAACCAGGTGAATGGTGCTGGATATTTGTAATGTTTGTTTATTTTTTTAGGATTATGAAAGAATCCTAAATAAATGTTTACATTGCCAGTATACTCCATATCACAATTACAACATATTCATTTTACTATGCATTACTTTATGTGTGAATTTCATCCAAAAGTATTCTGTCTTAATCCATTCAGTGATTGAAACTCGATTTATAACTGTTATGGTGTATCCATTCGTTCCATCTAAAAATCAGGTGTTGCTGTCTTGACTATGGCCTTTCCAATAAGACATTTTTGTGACTGATACCAACTTAAGCAGTTGAAGATGGCTATCAAGGTATTAGATTGGTACAAGTTCCTGACTGGTCAGTACAAAATTATGAGTGAGCCCCTGGACAAACGGTGCTGTTATTGGTATTTATGCAGCGATAATGCATTCTAACATAGCTGGCATTTCCAAATGGTGATGCCAGACTGGATCAGTGAGAGAGATGGGGAACGACTCTCTGCACATCACCACCAGACATAGCGAATGCTCCTCTCTTATTATCTCTACAGGAAACTCAGGAAACTGTTTGGCTAGTTATTTGCTCCAAATTCTAGGGAGTAGTATCAAAAAGAGTGTTGAGAAGCAGTATCAGTATTGATATTGTTATGAGAAAAGTCCTAACCATACAAATCCCTGTCACAGAGTCTGAAATCCTATATAGATTTTAGATTTTAATCTTATAGTACCCATGCTGGCGCAGTGGCTAGAACTGTTGCCTTACACCTCCAGGGGTTTTGAATCCGGGTCCTGGCCTTGTGTGTGTGTGGAGTTTGCATGTTTTCCTCGCGGTTTCTCTCACAGTCCAAAGACATGCGCGTCAGGTGAATTCGGGACTCTAAATTGCCCGTAGGTGTGTATGTGTGAGAGAAAATGGTGTGTGTGTGTGTGTGTGTGTGTGTGTGTATGTGTCTGTGTGTGTATGTTTGAGTGAATTGTGAGGATTAAGCGTTTACAGAAAATGAATACATGAATCTTATACTCTAGTAGTTTTACCTCTAAATTTGCTGTACTGACTAATATTTTTCAGTTCCCAATTTCAATGGAAGTAAACAGCAGAAACCCAATTTCTAATTGATATTGTATTACTGCGGTGGAGCTGACCTGTATTCTTTATGATATCGATTAGTGTTGCTTACATCTAAGTTTTTAATCATGTTGGAACACAAATCATGTTTGCGTTGTAACATGTTATTTTCACACTAAAACTTTTTTAGAACTGATATTAGAACAGATTAAATCTGACCTGTCCAGTAAAGGAAGCTTTCAAACACTGAATTCCAGTGATATCACAACCTAATTTTTTTTACCGTATTACAATGATAGTTCAGCAGATATAGGTAAAACAATAGGCCATTTGTATCAGACAATGTGTTTGGCCTACTGATTTAATAATGGCTTTAATAATGACTGACCAGTCCACAGTGGAGGAAAGATTCCATTTAAATCCATACTATTTAGACGCTTTTCTAAGTGCAACAGAAATATTACCCAGTGTCCTTTGTCTGCGAATGCAGCAGTGGTCTATTTTAGATGGGGTCAGCTGTCCTCTACGCACGTCCTGATGACTCTGATGGTTCGGTTTGAAACCCAGGCTGCAGTATTTATTTCTTTAGCATGGTGGAATGTGTTAGCACCTACTGCCATTTTTCTGCTGTGCTTCTACTCAGCATGTGATGAAGCCCACCGTTCTTATGCAAGGGACACCCTGTGGGATCTCGTTTCAGTATATATGCTGTAGTGGTGAGCTACCATCTTGCTCTCTCAGCAGCACCCTGCGTTTTGCTCACAGCGTCCGACTCACACGCTGAGCACAGACGCTGTAATGAAATGAAATAAATAAACAAGCCAAAAAAAAAATGTGGCACTGAAAGTTGTCTCTTGGCACGCTGACCTAAAATTCAGTGAAGACTAGCCACGTTTCCCCTGGGATTAATCCAGTGTGGCGTACAGAGCGTGGCTCAGCCTGTAAGGATTATATGTGCTGGACTTGCGCTCTCGTTGCCCTACTTTTCATTAAAATATCAATGCGAGAGAGTGGGAGAGAGAGAAAGAGAGAGAGAGTGGGAGAATGAGAGCGAGAGCAAAAGAGAGAAAGAGAGAGGGAGGGAGGTGTATTGCAGGAATGCTTGGACAGATGGAGTGGGGGTTTCATTTAACTGTACCACGTGGAGAGAAATGCTTTGACTTTCTTTTTCATTGCCCAGACATTTGCAAGTCATTTTTATTTTGTGATGGTTTTTAAAAGAATGCACTCCATTTGAAGGGAGAGGCTTCTGTGAAGTGTGGATTTTAGGGTCCTGTTGCCTGGATTGAGTTAATATTTTGACCTGCTAGGGATTGTGGCATTATCACATGATGCATGTCACATGCATCGTCATACACTCATATTTCACCCCCCTACTAGCCAGGAGTGGTGGTGTGCCTGAGCAGATTCTCTAAGATTGTCCCTCAGCTGCAGAAGCTGTTGAAATATAAATGAGTCACTTAAAGGCAGGGGCTGTATTGAGCCAATGTTTAACAGGGATTGGAAGATTTTTTTGTCACAGGGGCTTGTGTCTTCCATCTCAGGAGGTATTCCTGTCCCGAGGCAAGTCCTAATTCAGAAATGCAGTGGGCAGTTTCTGTAGGTGACTGCTTTGGCGTCCATGATCTCGCACATTTCAATGAGAACACAAATAAAACCTTCTCCAAAAAAGTACAAAAAATAATTGAAATAAAAAAAAGTAACGTGAAATGTAACAAACATTCTTAACCTTCAATGGTTAAGGTTAGTCATTTTGTAATGTTCCTATAGGTTTTTTTGTCCTTGCACAATGTAAAGGTGATATTATATGTTGAATATATAAAAAAGTTAAAAAAAGACATTGTGACCAGTTACTGTGATTAGACTTTGACAATGTTTATCTGCTCACATGATATGTATTGCACAACAACGGGGTACATTTTTGATACTAAAATTAAAATGAAAAGTTCAGCACATATTTTTTGTAGCATAAAATCTAACTACTTAACTCTATGTATGTATCTTGCGACCTACATATTGTGATCTAAATATTAACATACTTATCATAACGCTACCAATGAAGACAATCTGTTTTTATTCTGGCATCCTTAAACACACTGTATGCATTTATCACAGTGGCAGGTGGATGTCCTGGTTAATTTCCTTAATAACCAAATGCAATTGCTTGTCTCCATCGAGAGCACCAGTTTATAAATGGATGGTCAGTCTGTTCCTGAGCTCCAGTCCTGTATGTACAGAATTTTGCACACGTGCTGTATTTCTCCCCAGTGATCTAACACCTTTTTGTAAAATGTACTTTTGCTTGACAGTCCCAAAGCAGTATAAAATACCATACTCTTCATCTCCCTCACTAGAAATAACCCTGTGAAGGCACATGGCGGAATCCTGTTTCTACCGACTCTGCAAATGTGCAGCCGTAGTTGGGCATAAACTGACTGAATAATTGAAAATGTGTCAGACGACAGGGCCATTTCGGAGCAGTTTCATCCTACTTTCAGTAAAAGAGAAGGAAGCACTCTACTGTGCCTGGACGCTGGAGAGGAGCACCAGCTTTTTATCAACCCACACCTGCTTGACCCGTGCTAAGATGAATATCTCGTAACCCAAACCCATTGGACGTGGCACCACTCTTAGACATTAGGAGTGTGAGGTGTAGGGAAGCAGATGTCAAAAAACAATGTGATCCGTCACCGATGGTACGAGACACTTTTAATCCGATAATGACCCTGTCTCACATCTTTTTATTAAGCGTACGAGATAAGAGAGCGGCAAGCCAGCCTAGTAAAATGAGCCATTGTTATTCTGCATGGCACAATGTGACTCATTGCTGATTTAGCATTCAGGAAAGCTATTTATTATGGATCGTAATTATTGTCAAGAGGCCCGAGCCAAATTAACAACCTCATGAATGCCTGAATGCTCTGCAAAAAAAATCTCATTACAGCAGCTGCATTGAAGTTGAATGTGCATTAAACCCATGCATCTCTACTTTGTGTGTTCTTTCAGATGTGTTGATGGACTCCACGACAGCAACAGCAGAGCTGGGCTGGACGATATACCCATCATTAGGGGTGAGGGCTGGCAAACTGGTCTACTGCTTTTTTGATATTTGTCTTATGTAAACTAAATGCTGCACTTATTTATTTATATAAACGCAGTGCTTCGCTGCGCAATGATTCATGCTGTTTGAGGCCTTAAAATAGCATTTGAATAGAATCCAAATTAGGCGTAATAAGACCGAATAAAGAGCCTGCTCCATTTACACAGGAACATGTGTGTTGAATAATCCTATATACTGCTGTGAAAAGAAAGCACGGTAGATTTATAGTGCAGCTAGTGTTTGTACGACATGCTCTCACACTTAGCAGGAGACATTACTAATTCACAGTCTTTCCTTTGCTTCGCTTCCAGTGGGAGGAGGTGAGTGGCTATGATGAGAACATGAACACCATCCGCACCTACCAGGTGTGCAACGTCTTTGACAGCAGCCAGAACAACTGGGTGCGCACAAAGTACATCCGGCGGCGAGGGGCCCAGCGCATCCACGTGGAGATGAAGTTCTCGGTGCGAGACTGCAGCAGCATCCCCAACGTCCCAGGCTCCTGCAAGGAGACCTTTAACCTCTACTACTTCGAGTCTGACTCAGACACGGCTACAAAAGTATCCCCAGCCTGGATGGAGAACCCCTGGATTAAGGTGGACACCATTGCGGCAGACGAGAGCTTCTCTCAGGTGGACCTTGGGGGCCGCGTCATGAAGATCAACAGAGAGGTGCGCAGCTTCGGGCCTGTATCTCGCAACGGCTTCTACTTGGCCTTTCAGGATTACGGGGCCTGCATGTCACTCATTGCTGTGCGTGTTTTCTACCGAAAGTGCCCCCGTGTCGTGCGCAATGGGGCCGTGTTCCCAGAGACTTTGTCAGGGGCTGAGAGCACTTCCTTGGTGGCAGCTAGGGGCACCTGTATACCCAATGGAGAGGAGGTGGATGTGCCCATTAAACTGTACTGCAATGGAGACGGGGAGTGGCTGGTTCCTATTGGTCGCTGTATGTGCAAAGCAGGGCATGATTCAGTGGAGAACGGCACCATCTGCAGAGGTGAGTTATGCTGATATTGAAGGACTACTGACCAAATGTTTCACTTTTAATTGCACCTGATTGTTTCTCTGTAGTGAGCTCATTTTTTTACGAGTAACAAAAAATACACACAATTGGGCTTCATGACTACTTGATTAAACTCAATATCTCAATGAGCAAATTAAGTTATACTCTGTCAGTGAATTGACAACACATCCAACCGAGTATGAGTAATGTGCGTAATGACGAATTTTGAATTTCCTTCTGACCTCTCTCATAATAGGAAATCAGGTAGACACACCCATTTATATGCATTTCACACAGTGCTTTGCAACAGTATTAAACCCCCTTAAAAGTTATCAGATTTGTCTGTATTACATGGTTGTTGTTTCTGAAAGGCTGTTGTAAAGATACAGTAATTGTCAGCAGATTTAAAAAAATGAAAATACTGCTTGCAAAAGTATTCATCATTATTAGACTAGAACAACCTTTTTTCTACAATAACAGCTTTGAACTGTCAGGGAAAGGTTCTCCCAGATTTGCACTTACCCATTCCTCTTGGTAGACTTTGCTCTAGGTTGTTCAGGCTGGTTGGAGAATGCTGGTGGAGAGCAATTTTCAAACAGACCTACAGATACTTGATTGAATTGGACTTCACTTTGACAACCACTTTATTGTTAATACACTCCTGTGAAGACTTGTGCTTAGGATGACTGTCCTGCTGAAAGGTGAAATTTCTCCCAAACTTTATTCCTTTAGTTATCTTCCAGTATCTGGAAGTATCTCCCAGTACTTTGTATAATAATCTATCCTACAATGTTAACAAGATTTCCAGTCCCTGGTGAGAAAAAGCACCTCCACAACATGACTCTGCCACCCCCGTACTTCACTGCTGGGATGGTGTTTGCTCAGGTTTGGGCAGTTTGTTCTCTCATCTAACCACAAACCATCTTCCCACATTTTAGCTGGCTTACTTTGATTCTTTCTGGCAAACTCCAGACTTGCTTTGATGTGTGTTTTCTTTCTAGCTACTTTCTAGCCATCGTCAGAGCGCTTGTAGATATTGTTGATTGGTCCACCTTCACCTGCAAAGCTGTCATCAGAGCAACAGGTGATGTTTTCATATTAATCTACAATGTAGCCGATAATAAAACAAAGGAAATCGTTGAATGAGAAGGTGTGTCCAAACTTTTGACTGGTGGTGTATATAGTTGTTCAAACTTCTTTTGGCAAAAACAACCTCAGTTGCTCATCAAAATAATCCTGAAAAGAGTCATGAAATCATAAGTACACTCATGACAATGATGAGCATCCTCATTACAAAGTCATTACAATTCTATCGTGTGATGTCATTTATAGTGTTTTGACAAAACAGGGCCCCTCAAGTTACGACACAGATCCATTCCTTCGACTGTGATGTAACCTGAATTCTAGTGCAAGTCGAAACACACCCTAGCCTAAGTCTTTTACTTATCCGGACACAGTTGTGAAATCATAAAAAACACAACTAAGCCACAGAAAAAGGAAAAGGAAAATTCCTCACTCATGCCGCACGCAACCAAAGTAGTTCGCCCACGAAGTTTATAAGTACGAGATGTACCAACGATGTAAGCTTTGTGGGAGTGGTAGTGAGCGGCACCAGAGTGGTAGTAATTCAAGGACCCCCTTTAGACTAAAAAAGTAATTTTGTACATCAAAAATGTTGTGCCACTATTAAACTAATGTACGTACAAAATCACTGTAATATAACACCTCTAAGACATGAGCAATGTAATGTTAGTTTAATGCAATGCATTTAAACAAATGTTGTTCATGTATATTATCTATACTCGTCATTGTACAGAATTGTATGTGCTACATGTGACAGCTAACATGTCACATCTTCAGTTAATGTGAGCATCTTCAGATAATGTGAGCATCTTCAGATAATGTGAGCATTGTAAATTTAGCAGGCAATCTCAAATAATAAAATCTCAAGCAAATAATAATTATTCTAATTCTTATAACACCACACAAACATATGAAATAAGTAAAGAATTATAGTAATACAGATTCCATATGTGCCTGTATTTATAAATCAGGAGGTCTAAAGCCCTCTCAGTATATATGTGCAGATACGGTACAGATATGCAGCCCCTGCAGTTATAAAACACTCACTCTCTGTGGAATGATGAGAGCCAGGAAGGCATCAAGCCATTGTGTATTTGCCTCTAACTGTCTCTATATCTTCATCTCTTTGTCTCCATTTACAATCTGTGCTGGGCCTGTGCAACGGGACACATATACAGTGCACACATACACACTCACGCACCCACATAGACACTAACATTTAACTTGCTGTTATATGGTGTCCGCGTATTGATGCATGGCATGAGTCCTCTTCATTCTGCAGGAAAAATGCAACAATAATGAATAGAAATCCATCAGTCGGGGTAATGCTAATCCTTCAGGCAGTGGTAATGCTATCCTATGGAAGGATTTAGGGAGAAGGTGTTTTTCCCCTTCACTCAGCTCTCAGCAGATATGATTACATTCGTACAGAGCGGAGCTGCAATGAGGAAATGATTTTGGCAGAGTTCTCCTGGGCACTGTTGACAGAATATAAATTACTAATGTCCCTCCATCTGGAGCAGTTGATGGATGGAAATCGGCAATATCCTCGGCGAGTATGCGGCAGATTGTCTCTTTTATTTCCCCTGGTGTTAATCCCCCTCGCTGCCGCTGCTTTAATGACACTACTAATTGACTAATTTGGAGTGTGGAGGGGGAGCAGCGTGGACGCTTCGACATGGCTCTCCCTGGTGATTCTATTCAAATATCAAGCACAACTAATATATCCCCCTGTGGTGGTTAAACCAAGACGTGCATGTAGACAAAGAGATCTAAAAACTCCATTTTCTGGCATCCCTGGAAGCATTCCATTGTCTTTCTCATTAGTGAGAGGTATTAATAGAATGGTTTGGTTGTTTGTAATCTTGTTGCAGATCTCTTTTGTAGGAGTTTTATGGCACATCAATGGAGTAATCTAATGCAGTACCTTGTACATTATGGTGGGGTGACTTCAAAATTGTCTCTTGGGTCATACAGTCACCACCAACCTCCTTATGTAGGGAAAGACCTATTAATAACCGTTCTTAAATTATGAAAGGCAAAGTCTAGGAACAGCTGGATCTCACATTCAAGGAATTGGGAATGGACTGACATGGAAATTCTAGACTATTGCTCATAACTTACATTTCCCTCTGCTTATATCAATTATACACAATGCATTATGAATATGACATAGATATTTGATGATTTAGGACATGTTACAAGAAAGTTCATTTTGCATGGCTATTTTCAAACCTCTCTGTATCAGTTCACATAAAAAAGCAGTTTTGTTATTATGTCTCTAAGATTGATGTAAATGATATCTGTTCTGATTGGCTGGCCCATACTAAATCTCAATAAAGACAGTCTAGGCTGAAACGCTTCCATATAACCTCATTGTGAGTGAGCAGGACTAAACTGAGGTAGGTTGGCTAGATGGATATAAGTAAACATATACAGCCACAAAAAAACAAGAGACTGCATCGTGTTTTTTTTTTCTGGTTATTGCATTTGCTATTTGTGGGAGTGTGTCTGTGTAAAATGTGCATTTCGCTATTGTTTTATACACTATTGACTACACTAGATTCAAAATTTCCAACAAGAGAATTTTTTTAATTAATACATATAAATACTTTTATACATGGAAAATGTTAAATTACACAACACTGCAACAATTAAAGCAGTGAAGAGCAGAGTGTGTGCATGTGTGACTCAGTTTCATCCCAACAGAAACCGAATCAGGAGTGAAACTGCTGGAATACAGCACATAGAAAAGCTGCTCTACTACTGCACTCGCAACACATATGTTGCGTTTCTTATTAGTTACACAGCTTACACTGCAATAGTTCAGAAAATAATAGAAACCTGTGCATTTTACACACACACACTGCTGCAAATTGTACGAACAGTGAACAGATAAAAAGAGAAAAGATTTCTTTCATTTCCATAGCTGTATATTGAATTCACACTTAGCTTTTTTGTACATAAAATTCCATACTGAATACTGGCATGCTTGGAAAACAATATTCATGTTATACGATTTAATACACTGTAAAAAAAAAAGAATTTAAGGAAAATTTTGCTCTCCATGGGATACAGGATTGGCATCCTGACCAAGATTATTCGCTAATCAATACATCGAATCATTCAGAATGTTGCTCAGTCCCAGTATGGTTGCATTGATATTACACTTCCTAGAAGGAGCTTATTAAAATGTCTTATGTCTGTCAAAAAGCCAAGGGCAAAAAGAGACTTAGTCACACCTCATGCAAATACACTGGTGGCACTGATTCAGTTAATCCCTCTAACCTTTCCCTCTTTCCACACACATGCGGGGATGTGTTACCGCAGAGTCCATCCACCTGGCTGTCACTTTATATGTGTTTACAGATCCAGGACACATATTACTGTTAGGCCATCTGGACTTCTCAGTGTTTTAATGTGAAAAGATAAAAAAATGACCAAAGCCCTGTTTTCCTGCAGTAAGATAAATAAACAAATAAATGAATCTTGCACAGACTGAAAAACACTCTTAATGGGAATTCTGCCTGTCCGATGTGTCTGATAACTAGCCCTTGGAGTATAGCATTGCAGCCGAATGGATTAACTCTAATTTAAGTAGATGGCACGAAGCCAAAGTGGTGTTTCCAGTCTGGCTTGCATGTGCATGTAAACATGTTGAGCATACAATAATATATTGTTACAGTCTCAAATCAATATCACCTTCCCTGGGGGCTTATGGTGTGCATTCGTTTCATCATGTTAGTTTTACAGCTGCACACTGAGGCATCAGCATCTGTCCCATAGGACCTATTTACAAGCCTGCTTCTTTTCTTGAACTGACATAACCGACGATTGAAAGCGAGTTGAAACCTTGTACTAAAAATAAATGTCTTTTGTTGAATTTAACCCCTTACACTGCTCAGTTCTTCAGTGAAGCACTTCTGTTTGTTCGTGGTCACGATTGTCGATCTAGCACAGGCGCAGAAGGACACATGGAAAACTGAAACATTGACCTTAGTGGTGCACAGCTACTGGTCAAGGGCTTCCTATATTGTGCATATTCCAGTAAATGCATCAGGGGCGACTGGTATTAATAGACTTGTAGGGATAAGACTGCCTTCAGTTTCATCTATGGAATCCATGTCATTTTAATTCTAATAGTCAACTCAATAATAGAATAGTTTAAAGGTCATGAAAAGAACATAAGCGATATGGCTTAGATGGGGCTGATTTACAACTAGACGGAGATGTGAATTCACACACACTTTTTGTAAGCCCACATCATAAAGCTGAACTTTTCCTCTTCAGTCAATACTTGTGGTAATTTTAACCGTACTTTCAGTATGCTTTCTTTTCTGTCAGTAACACA
Source organism: Brachypetersius gabonensis (assembly GCA_037577145.1). NCBI lineage: Eukaryota > Metazoa > Chordata > Actinopteri > Characiformes > Alestidae > Brachypetersius > Brachypetersius gabonensis. Next base: position 21,056,143 of record JBBJLR010000139.1, on the reverse strand, counting down.
GATAACACAGATGTGTGTGTATAGCTGTGCTATCATTGTTCACAGAAAGGAGGATAAAGGGAGAGATAGAACAAATAGATAATCTGCTTCCATACCTGCTGACAAAAAGAGAAAACAGAAGAAGAAACTGCAGCAACATGTTACACTATAATGAGCAGCAACAGAACCAATATTGCAAAGTATGTTTTGAAGCAACAGCAGATGAAAACAGCGTGTCCATGAGCACCTGTGTGTACACCAGTGTGAGTGCTTGTGTGCACACCTCTGTGTGTGTGTGTGTGTGTGTGTGTGTGTGTGTGTGTGTGTGAGCGTGCTTGTGTTCATAAGGTTCCTTCATGTAAATGTTTAATAGTGTGTGTGGGGGACCACATCCCCGTCCCCCAGGACATGTAGCCAGGAAACACCCAGAGTCCCCCCAGGGCACTGGAGTCCCAAGGGAACCTGCGGCCCCCACCCAGAGAAGGGCAGAGGAGAGCCCAAAGGGGGGTCTCCCGCGGCCACAATGCAGACACCCCATGGGGCCGTGGCGGCAGGTCCCTGGGCCCGGAGATCCAAGGGGCCACCATCCCCCAGCCGAGACCCAACAGGGCCTGGAGGTCCCGGCCCCGCCAAGGGACCGCCGAGAGTGAGTCAGTGCTCGCCCGAGCATCCAGCCCCGGACAGCGAGAAACCACCAATGCACCGGTGACCAGGGGCCTCGCAGCAGCAGAGAAGAACACCAGCCCAGGCTCTGACCGGACGGACAGCTCATCCTCACTGTCCCCTGCCCTGGATAGTGGCAGGAACAGGGGTGTTTTAAAAAAAAAAGAAGACCCCATGCTTCCCCCATCCAGCTCAAATGTAGTGTTGGTGTGTGTTGTTCTAAAGTGCTTTAAAACAGGAGAGAGGCCTGACACTGACCACCCTCCG
>JBBJLR010000139.1:21015499-21042093 GCA_037577145.1 Brachypetersius gabonensis | reverse complement strand
GTGGTTGGTGTGTGTGTGTGGTGTGTGTGGTGTGTGTGTGTGTGTGTGTGTGTGGTGTGTGTGTGTGTGGTGTGTGTGTGTGGTGTGTGTGTGTGGTTGGTGTGTGTGTGTGTGTGTGTGTGGTTGGTGTGTGTGGTGTGTGTGGTGTGTGTGTGTGGTGTGTGTGCGGTGTGTGTGCAATAAGCTCGCCTGTCTCTGTGCTGACTGTCAGTACAGAGCTGTTACAGCCATTGGGAGCTGGCTGGTCACATGGTGTCTGAAGCAGGCTGTCTGTGACAGCACTCTCACACTAGCTGGGTTTCAAGACCATGTAGAATTGTCTGCCTGCTTCAAGTACGCTGAGAGCCAACCTTCCCTTAAACTGTCTGTCTGTCGGCTTTTTTCTTATTGACTGATGTATGGCAGTGAGCACTTTTAGCTGATGACATAAAGTCATTATTACAGTAAATTAGCCCATGATCAGCTTTTCTGAGCTTCATAAAAAAGCATTTTCGAAGAAACTCCCGAGTGACATAGTTCTCTAAGATTTCACCCTTTTGGGAGAATCCAAGCTGGAATCCCGACAGTGCTGGAAGTCCAGCGTAATCAGCCCTGCTTAATTTGGTGTGATTCTTCATAGTGTGTGAAACATTAAATAAGAACGAATCATTATCACGATTGTTAAACTATCTACATAGAGCTCTTTTTTAATGTGGCACTACTCTTGCATTGCTTATATTCCAAAAATATATAGTGACACAAACTGTTTAATCATATTTGCTTGTTTATTTTCTTATCTCCAAACCTATGCACATCTCAAACACTTTCTTGAATTGAGGCTTCTTTGACTTCTAAAATTCTGTAATGAAAGAGTTTGTTAGTATGCAAACACTGCTATGTTCAAAAATAAATAAGTAAATAAATAGAACAACCAGTCAATACCATCAATATATGAGCAACTATACTTCTTCATTGTTGTGATGTTACAAAATAAATGCATTTACATATATCAGCCCGCAGAGCTGACCAGCCTTGTTAACCAGCCCTGTTCATGTTGTAGTTGCAAGGAATGGTTGTGTAATCCATATTTAAAGCACAGGAGCCATTTTTAAAGATAAGAAGAGGTTGGAAGATGTATTTTATACATATCTTAAGGGTTTAATGTTATATTTGATATGCGTTACTGTCCCTGAGAGTTCTCCGTAGGATGTGGGTGTATGGATTTGGCCTGAGCACCAGCTGCTCTCTGAGCCAGTGCTGCTGTCCTGCTGTCCCACATTGACCCCAACCCCCAATTCTGCTGCTTTCTGCCTTGTCCTGTGACACACGCAGCCTCGCTGGAGGCTCGGACCAACCCTCTTCCATAGATTTTTCTTAGTTAGATCTGAGCCGATCTGCTTCAGGTAACAAAGAGAAACACAACCCTTTAGTGCAAGTGAAATTCTCTCTCATCGAGTGCTATCTGAATTTTCCTAACAGAAGAATTTTTAATTTTTTTAGTTAGATGCTACAATGTTTTTCTGTTTTTTATTATTCTAGTTACATATGGCACAAATTGTTTTCCAATAAAAATTAGTTGTGTGTTTGGAATATTATAGACAATTATTAGATTATTGAAACTGTTACTATAACTATAAAATAATCGTGTTAAGATCTGATATTTTTGTCCTTTAAAAACTACTAGGCTCTGAAATGCACTATATTTAATGAAGCACTTCATTTCACAGGTTTTTTTTTTATTTCTGTGTAATTCTGTATAGTGATTCTAAATGGTATAATGCTGCATAGTTCATTCTGTTTGTTCAGTAGTTTGATGTGTAAATCAGTGTTTTTCCCTTTTAAGATGAGACTAAACGTACCATGCATAAACACTACAGGAATCCAATAGAATCAGTTGCAGTCTTTAAAATATATTAAAGAAATATTAATCTAGGGAAATACTTCGCTTGATAAATGATGTTAATGTTATATGATATGTGGCAACACCTACTTTAGGACAAGTCTGTCTGTGAGCTTGATTTTAAACAGAACTGGATTGGATTTGTCTTCTTTTCTTATGACATGAAATATGAGCGGATTTATCTATAGCATGTAATATGAACTGCAGTGCAGATAGTGGTGCTTCACTCCACCTATCTATATTCACATCATGAGAGTAGCCATCATATTCACCTTACAGAATGGTCCAGAGGGAACCCAGCAATACTGAAACGGGTGGAGCTCCGTTCCCCATCTCCCATTAGGCTTAAGTAGCATTAGAGTGCAGCAGGTTCACAGAACACTTCTAATGGATATTAATATTTCTCCTGCTGCCTGCAACGGCAGGGATACTTACTCAGGCATCTGTAGCTTCGTACTGAAGTAAGCCAAGGAAAGCGGTTGGAGGTAATGGGGAGGAACTCAGATTTGGATTCCTCAAAGACGGCAGCGAACCCTGATCTATGACACGAGGCCCGCAATAGATTGCATCAATACTTTATATAATTACAGGTGTCTGAGAGAGGGGTCTGCAATGTCAGTCACTGCTGTGTTTGATGACGGGAAAATAAAAAGCAGGAGGTCCTGCGGGTTTAATACATTCACTCTCATGCTGTTCATGCTCATTTTGAACTATTTGGTATCATAGTAACAAGATCGGATTATGCAATAAAGCTCAGCCCTAGCAGTGGAGTCTTTCCGAAATCGTCAGACGTCAAAGGATTTTATAGTTTACAGGCATGGAGCACAGTTATCCCGTTTTTTCCCCTCTAAAAATTCAATTTAGGAGAATGTGTTCCGTGCTGAGAGGGTTACATGATACTGCCTTGGACATCTTTCTCATTATGCTGTTGAGAATCTGTGAAGAGGTTTTTTAATATTTCACTTCCTCTGTGACTCGAATGCTGAACTAGAATGCTGGATTAAATTTCAGAGAAATGTGCTTCGGCAAAGGGTGGGGCATCATTCAAAGTGTGGAGCAAAAGGGCGCCTTTGTCACATATTAGCTTTGTCATGGTTCGCTTTCATTACACAGAAGGAATCAGAGATCATATACCAGTTAGACTCTGGAAGTGGATAAAAGTTCCCTCCTCCTCTTCCGCCAGAGTCTTATTGTTCAACTGCTCCTTAAACAATCGTGTACCGAAATATGGTACATGGCTTATATATCACCAGGATATTGCTTTACTCGCACACTCTTTTGTTGCTCTCTGCGGTACCACCGACATTAAATTCCATCCCCGAACATTTGTGTTCCTGCCACTCAGCCCTCTGTGCACCGAAGCGTAACCAACACCTCGTTCTGGGCCCCCCTCTCTTTTCACTAACTGTGAAGTGAGAATATGTAAGCTTCATATTCCTCCTGGCGGAAAGCAAACGCCCTGTCATCAATCATAGGCTAAGAGAGCCAGCCAAGACTAATGTTGTACCGTCAGAACCACTGTGGGGTATTAGCTTAATAGAATGAGCCTCTTTGTACTCACTCAGACTCACTGGGTTTTCAGGGAAGGGGTCTGCTGTGCACCTGCAGAAAACGGATCACGTGTTCCAGCTGCCTTTGTCCATTGCTGCTTGTCAAGCTGTTGCTACTGTATACAACACGAGAACTTGTTTTTGTGATGGCTTTTGATGGGGGGACAGTCCTAGAAGGAGCTGATTGGTTTGTAATGAGGAGATTAAGAATGCCTCACAGTCTTCAGCAGGGTAGAGAATTCTTGAGAATACTTTATCGATTGCCTGTCACGTCACATGTCACACCGCCCCATGCAACTGTGTTTCATTTAGCGATCTCATATAAATGTCAGACCTTATCGCTCAATAAGGTCGACTTTTCATTAAAAACAGAAGTTCCCTCAATTGTGTGTGTCAGAGCACTACATTAATAGCAATAGTCAAATACCCAGTGGAAATATGTGCCTCTGTATGATACAAGTAATTGTGGGTTTGGTTGTTTTTTGTATTTGTTTTGGGGGGGTTTTTTGGATGTTTTTTTTTTTTTTTGGCCAGAAAAATAATGCATCTGGAATTTCTCATGGCTTTTGTCAGTGTGCTCAGATATTTCAGAGTGGTGCTATGCTCTTTGTATGTCAAACAAAAGCAGAACAGTGAGAGGCCCGCCTGCCCAGCGGTACCAGAGGCCCGTCGGAGTGCATCGTGATATGCCTTTCAGACTCAGCCTGTCTGTCTGTGAGATTACAGACAGAATAATAACCAAAACAGCATCCCAACATATATGCGACACTCCATTCGCAAAACCACTCCTTTCAGTCTAATAATAGTGTTGGAACTTCACTTACAACAGCAGCAGTTTTGCAGAAAGTTCTCTGAAAGTGGTCTGAAGTCTGAGCACTTTTCTTACACCTTTCTCTCTGCCTGTCTTTTACCCAGCATGCCCCTCTGGATTCTTCAAACCATCCCAGGGAGATCAGCAGTGCCTGCAGTGCCCCATTAACAGCCGCACCACCAACGAGGGGGCTACCAACTGTGTCTGCCGCAACGGCTACTACCGGACGGACTCGGACCCTGTGCAAATGCCATGCACTAGTATGTATATGTACCAAATGCCTTGTTTTGTGCATGCTTTAATAAGAGTCAAGCGTGCCACAAGCGTGCCACAAGTCACATTTATCTTTGGAGACGCGTATCTCAGTCAAAATGAACTGGCCATGACTGTTTCATACAGAAAGTAATTCATACAGTATATGCATAAGCATGCAGAGCTGTGCTGTTCCATCTACAGATGCAGTTTTCCTTTTTAAGTAGCTGTAGTTAGTGGACCTGGAGTACTTTGAATGAGAATGTCACTCTTTGGTGCCCAAGAAGTAAAAGCTCCAACTCCATTTGCATAATTCCCTGTCTGCAGGCATTTGTGAATAAGAGTAGCCCTCCGATACCGGTCTTAATCTGGGTGCTTCAGCTGAGGGAAGAGAGCACTTTTCTCTCAGTGTTGCTTTGCATCATAATTAACACAATGCTCTTTTCATCCACATTAAAGAGTTAACCAAAAGGATAGATTACTTTTATTTCACTCTTACAATCATAAAAGACCGAATGAATAAGAATCCGCTCCCAAAGACAGGACAGAGAACAATCTCTTAGCATTTAAAGCAGACAGTGTTGATCACGTATTGCCCAGTGTCACACTGCCTGTTCCACTGATTCAGGATTCAGCAGTAATATTAGTATAGTGTCTTGAGCATTTGAGAGATATTTGAAATGATGTGTCCAATTTGGCGTATTCTGCAAGGCTCCTGAGCATCCAGTCATAATTTATAGCTTCTCTCCATTCTGGCGTGGCTCAGATGTGCGTGCATTACAGCAGTGACCCGTAGACTCTTTCTTCCAGAATGGCCCAGGAGGCTCTGGTTAGCCTTGCTGACGAGGTGTTTTGCCTGTTTCCTGCAGCCGTGCCCTCGGCCCCGCAGAGAGTGATCTCCAGCGTGAATGAGACATCGCTGAGGCTGGAGTGGAGCCCGCCACGCGAGAACGGTGGCCGCGAGGACGTTGTCTATAACATCATCTGCAAAAGCTGTGGCTCAGGCCGTGGGCCCTGCACACGCTGTGGGGACAATGTGCAGTTCGTCCCAAGACAGCTGGGCCTGACCGGTCCCCAAGTCCACATCAGTGACCTGCTGGCCCACACACAGTACACCTTCGAGATCCAGGCAGTCAATGGCGTCTCCGACCAGAGCCCTTACTCACCCCAGTTCACCTCAGTGAACATCACCACCAACCAGGCTGGTAAGAGACTGCACACAGTCCAGCTGCCGACTCAGTTAGTGTGGTTTGAAGTGATGGTTTGGTGACAAGTGGATTGTACAGTTTTCCCTTTCAACCCAAATGAAGTCGATCAACAGAAGCATGTTTGATGTTTAAAATGTGCTTTTTTAGTTTTACCCTGGAGCTACTTTACTAATTAGCTCTATGCAAGCTAACACTCACCTCAAACCTTGTTGAGTTGTAAAGTTCAAAGAGACATGCTTATGTAGTTCTGACTGTTACGACACACCATTCTACAGTTAAGTGGATAAGTACATCATAATTATATGCTTTTGCCTGTGTTACAGACAACACTAAGTCTACTTGACATTACTTGATACTCTGACATGGTTCCATTCAAGTGTGTGATTTTTTTTGGCATGCAGTTTTAAAGTAAGTACATTGATGGCATCGCACTTGTTAAATATGCATATTGCTGGATCACTGTTCAGAAGTTTGGCATCAGTGTTAGATATGTCCAGAAAAATGAACATAGATTATTCTGTTCAAATGGTTGCAAAAGAATAAAATGTGTAACATGAATACAATCATTTTATTCATGCGCAACCACTTTTTTCACTGAAGTGTTTGACAAGAAAGCAAAATAAAGGTCTAGTTCACCTCATTAGACGTAAGGGGATAACCTATATTTGATTTTTACCCAATTAGATTTTATTTTATCTTAAGCCAAGTTGGACTGCTTCTTCATGCTGTGTTAAGATTCGGGGCCTTTTCTATGGGTTCATGCCTTCCATCTACCCTATTTTAGTTCACTCCTAGAATATTTTGCTGTTTCAGCCACTGTTATGACTTCATAAGCAAACTTGTCAGGCTCTCTATGCTCTCGTTCATCGACACCTGATCGTATGTCCTATTTCCTTATGTTTATAAGGACCGTGGGCCAGTTCACACTGTTCTCATCATATTGCCTGGTGTGTGGATTAAAAAAAAAAGTCAGTAGGACACAGCGGTTCAAAGGAGCATAATAGCGTTTAATAGAGCATTTTAATGAGAGCTTTGCCCCTGGTTGTAATGCAGTGAACTCACTGGCCCTGGCACTGCAGGCTGTGGCTCCACCGGTGTGCCTGTCAGTCCACATTATTGCCTCAGTGTTGCTGTGAAACTGCACCTCACACCACTAGGCTCCTCTGAAACTCCGATAGAGACTACTGCCAGGCCAGCTAGTCAGCTAGAGCCAGGACCAGAGGCTGGTCCAGCCAGCAGGAAGCCTGCTCTAAACAACATGTGGGAGATATAAACGTTTACACTCAGGAACATTAATACATTGGCTCTGAGAAACAGAGAGAGCTATGGTTCTTAGGGAACACTGTATATGTTTCCATAAAGCTTCAGATGGGCCTAAACAAAATAAACAAGATGCACAACAGCACAGAAAAGCAAACAATGTAATGCTTCAATACAAAACAGACAAAAGAAGAGAAATGGTTGGGAATGACTCAGTTATGAAATGCACATGTCTGTAGTGCTTATGTTTATAGTTTCCATCCAGATACATTAAAGCCCTAAATTCGTTCTCCTCTCCCAGCGAGTTCACTCCTAACATCTTGCTTTATTTCTGAACCAGATCATGTCTTTATCTCACAAATCTGGTTCATATTCAGTATCTGCTAACAACAAAAGCATGGACAGTAGAGCTGACCCAAATACCATTTACAGGCTATGACTATTCATTGGTATTTCTGACTCAAATACGTGTTCTCTAAATCACTCTATAAAAATAATATAATTATAATTTTACTATATTTTCATTAGTGCAGTTATTGTGCTGTAAATTATATGCTGTATTTGGCAACATTGTAGTAACACTGCCATATGTTGCTATAGAAGCAGTGATTGTAGCCCATACAGGACAGCTGGTGTCCTAGTGGTTAAAGAGTTGGCCCTGTGACCAGAAGGTTGTGGGTTCATGTCCCAGGACTTCTAGTGGCACCACTGAAGTATCCTTAAACAATGTGTTCCTGGCTGCCCGCTGCTTCACTTGCTGAATGGGTTAAATACAGAGGAAAAATGTTGTGCTCTTTACATTGTGTGCTGTGGTGTGTTCATGTATGACAGCTTTTATGAACCATGTAGATGTTAAGGGTGTATCATTAATGAATTAATAAGACTTTTATTTATTATTTATTTTATTTTTCTTCATTCACAGGCAGAACTCACCCAAGGTCTGTGCTGCCGGTTGTTGTACCACTAGTTGTAGCTGGGAAGGAATAGTATCACTATACTAATATATTTCGGATGATTCTTCATACCATCTTCTTAAAGTAGATTTTGAGATTTTGTTTTTGTTATCCAGTAGTTAAAGGTGCTTCCACAACCCTTTGCTATTTTGTCCATATATGAGGTGAGGTGACGTATAGTAATAATCATTATCCTTTTTGAAGACCTTTGCTGACGTGTTGCAGGTTAGGCAACAAATTCTGTGGCTTGAAAACAAAAAAATGCTTATGAATACTACATACAGACTCACATGCCAACATAACAAATACTATTACAATTTGGACCAGTCCTAATCAACATCATGTCTTATAGACAGGGCTGCTGAGTGACTCCTCTCGGTACAGCTGTGCAGTTCCTAACACTGCAACACAGCAACCTGTGCTGGCACAAACTGATACTCCAGCAAGACAACGCATACTGCTTTCAGTGCAACCATGCATAACCTGCCAGCGTTTATGAGTAAATTACTATTGATTACCGGCAGGGCAACACAGCTTATTCAGTTTTATACCTCTAATAGAATGAATTCATGTGCTGCAAATCACAAGGATTTAGTGAGGAGAGTATACAAATGGATTTTTAGCATCGGCTTTGGGAAATTGACTGTGTCTGAGTTGCCTGCAGCAAAGTTCATACCTTATGGACAGCTTCCAACATTTAAAGTTAATATTTCCTTCCATGTACCATTAAAACCTCTCATGTGTCCGTTTTGGAAACGTTATACGATGTATAGGTATGTACAGTAAAGTCTTTTTTTTTTTTTTTTACTGGAAATGGTTTAAAGCTTGATTAACCTAAATAATACTTTGTCATGTATCACAGTGGAAACTCTTTTGGAGAGCAGAATGATCTTCAAATCTCTAACAGATGGAAACTCTCATAATTGGCTCCTCTGGTTCTCTTTCAGAATACCGCAAGGACACATGAATTTGTGTTTTTCTAATGCTAAAGCCCTACTTGGTTTCTCATAAATCGAAGGCAGAGAGTGAGGCAGAGTGACAGAGCTCTACTTACAGCACTCTGCATGGAAAATGGATCACTTCAGCAGAGCTGAACAAGTTGGAGGAATATGAAAGCTGCCTATGTGCGGCTCTTTGTATCCCTGCAGAGCTGCCGTTTCACTGCTTCGAAAAAACAGAAGTTAGACTCAGATGCAAAATTTAATTCCATCCATATGATGGGCACTGAATTGTTAGGTGTGGTTGAGGTTCGTTTCATATCCATGTGACTGGCAAAAGAGGCACAGAACTCCAGATCAGTGTCCAGTACTGTTAACTTGGATGTGTCTGGTTAACCCCTAACCAGACACATCCACTAAACCTGGCAATTACCAGATGTGTTGAATCAGGTATGTTTGAGCAGGAAAACCGTCAAACTGTGCTAGACATCAGCCATCCAGGGCCGGAGCTGTACACCCCCGTATTAATGGAATTTTTGAAATGTTTTTCCCCAATTATTTCTACCACTCAATGCTTCCCTTTTCCATAGAGATGAGCAAAACAAACCCTTTGTCAGACACAGCCTGCCAAAACAGGACACTAGTGCATGAATCATCAATAATATAATGGACCTCAAAATCCATGTTTAAATAGACTTGCAGGTGTGGTGAATTATTCCCCACATTTCCACAGGCTGAGTCACAGGAAGTAATTTGACTCATCATTATAGATCCTATTCGAATCCAGTGTCATTTCTGGTGAAATTTCACAAAAAAGATTGTTTGAAGACACACCATATGCATTCAATCATTATCCGAGCCACTTATCCATAACCAGGGAAGCATGGGTGTGCTGGCGGGAAGAAACAGGTCCCTGTTTTTCACAGGGCAGACACACAGACAAACGCATTCATGCACCCACTCACACCTAGGAGCAATTTAGCATCCCCAGTTCACCTGACATACATGCCTTTGGACAGTGGAAGGAAACCAGGGCACCTGGCAGAAACCCACTCATACATGCAAACTCCACACAGAAAGGACCTTCAGTCGCCCTGGACGGCTTAGGAGTTGGCTGGCAAATCATTTGTCATATTTGTCATAGAATTGCTCTGATTAGTGTAAATAATTACTACACTGTAAATACTGCACAGTACTGCCTCTGCTGTATCCTGAGATACTAATCAAGCATCTCACAACAGCTGCTCGTCATAAGCATGACATAAAGCACATGTTTTATGTAGTATTGCAGATTTTTTGGGACCAAGTAATGTCATTCAATGATAAATAATATGTTATGATTTTCTATTTACAGATACAGATCAATTCCTTACAAGTTATCTGTCAGGAACTGATCATTTGCTTTATACAGGGGGTATACAGTGATGTAACCCGAATTATGGGGTAGCTTAATTCTCTCCTAGCTTGAATCTCTTATATATAAAATCATAAAAACACAACTAAGCCACAGAAAGAAAAAAAAAAGGAAAACTGCCTCACTCATATGCCACGACACTGCGTATTCTTCCACCTCACGCAACCAAACTAGTTCACCCAAGTAGTCCATAAGAAAGAGGCTAATGGCGTGAGTCGAGTGCGAGTGGAAGTGAACGTTGTAAACTCGTAACGGTCCCCCTATAGTAGTTTTAGTGTACGTCAGGCTTGGTGTCAGTCAACATGGAATTATATACTGCTGTTTGTCATTCTACAGGTTTCTACAAAATAGGAAAAAATATGATTGTAGAGTGGCTAAAGGGTTGTAGCATCATAATAGCATTTTGTGTCTTCAGCAGCTTTATTTTATATATATATATATATAAAACGCTGAATGGTACTGTATCAGAAACTAAAACACCACTGTATGTCTACAGGTGTTTGCTTTATATCACATATGATGTAATTCAAGTAGTCCTTAAAGCATTACTTGTACACCAACCTCCAGGTCACAGGTATACAAAGTCTTTAAAGTACGTGCAGTGATGGTGTGTCTCTTCATCAGTGCTGGCATTTTCGCGGAATTCACTGTGAAAGAAAAAGGCTAACAGCACTTGGGCTGCTGCTTTTGCACGCTCTGCTGTGTTTAATATTCCTGGGCTCTACTCAGCAGCCTCTAGAGCACAGAGAGGTTTACAGCCTGAGGCTTGGAACTCCCAGCGCAATCAGCCAATGCATAGAAACACTTAGAGCCCATGATATATTCCATTTAAAATATAATACCATCACAGTTATCATAGCTGTTTAACGAGGGTACAGGTCCATAAGAATGAAAAAAAGAACAAAAGAAATTCACATTCATTTCAACAAATGTAATGGTTAGTTTGAAAGCACCTGTGGTCAGAAAAAGTAAAGAGCGGGACAAGAGCCTGACCTGTTATCCATAAACTTGTCCAGAAAGTCACATTTGTCTGGATAATTGCATCCTGTGTCTGGCTACAGAAAATGTATGCAGCATGCAGGTGGGGATGCAGAGGCGAAGTCTCGTGTACTCTGCTGCCCACTACTGCTCCAACTCGTTCATGATGGTCATTGCGGCTGCCTTCGGTACACAATGATCTGATTATTCATTAAGTGGAAAAGTGAATAACCTCACAGTGGTGTCTTCCAGCTTCAACACTCTGCCTTTTGGCGTATATGAGGCAGAAAGTGAGATGAAGTGTTACTGCTTGTAGATTTCCAGTGTCTGTATTTTCCACAGTCAGAAAAGCTGCTCTTTAATTTGTAGTGTAAAGACTCCCCTGTGCTCTATAGAATGCTGGTGCCAAATCACTGGGTGCTCTGTGCAGGAGCCAGAGCAGTAGTATGGATTCCTGCTTTGACCACTCTTTATGCCTAGTTTGTGATGAAAACCGATATGCTCTCCAGGCTTAGATGAAAAAATGCATTGCAATGCAAAAAATACAAATGCATTTACATACAAAATTGTGATTATTATGAGTGATAGTTGTCAATGGAAGGCACCCTCAGTTTAGAATTTGAATTAAGTGATAAAATCAGTTAATATGAAGAGTGATTTTGAGCTGTACTGGAGATCAAAAGTTATTTCATTTTCTTCAAGAAATTAAATTCCCTAATCTTATTATTATTTTTTCTCTCTCTCTCCCTCTTTACTCATCCTCCCTTTGCATCTTTATCTGCACAGCACCATCCATGGTGTCCATCATGCATCAGGTTGGCAGGACTGTGGACAGCATCACTTTGTCCTGGTCACAACCAGACCAGCCCAATGGGGTCATTCTAGACTATGAGTTGCAGTACTATGAGAAGGTAATGCCAATGTCTTTTTAGCCTATTCTGTTGAATTAAAACATTAATGACAAAGACATGTTGTTCTTGAAGCATCTTTATCATTGTTTAAAGTACATGAAAGAAGATCTTGGTGTTCTGATCTCTTCTAGAACATGGCTGAGCTGAACTCTTCTGTACTGAGGAGTCAGACGAATACGGTGGTGGTCCGGGGCCTGAAGCCAGGGACCATCTACGTGTTCCAGGTGCGAGCTCGGACGGTGGCAGGGTTTGGACGCTTCAGTGGGAAAATGTACTTCCAAACTATGACTGAAGGTATGAATCTGTACAAGGTCCAAGAGTAGATCCCTATACACTGAATTGCCAGTTTTAGGTACACCTGCATTAAAACTCATTGTCCATATTGTCAGGTGCATCTACCTTACAGGTGCACTTTACAGGGCTGCAGCCCGTCTGTAAATTTACAGGTACTGACTGCAATCCGTTTGTTGTTGCACAGTTTGTCAGCTGCCTTCTAACACATCCATCAAAGGAAAGGGACCAACATAAGATAATATGTGAAAGGTGGACAGTACTTAGCACAGTGGTGAAACAGTCATGGCATTGGCACTGATATAAGTGTATCTAGCACAGCTGTGTTGCTAAGGCTTTTATGCAGACTGGGTTCAGAATAGTTCACCTACCAAAAATATGATAGTCAAGTCAGATTTATTTCTATAGTGTTTCTTACAATATGCATTGTCACAAAGTTGTTTTATCAAAAATTTTGTCTGAGCGAGCTAATGAGGGGCAACAGTGATAAGGGAAACGCCCTAAGAGCAAGAGGAAACCTTGAAAGGGGTCTCCATTTCTCTTTGATTTGATATAAGATTGCAGGATCTAGAATTAAAAGCTAATTTCAGGAAGGGCTTAAGGACATGCAGAATGATAAAAGAGAGATGAAAAGTTGCCTACACAAAAGTGTAGGTTAACCAGAGGAAACCAGGGATTAATGTCAGGTTCTGTAATTAGCCATGGTCAGGTTGTCTAAAGCAGTGAGAAGGTCTGAATGAGCATGTATAATGAAATTGTTCAAGTTAAGAGTCTATGCAGGCATCAGCATCAAGCATCAAAATGTCTTCATGCTATCCAAGCAACACCAACCAGAAGTCACTGACACTGACCGCTGATAAAACTGCATGGAAAAGTCTATTATTCTTTGATGTGCACAGAGCTGTGCCTGATACATTTGCACTAGCACCGCACACAACCCTGCTATAACATAGTGGTGTGTGTGGTACTAGTGTAAGTGTGTCACTGTTGTGCTGTAGAGGTCAGTATCAAAATAATATCTGGTCAGCACTGATACTGTGGTTAGTAATTATGTACTTAGTGCATGTGAATGACTGGCATACCTGGCAAAATGGAAGTTGTACTAAATGAACTGGCAAATTTGAGTGTTTTTGAACCAGGATTTTTGCTTCACTGTTTTTGCCGGTGTCAATATACTTGAAATCATCTCATAAAATCAAACGTAAATAAATCAATATATCAATATACATAAAATCAAACTAATTAAAGCTTTGTCGACGCTTAGTTCGATCAGTTGCTGCTGCCTGGCAAGCTACAGCATTGCTAATCCAAATCTCTGCCAATCACTGAAATGCCATAGACTTCATTCAGATGGAACATGTCAATAGATCTCTGTGCCAAGAGCACGGCCAAAAACAGATGTCAGTGCTCCAATCCCAGCCTGCTCCAGGTCTTCCAAATCTGCACTGGCACTGTGTTTTTTCACTACAACTTTAATGGAGTTCCTATAAACTAATAGAAACAACAATGTTGCCATTTGGCATGCGTATAGCTTGAGAGAGAGGCAGTAAAAATGACTGAGTGGAGCGACTGTCTGTATCACTAAATGCCAGCACTCCATAAACCGACTGAGGAGGAATGACTGCCAAATCTTTGACCAGATGTGACTTTAGGTTGACATTATGCATTGTGGTGCTTTGTTTGGGTGAAGAGACATCTGGCTTCAAACTTATGTTGTCTCTATTGTGTGCGTGTTTGTGTAGAGGAGTATAACTCCAGCCTGCAGGAGAAACTGCCTTTCATCATCGGCTCTGCTGCTGCGGGCTTTGTTTTCCTTGTTGCTGTCATTGTGCTCGTCATTGCCTGCAACCGGTGAGTTCTAAATCCTCCTCGGAGGACCCTCAAGCGATTAAAAATTCACACCGCCTCGTTCGTTCTTTCCTAGCTTCTCTGCTTTGTTCATCTCTCTGTGTTACTCTTCAGGAGAGGCAGCGACAGGACAGAATCCGAATACACAGACAAACTCCAGCACTACACCAGCGGCCACAGTGAGTAAACCTCTCAGCCTCAGAGGAAATACCTCCCGAATTTCCGTGTACGATAACTGATTACTAAACATTTCATGAGATTTGAGCCTGTTTCTGTAGTAGCGGTGCAAGCAGGTCAACAGCAGCAGACCTCTCCAGAAGATAGCACAAGAGTATAACAGTACCCGCTAACATATAATCACCAGCCACTTTATCAGGAACACCACTCAATAGAACCTCCTTTGCACTCAGATAAATTCTTCATGGCATGGATTCAAAAAGGTGTTGGAAACTCCTTCAAGATCTTGCTCATGTTGACATATTTGCATCACGTTTGATTGTTGCAGTTTGTTGCCTAGCTTTCATGTTCATTTCTTTCATACCACATCTTAGAGGTGCTCTATTAGATTGATGTTTGGTGACTGTACTCTGAACTAATGATGTTCATGGAACCTGTTTGAGATCACTCAGTGTATTTTGTGATGAGGTCCATTATCATGCTGGAAGTAGCTATTAAAAGATGGATAAATTGTGGTCAAGAAAGGATGTTCATGCCCAGGCTTCAGACGATGTTTGACTGATATTAGGGCTGAACGGGCCAAGAAAACATTCCTTCAGGAGAGGCAGCGACAGGACAGAATCCGAATACACAGACAAACTCCAGCACTACACCACATTCCCCACATTGTTATGACTGCCAGCAGGCTGGGTCGCTGTTTTCATGCTAAATTCTCACATTGCCATCTGCATGTCGCAGCAGAAATCAAGATTTATAAGACCAGGAGATGTTTTTCCATTATTATCTGTCCAGCTTTGTCCCACTGTAGTCTGGGATTCCTGTTCTTGGCTGACAGAGATAGAGCCAGATGTGGTCTTCAGCTGTTGTAGTCTATCTGCCTCAGGGATCGACTTGTTGTGCATTCAGAGCTTTCTTATCAAGTTGTCACTTGAACAAGTCTAGCCGTCCTTCTCTGACCTCTCCCATCAGCAGGTCATTTCAACCCACTGAACAGCCACTTACTGGATTTCTTTTCACACCATTCTTTGCAGCCTCTATAGACTGTTGTGTGTGAAAATCCCAGCAGATCAGCAGTTGCTGAAATACTCAGATCATTCTGTCTAGCACCAACAACTCCAACAAATTTTTCATTCTGATGTTTGATGAGGAAATGAAATTAAGCCCTTCACCCATGTTTGCTTGATTTTCTGTACTGCACTCGTGCCAAATGATTGAATAATACAGTGGCCGGCTAGTGTATTTATTAGATATTTATGTCTCTATATCCAGCTAATCTTTTTTTCACATGCTCCATACCCATATATAGTCAAGAACCCCCAAATGTCTCTTTAATTTAACTCTATAGAAAAAACTTTGTCTAATGTAAGGTGATTGAAGCATCTCTACTGGGTTATTCATCATTAAAGTGTAGCTAAAGGATGGCTGTGGGGTTCATATGACATTGAAAAGCAAAAATAAAATAGAAATCCATGTTTTTTTGGACAGCAAAATTCTCTTTAGCCAGTTTTTCCTGGATCTAATCTCAGAAGGGTCCTGTGTAGATTTGGAACAAGGCCCAAGTAGGAAGCTAATAATTTTAATTTCCGATTTTTATTATACTTTATCTTCCTTATACTTGAATAGTACAGAGCTTGGATAGTACAGAAAAAACTTCCATGTTTGTGCTCTTGCTACCTATATTGGCTACTGTCTGGCCTCTTGCATTCTAACTGGCTAATGGTATTTTTCTTTGTGTTTTATTTAGGCCACTAAAATTTAATTTTTACTTGTAAGTTCTGATTGGCTGCTTTGCATAGTATTCTGAGTGGTATTCTCCCTCTTGCGTTTTTGATTGGCTACAAGAATTTCCCCTTTTTGAGAGATCACTACATATGCAAAAAGGAACTATTTACTGTCTAAACACATCGCCATTATTGAATAAGGCAAGCTATAGTAGCACAAGTCATAACACAGTGTATGTATAACACCTAGTGTACTGGCATTCAGTTGTTGGTGCATCAAAGACCAGGATCAGGTCAGTTATAATTAGTTGTTTTGAGAGATTCAGTTGTAGTTCTGCTATTTTTTCAAGATATTAGAGCTCCACTATCTCTTTCTAAGTGTCGCCAGGAATGAAGATCTACATAGATCCTTTCACTTATGAGGACCCTAATGAGGCAGTGAGGGAGTTCGCTAAAGAAATAGACATGTCCTGCGTGAAGATTGAACAAGTCATTGGTGCAGGTAACAATGAACATCAATTTCAATGTTTCAAATTTTGATTTAGCCATCAGATGCTGTATATATTATCAAGAGTACTGTTAACTTTGTCAGCTATGTAAAGTTGTTTTTGATCAACATCTGTTAATATTTAATAAGTAAATAAATAAATCTGTCAAAAAATGCTTTTCAAAATTTCTCCTGGTCCATTAGTCATGACAGACTCATTTAAAGGACGTTTTCAAAATGAGCGAAGGATCTGAAATCCTTCAGGTTTCACAGGTCTGATTTTCTGTTAGGGGAATTTGGAGAGGTGTGCAGTGGCAACCTGCGTCTTCCTGGGAAGAGAGAGATCCTGGTAGCTATTAAAACGCTGAAGTCAGGCTACACTGAGAAGCAGAGGAGGGACTTCTTGAGCGAGGCCAGCATCATGGGCCAGTTTGACCACCCCAACATCATCCACCTTGAGGGAGTGGTGACGAAGAGCAGCCCTGTCATGATCATCACTGAGTTCATGGAGAATGGCTCACTGGACTCCTTTCTTAGGGTAGATTGTAGTGTTTTTGGTCACTAGTTGCATATATTCACTTTTTGTTCTTTTGTTTAACATTTGAAGCCTCATGATATTAACCTAACAATTACTTATTAATGAGCACTTTATCAGGAATGAATTGTAATAAAGGCTAGGGCTGCATAATATGGACAAACTACCACTAAGCCATATAATTAAAATGATATATCTTCAGTATATATATAACATATAAATATGCTTAAATATGCTATATTTAAACACACAATTAAGAAGTACTGTGCATTTTTTTATCTAAATAATTGAATTTGTGGGACCTTTGGTTTGTAACTGTTACACACTGTTAAAAATACCCACAGAAACTTCTAAATCTTAATCTCGAAAAGTCAAAAATCTCACAGAACACAGAAACAAACGTTGGTAGGAGGGCTCAATTCCAATTTACAGTCAATATTGCAGGGATTGTGAAAAGTGATGATAGCAATGTACTGTGCAGCCTTAATACTAACTTATTTTTCTACGTTTGGATAACAGGGAAAATACTGTATGTCTCACTCTGACACTGCGCAAAGCCACTCGTCCCTCTGTGGCCTCCAACTGGGCTGGCGTCCCTGGAGACTGAGTCCAGATGTGCCTGACTAGAGTCACAGCTGGACTGAGAGATAATACAAGTCCAGATGTAGTGCTGCTGGGCTCCAATAACATAGCTTACAGAGCCAATGACAGATCTCTACAGGAAAGATTAAATAACCTTGTAATAACTGACTGCAACATCCACAACAGGATCACTTGATCAAAAAGTCTGTCTATTGTAACAGAATGCCAGCAGTTCTGTCATGTTGTTCTGCCAACTCTGTTTTCAGCAAAACGACGGGCAGTTTACTGTGATCCAGTTGGTGGGCATGCTGCGTGGCATCGCAGCCGGCATGAAGTATCTCTGTGACATGAACTACGTTCACCGTGATCTGGCTGCTCGCAACATCCTGGTCAACAGCAACCTGGTGTGCAAAGTATCTGACTTCGGACTCTCCCGCTTCCTGGAGGACGATACATCAGACCCTACCTACACAAGTGCCCTGGTAAGTAGGCCCCCCAGGATCTCCCCGTTCAAGTCATAGACACAAGTCCTAGTTCAGTTTCATAGCAAAGAGACAGTCATGATCAGGTTTCAGTTCCACTTCAGTAAACTTAAGCCATTAACCATCAGCTGTTGATGTGATGTGCTGTTCTCATGCTGACCTTGCGAAGCCTGTCAACACAAACATGAAAGTTGAACCTGACCCAACCCCCGTCAATATTTGAGGAATCATATTCAAACCCAATCAATCCTGACATGACAAATAAGTCAGGATATCTCACAGTTGTTAGGTGCATACGCTTTGTTTGTAATATGAATGTTGTGTGTTGCTGAACAGATTTTGATTTAGACTGTGGTGTGATTAAGAGAACATAGATCTGCATGTTTAAATTCATAATTACTGTTTATATGAGTAAAATATAACATGTGACAAATACAAAATATGTTTACACACACATATATAAATATGTAAATAAAACATTAACGCAATATTAGCGCACTATTTACTTAACTCTGACAATTATTTTATCATGTGTTAATTCAGGTATTTTTAAATTCTTTAAAAATAAATAATTTTTATACTTATGTGCTTTTTAAAGTCATGGGAGCACTCTATGTGCACTGTACGGGTAAGGTATCCCATTACTTTTGTCCATATACTATGCCTGACCATTACACCAAAAGGGACTTTAAAGACACTGCATTCAGATACATAGACTTTCTTAAGGAGTTGGTCCTCTTTGCAGCTTCTATAATGGTTCTGAAATACATTCATGTTTAAGCTTTTTTTCTCTTATGATACACATAAATAGAAACTGAGTGACTAAATGTGCAGACAATGCCAAATTTCATTTTACCGTAAAGTGTATTTTCTCTTAGAGAACAAAACAGCCTCACACCCCCAGCTCTCTTTCAGATGTGTCTGTTTTGATTGCCAAATCATTTTTAAATGAACCTTCCTTCTTAGGGAGGAAAGATTCCTATCCGATGGACTGCCCCAGAAGCCATCCAGTATAGGAAGTTCACCTCCTCCAGTGATGTGTGGAGCTATGGCATTGTCATGTGGGAGGTTATGTCCTATGGAGAGAGACCATACTGGGACATGAGCAATCAAGATGTAGGACATTTTACATATATTTGCTATTTATAACATGGATGCATTGCTTGAATTTTCAAGTGTAGTCTAGAATCACAAAATAGAGCAGTGATGACCCCTAGTGGACTAAAACAATGTCTCCATTCAGCCTCACTGCTAAATAAAACATTTGAGACAGCTGTCCAGCTTGTTAAATAGTAAAAAGCATCAAGGTACAAGTGTCTTTACTTATCGACTGTCCTGTCACTTCAAGTGCATTCATCTCTATGTTAACCTTTCCAGGTGATCAATGCCATAGAGCAGGATTATAGATTACCTCCTCCTATGGATTGCCCCAATGCATTACACCAGCTAATGTTGGACTGCTGGCAGAAAGACCGCAACAACCGGCCCAAATTCAGCCAGACCGTCAACACCCTGGATAAAATGATCCGCAACCCCAACAGCCTAAAGGCCACCACCCCTTTGTCTTCAGGGTAAGCTTGTCCAGAAGGTTAATGAATTCAAGCCTTGATAGACAAAGAGACAACAGTGATTGTATATGTATTGCTTTCTGTACAACTAAGAGCTAGACAGAATTAATGTTCATAGAATACTTCTAGTTTGGAATTGTGCTTGAAACATGTCATCGAATTTATATATTTGAACATTTAGAAGTGACATCATTGCATTGTTTGGGCTCACTGATATGATGATTTGTTTCTGTGTTTTTGCTACAGCATGCACCTACCTCTGCTGGACCGCAGCACTCCAGACTTTTCCAGCTTCAACAGTGTGGATGAGTGGTTGGATGCTATCAAGATGGGCCAATACAAGGAGAACTTTGCCAACGAGGGCTTCACTTCCTTTGATGCTGTCTCCCAAATGACAATGGAGTACGTGTCTCTGTTCTAAGATTCTTTTGGCACATTCTTAAAGAATCTGCTGTAGTATGTAACATCAGAATTCACTCTGCAGGCCGTAACGAAACAATAGAAACTAAACTTTAATTAGGTTTTTTTTTTCCAAAATCCAACTCACTTACATATAACCACCTATACAGCCTACAGTAGTTTTGCCCTGATATTTCGATCAGTCTTAAATACACTTTATTAAAGTGTATGTAACTATGGCCACAAGTGACTCATTATCGGTTCTAATGGCCATGGATATAAGCTACTTTGTTTTGTTTGTTCCTTTAAAGTTCTGTGGCTTACGGCTTGGGATTTGATTTTATTCTGATTGTTTGGGAAATTATTCCATCCTTAATCTTGGATCTTACTTTGATTTGATAATGTTTTTTATAATTCACAGCTAATTATTCCCAAAAGTACAGAGAATATGTAGAGATCTATTTAGACTGCAGAGGAATACTCAGAGGAAAACTTTTTTTTTTTTCTTCAAATAGCTCAAATTTGGTTGTGTCTCTTTTTCTTTCTCACAGTGAAATTCTGAGAGTAGGAGTGACTCTAGCTGGCCACCAGAAGAAGATTTTCAACAGCGTGCAGATGATGCGAGCACAGATGAACCAAATCCAGTCGGTGGAGGTTTGACCCTCAGCGGTGGAGGCTGGGGTTGGGCGGAGCACGCTCTCTCGCCACAGTCCGCTCCTCCTCTCAGACTGACTCCCTCCTCCGCCTGCCCTGGCTTCTGAGCGCAGCCCGTCCTGTGGAGCCGTCCCCGTTTGGGAGGGCCCCCACAAGGCAAGGCCGAAACGAGGGACTCCCACACACCACTGCCCCCCCGCAAACTACCAGCACGCAGCAGGCGGGATGGAGTTGGCAACGGTTGGCCAGCGACGTCTCAGTATTAGTCGTCAGAACCTCTTCACTGTTGTGTACTGTGTGAAGTTGACAACAATGGTGATGATTATAATAACAGCAATGTGGTGTGAAAAATACGTAGAGGTAAAGACAAAAGCTTTGCTCTTACTATGGTCTTCACCATTGGTTTGGCTGATCCATGACTAGAGGAATCTGTATTGATAGATTGAAATGTTACCCTTTAAAAGGGCAAGAAGTAAAATCAAAGTAGCTCTCTCCTCTGGAGGTGTGCAAGTCTCCTGCTGAGACAAAAAAAAAATACGTACAGCAGCGCAATAGAGAAGGAAAGGAGGGAAGGATGTGGGTCTGATAGGGAGTCTGAAATGGACCGTGGACTAATGGCAAAAAAATGAGCCTCTTATACTCCTGTCGCTGCCATATGGTGAGAAAGGATCCATGTGGCAGCTCATTCCCGAGAGGACTGTTGTAGAAACTGTGTGTGAAAAAAAAAAAGTGACAAACACAGAATACTCTTTTTAATGAATATTGTGGTGAATATTTTTTATTTCCTTCCTGTTTTTTTTGGTATGTATTTATTTATTTTGTACTTTTTAACATACGGCGTAATGAACCGCATAGTCATTTCGTAATAACATACCACATGCTCTTGCATCGTGCACACATATCCAAGGCTCTTAACTTGCTCACATCATCACCCTTGCGGCTTGAGTTGTAAGACACGCTGGCCTGATTTGTTTTGGTGTTTAACTGATATTGCTTTCTTTCCTACTGTTAATAGAGTACGTGCACCTTAGTGACAAAGTAAATGTTGCCATGGATTTTTCATCAGATGTCATGTTTTGCAAAGTTTCGATTGTTCTTTTCACCTTTCGTCCCAGATCGTCCCCGTGTGTATATATATTTTTCTTCACATGAAATATATGTATTAAAAAGTGCAGTCAAGCGCGTGCTGTTGGCATGCAGAGGCAGCTGATGAATCCGAACGATGGACTGAAAGGAGAGGATGGCCTCAGGGGGGACGAACCTTAAGACACTTCACGGAACACTTTGTTCAGTTGACTTTTTTTAAACATATGTTTTATAATGATGAAGCATTGTGATTTTTGTAATACTGATATGTACATTACCTGGTATAGTGGAGCAGAGTACGTCTGCATTTTAGTGGCATGTTAAAGGATTCATGGCAGTATTAACATGACACGGTCATACTTGTTTGAAAACCATCCTGGTAGAAGCTTTTGTAATAACAAGATAAGATTTATCTTTTGGATAGTCCTGATTCCAGCCATCTTGAGTTCTAATATGATGTCTGGACAGGGTAGGATTTCACTGTGGGGCAGAATGGATTGGGGACCCCATGCATCTTGTGTGACAGATTTTTCACCACATTTCTATGTGCTAGAAGACAATGACTGACTGTATAAAAAATGCAAGCTCCATTTCTGAAGATGGGTGGGGCCGTTCAGTGGTGCAACAGGTCCAAGCGAAACTGTCACTTGGAAATCATTGCTTTTGAGTAGTTAAAGAGGCACATGTTTGTTTGTTTGTTTTTACAAAACTATATAACATAGATGCCATTGGTTACTGTAAAATACATTGCAATCTGTAAATCATTTGGTTGGTTGGTTTGTTTTTCATACATGCAATGTGAAATTAGACAGAAGTCAAACTCTGAAGTTCAATATTCCAAATACTGCACATTACTAACCCAAACCTAGTTGTTGAGTTTACACTGTGACAATCATGTGTCTCCCTTGAACTGAATGTGCTTCCTTTCACCTAGTAAACCAGTCTTCCACTTCTGACCGCCTCGCATACTCACCTTCTCTGATGTTTTCTTGTTTGGTTGCCGGGTTCATCACAGGGGTGTGTGTATCCTGTTGTAGTTTTCAGTCTCTCATTTCTGCCATGTTTTTGTCATCTTTTTAAGGTAAAGCACAAGAATACTGTCCGTCTCCCTCTCATGTCAATGCACTTATTGCATCTTAATTTGCTGAAAAACAAAAGGACAATCTAAATCATTAAAAACACTTTAAATTAGGGCTGATTGGTCTAAGGCACAGGTGTTGAACTCCAGTCCTGGAGGGCCGGTGTCCAGCAGGTTTTGGTGATTTCCCACCTGGTTCACCTCGCCAGTTAATTGACAGGTATAGTGAATGTGTTTGAGTACCATCACACTGTGGAGCCCTCCAGGACCGGAGTTTGACACCCCTGGTCTAAAATATGGTGTCCTGTGATGTCGCTTGTCTCGACCCAGTCACTTTTACTGCATATGTTTAATGCACTTTTAACTGCAGAATGAATTGTCCCAATTGGTTAGGCCCACATTTTGGCCCTGTTACTAGGAGCATGCACCCTTCATGCCTTCGAAATCCATATCTGCAGGAGAAACGTTTTTCTCACTCTGGTCATCAGCTTTGGCCACTCGCTTTGCCATGTTTTCTTTTTTTAAGAGAAAGGGTCCTTATGTAAAGAGGGAGATCTGCTGACACAGTGTCTGTGGCTTATGTTATGTATGGATGTGCGAAGCTTTGGGGTTGATCCTATCAAACTTTCTATGAACGTATTTCTGTACAGTCTGTGTATGGTCTGGATGATATTAAAAGAACACTTCAGAAGCTAATTTATTCACAGTACACATTTATGTTTTCTTTGTGGGTCTCCTGAGCACACGCACATGCGGTGGACTCAATTTAGAGCAGTTTGACATGAAATCCACTTTAAGACCATTGAGGTATTTATCTCACCTTTACCCCAGTCCTACCATTCCATGTTAAAATATTCCTCTGTCCTCTTTATCACTAATCATTTTTACAATGTTTATTTAGCACACATGCACAGATCTTCTAATCCTGAATACTCTGACTGATGCCGGAGGCCCTGTTATGTGTATCTTTAACCTTGTGAATCAGCCTCTTGTTGAATTATATGCAATGTAATTGGCTTATTTTCCCCAAAAAAACGACGGTTGGTGGTAAATGAAGGCTGTAAAAAACATTAAATGGTACTGTGAGTATTTTTAAATGAGGACTACAAGTCAATGTATTAACGTTTGACAAAAAGGATGTCATGCCTCTATTGAACGCCAGGGGGAGTCATAGGTCACAATGTTCTATGATATTCATGTAAATCAAGCTGGTTTATGATTGGTGTGTTTGCTGAGGCCAAGTACAAACAGGAGATCATAAAAATATGAACTCACTGTCCAGCACACTATATTGAAGTATCATTTCAAGGAACATTAAAAACATCAGTACGCATATCTGCTTGGGTGTAACAGAAAATGAACCTGATTCAAAACGGCTGGGTTAAGTCGTTTACATCTCGCAAAGATGCATCCTGTGATTCAGTTTAAGGATAAACTGAAGCTAATAGTGTTAGATTCTCTCTCACTGCGAGTGCTCAGCTGTCATGTCACTGTGAGGCGTGTTTTACGGTGTGGTATTAAGCAGAAGCCTTTAGCAAGGTCTCTGCTATTAGGATTAATTACAGTTTCTCTGATCCTTTCCCTGCAGATGCTTTTGCTCTGCTTCCTTTTTAAGGCACCAGCAATCAAGCAGCATTTCTCAAACCCTGTAATCTCCTCTAGCTCCTCTGGAGGATATTTACAGAGAGTAGGCTTGCATGTCCTCAAAACCCATCAGTAACTGTTCCGCACAAGTGCAGGGCCAAGAACCTCCTCAGCCAGAGCTGCCTGTCCAGCCTGGCACTGCTGTAAATGTGTCCTGCCAGTTTCAGCCCAGAGACTGGTATATTGATTATATTTAAGCTCCCTTTTGAAAATACTGAGGTTATTTAGTGACGAACGTGTTTGTGTTTGTTATCCATGCATCTGACACAGTGTTCACATATAGCATGAACAATTTTACAATACGGTTACATTTACAGTTTTACAATAATGCCTCATGATATCTACACTGGAATTTTGCCCATGCAGAAAATGATCTAATCTATGAGCAGTGATTTCTCTAATGCTGGATAGAGGATATTTTCAGTTACTTGTTCACAGCTGGTTAATCGTCCTGTAGCTTTATAGTAATTTATATATGTGCTGTCCTAAATGCTCTTGGATTAATCCTGCATAAATTCATGTAGATTTATTCTTTCATAAGGTCAGCTGCTGCTCATAGTGGACTAGTTGATTACCGACTGTGGAATTATTCATGCTGTCAGTAGGTTATATAGTAGGTTCACTCATCATGTTAAGCAGTAGTTGATACATTTCTGCAGCAGGGCTTGTATGGCTTTATACTAACTAGAATAAGTGAGGGTTCTTTGACTAATTGAAGCAGTCTGCATGACATTTTCTGGGTTCAAAAACCTTGCACAAGCATGGTTAGTTGGGTAGTTAGTTGGTCTTTATCATTTTTGATACATTAGCTTTATTTTGTATTAATAGTGTTGGGTGGGTTGCAGGTGGGTTGCATGGTGCTTAGCAATACCTCACAGTGGTCCCGGACCTGATTCCCCAATTTCCTCCCACAGTACAAAGAATGGCATATTGAGTGCATTGGAGATGCTAAATGGGCACTGTATAGTATATACTATATATTTTTGTCTCCTGGACAGCAGCCGAGACGTAGAGTGCTGCATGCAACACCTTAGAGCTCTGCACACGCAAACACCTCATCCTCCTTCCCGCCAGACTGACGTAGAGTACTGCCTCCCCCCACATTAAAAATTCTTCCTGGCGCCCATGCCTGCGATAGCATCTGATTGACCTGTACAGAGGTGACCTGTACAGAGCATTTCTCTGCTTTTCTTCCAGTGACTGCTGGGATAGGCCCCAACCCTATGATCCTGGTCAGGCTCAGATAATGTATGGATGGACATACCAAGTAACTTGCAGAAATGTAGAAATGTCCATATTGGCTAGACACCTTAACAGAATTTAAACACAGAGGTTGGGTAAAACCAAGAGTTATTCTTTCAGGGCATCAGAAAGGATGTTGATTTATTTTCGCTTGATTTATTTTCACCCTACCCCTGCTGTGAGCCAAACAAATTGCAACAGACAAAGTGTTTGCATATTGCTATTTTTCAATGAAGTGAAGGGAGCAAAGAAGTAATCTTGCTAATATATAATGATAATATTACCTGTGATTAAATATTTGCTTTGTTAATAATTTACCACTGTTAGATCAGTTAGATCAAATATTTTTGTAATATTTTGCATATAATAGCTTTATTTATGTATTTATTTTGTCCCTGACACCCATAGAACATCCGGTTTAACCCCTCTAGTGTGAAACCCACAAATATACTCCAGCAGCAGTCATGGCCATAAAAATCTATTGTATTTGGTACCTGGTCCACTAATGCACTCATTTTAAACACACAGCCATAGTAAATAGAGGTCAAGCGAAAGCAACGAAGGTGAATGGGGTGGTGGTGGCCTAGTGGTAGGATACTTGCCTCCGGACCAAAAAGGTCACAGGTTCGAATCCTACCTCCAGCAC
>JBBJLR010000139.1:21002257-21015399 GCA_037577145.1 Brachypetersius gabonensis | reverse complement strand
TCCCCTGTAGTTAGAGAATGGAAGTCGCTTTGGATAAAAGCGTCTGATAAATGCCATAAATGTAAATGTAAATGAAAGAAGAGAAACGTCTGTCAAGACCATCTGATAAACCCAGCTTTCTGTTTCTGTTTACCTTCACTGATATGAGTAGTTTGTAGACTGCTGTAGTGCAAATGATGCTAAAAGATGGTTAATATTCCATTTTATTAATTAACAACATTAAAATGTAAAACAATAATGATAATAGTTAATGAAGTCTTAGTTGTTTTACTTCATTGATGTTAATGAGTTTTTTTCTTACATGTTACAGCCAAGAAAAGGCCTTGTTGCAGACAGCACAAGGCCCCCAATACACCCGGAATAAAACTGTGTCACCTTGTTCTAGTGCCTCTGTTGACAGGTGCTCTTTCTGAAAGCATTGGCACCCTGTCACCTCATGCACACATGCACCATTGCACAGCTAGACAGGGAAGGCCATCTCAGGTTTCTTTTGCCTTATACTGCTCTCACATATAGAATCCAGACTAAATAACCTCCTCTCTCAAACTTGGCTTCTGAGCAGGTGAAACAACTTCATATAGCTCCCAGGGTGACCAACTTTACACCGCTCACAGCATGGATAAAAAGTGATATTGTGGTCAGTGCTATAATGATACTTATTAGCAGTTCCATTTGCGCTATAGACTCAACTTGACGCACAGCTGCTCCACTCTAATTTCAACTGATTGTGTGCTTCGACTGATAGAGTGAGGAATTACCCCTTGCTTCAACTGATAGAGACTGAGAATCCTCACTTAAAAATATTGCTACTGTGACTTCTTTAGGCAGCAAGTTGACTACCACCACCACAGCTAACTAGAGACTCGTGCCCTCCAGACCAGTTCGACCACCATCAGGGATCACCTGCACGTGTTGCCTGCCCTCTAACCAAACTATTTCTCACTCAGACTCCAACAGAAGCTGCTGCAACACTGAAAACCGATTCTGCTTTGTTAACTTTAGAGTCTACTGCTTATCAATAATGAGGTTTACACACTTTTGCCACCCTTCATAATGACATGGACTTTTTCCTTGCCTTTGTCGTCTCTGGACCCTCAAATTCTGTAAAGCTGCCTAGTTACAACACCAGTTATAAACAACAGTGCATCTCCCTGAGAAATTGCAAAGTGTGATTCTGCAGTTGCCATGGTTTCATGGCTCTCTCTCGGCAGTGAAGGCAGACGCAAACGTAGACCTTCATCTTTCTAATACTTTATTTACACAAAACAAACAGGCCCGAGGGCCTAAACATAAATTAAACTCTGAGACAAAGGAGACAGGCACAAACACACCTAGCCAGAATGACAGTGGACAGACACTCAGGTTCACAAAACTAATTAAATAGAAAACACAAAACTCCACAAACCAATCAAAATCAAATATCACTTTAACCGATCACATCCATCAGCTGAAACAAATAATACAACCAAATTCAAGACCAGTGTGCTCAGACATGTCAAAATAAAAGCTCTTACACAAAAGGAAAAAGGACAGCCTCTAGTGGCTACCGTCTGTGACAAATTATTAGTGCAATGGTTGCTGGGGTGTTTCTAGGTTGTTACTGGGGCACTGAGGCGATTGCCAGGGTGTTGCTAGCTATGGAGCCACAATAGTGCCAAAAATACTTATATGTGCACTTTTCAATTTATACCCGTAATAATATATACGTGTATGTGTAAAAAGATTATTGCTCGTACTGAATACAATTTGTATTTGCAAAATACTTATCAGAAATATGCGTCAAGTGATCTGTATTTGTAATGAATTTTTTTTTCAAAGACAGATTTGTTTTCAAATGCAAAACCTGTTGTGCAAATCTTGAAACTGCATTCAGGAATCCAAGCGCTCTTGCAAATACCAACCTGCTACTGTGAATTCACTCTTGCGCGCGCAAATAATTTTGGCACTAATCTGACTAGCGCCTTGGCAGAAAAATATTTGCTCGCATATCCACCAATCAGATTAATTACTTTTCTAGCCAATCACAAAGCTGCAGGTAAGGTGACGACCAATCCTGGCGCTGAAGACGACGAAGGCGCTAGAGCACATTTCAGCATAATGGCGAGTAGTAAAAACGGGCCGGTGACTTCTGTTTTAAATAAATGCGACGGATTAAATAAAGGCGATTTGATAGTGACGGGCACATGAAGCTCCGAAGCGCGTATCAAGTATAAGGGGGCGTGGCAGACGAAGCCTTGCTTCGAGGCGTGTATCGGCTAGGCAGAAAACCACGTGACCAACGACAAACGAAGCCTCGGTTCGTTACATCAGCGCTTCATCCCAAGTGTCGCTTTCTGTATAAATGGGGCGAATCCCGACAGCGCTTCGTGTTTTTATATTTCATTCCCACATTTGCAATTTGTAAAATTAAGTAGTATTGTATTAGTGTTATGCCACTTCACATTATGTGCAGGTAGCTTGCACCATTTCATAATATGTGATTTTTTATTTGGTTTTATATGTGCATTTATTTGGAATCTTTTCATTAATTCTCTTTCATTATCTCTCTCTTTCTCTCTCTCTCTCTACTATCTCTCTCTCTATCTCTCTCTCTCTCTCTCTCTCGCTTTCTATTATTTTGAGTCAACACAATAAATGTGTATAAAAAGGTATTAATAAACATAAAGAGGATAACATTTGTGTTTTTGTTCAGTGATTGTGTTCAGTGCTTATGTGTGTCATTCGGGTGAACATTTATTGATTCTTGTTGAGGAAAAGATTTTTTTACTGTATTTGTTCATGAAAAGCTCTAAAATGCCTAAGCATTGATGATGTATTCTTGTTGTATACCAGTTCCTTTTGGCACAGCAAACACTTCACCTTAGACCATGAAAATGCAATATGAATATAATTTTGAATGGTGATAAAATCTTGTTCTAAGAAATAAAATTTATAATAACAATTTACAGCTACATGCCTTATTTGGAGGAACCATTTCAAAATGTTCCCACATAGGGGGATATTTTTTCTTGTGTGGTGGTTCCATTAGGAAATACACAAAATAAAAAATCTGTCCGATACTCGCTCATACACTTTTCTACAAACGACCCACGAAGCGCTGTCGAGATTCGCCCCATTTATACAGAAAGCGACACTTGGGATGAAGCGCTGATGTAACGAACAGAGGCTTCGTTTGTCGTTGGTCACGTGGTTTTCTGCTTAACCGATACACGCCTTGAAGCGAGGCATCGTCTGCCACGCCCCCTTATACTTGATACGCGCTTCGGAGCTTCATGTGCCCGTCACTATCTCTAGTCGTTACCATATCATTGCTGCTTTACTGTGTACAACATAAAAAGATTTTTAAAAAAAAACAACATAAAAGTGCCTTTATTTAATCCGTCGCATTTATTTAAAACAGAAGTCACCGGCCCGTTTTTACTACTCGCCATTTTGCTGAAATGTGCTCTAGCGCCTTCGTCGTCTTCAGCGCCAGGATTGGGCGTCACCTTGCCTGCAGCTTTGTGATTGGTTTGAAAAGTAATTCATCTGATTGGTGGATATGCGAGCAAATATTTTTCTGCCAAGGCGCTAGTCAGATTAGTGCCAAAATTATTTTCGCGCGCAAGAGTGAATTCACAGTAGCAGGCTTGGATTCCTGAATGCAGTTTCAAGATTTGCACAACAGGTTTTGCATTTGAAAACAAGTCTGTCTTTGTAAAACAAAAAAAAAAACAATACAAATACAGATCACTTGACGCATATTTCTGATAAGTATTTTGCAAATACAAATTGTAGTCAGTGCGAGCAAACATCTTTTTACACATACACGTATATATTATTACGGGTATAAATTGAAAAGTGCACATATAAGTATTTTTGGCACTATTCTGGCTCCATAGCTAGCAGGTTGCCACGGTAACTGCTGCTATGATGTTGCTGGGCTGGTGCAGTAGTGTTTTAAGTGGTTGCTAAAGTGTTCCTTGGTAGTTACTATCACATCGGAGGTGGTTGCTAAAGTGTAATTTGCTGGTAGATATGATGGTCGCAAAGGTGTTCCAAGTGGTTGCTAAAGTGTAGCTAACTAGTTGCTATAGTAACTGTAGTGGTTGCTATGGTGTTGCTGAGTGGCTGTGGAGAGACTAAGAGATCCAGAGAGCTAAGCTAAAGCAAAAAAAAAAACTTTAAAAGACTGCCAACTCTCAAATTGTTGCATTTTAGTTTCCTTAAGGCTAACATGAAATGAAAACATTTTTAACACACAGCAGCCACGTTTTGTTCTTCAAGTTGCATAGCACCTTGCTGCCTAACTAACAGCAGAACAGCGCATTCACAGGCTGATTATTTTTAATAAACCAAAAAAAACATTTATACATGTTCCTTTAATGCTGCTTTTTGCTCCATGCATGTTGTAGTCAACTGCATAAAATTATTGAAATTAAATGTGCTTAAGCCCTGATCAGCCGTTCAAAAAGTTGTAAACAATGAAATGGCGCCAATATTTCAGATGGCCTCAGCGGAGAAGCGGTGCCAAAATTCAGCTACGACAATCATAAAAATAAAACTTAAAAAGAACAGTAGTCTGATTGCTGACACAATGACACAAAGAAAGCACACTAATATCTGTATCTGGATATTAGCCTTGGGGTTACTTCGTACTGGCTCGAAAAGAAAGCTGATCACATTGCCCATAGTTTCAGAATGAGGTGGCATTGGTGGCACGGTTCCTATGTTTACCATTTTGGCACTTCCTCCGGAGCAGCTGTCTAATGCACACTGCGCCCACCAGCATGAGGCACCTGACATTCATTATTTATTCAGATGCCAGATCTTAGCTGTAAATAGGAAGTCACTGTGGATTTCCCCCACACATCCCGCTTAACCCACTGGGGGATATCCTGCACCCCCCATCCACTAATGAAAGTGACATTTCCTCAAACTCAAATGGTGCACCCCGCAGTAAAGTCAAGTTGACAATCGGGTTAGCGGAGTTCCTGACTGCTGATAAAGTGCTTTGTAATTGCACGTGTGTGCGACCCCCTGCTCTCCGGCACGTGTAATGTGAGTGGGAAGTTGTCTGTGCTCCCAGCATGTGTCGTGCTGGAGATTTACAGCAGCACAGGAGCGCGCACGAATCTCATGGCCAGACAGAAATAAACAAAGACTGGAGAGACAACCAGCAATAGCGTGAGAGAGAACTGGGAGAGAAAGTCGACTGAAATGCTCCTTCAGTCTGTGCTTGTAGTCCAGCTCACAGCACGGCTTTCTGGAGTCTCCCGTTCTTCATGGTGCAGGTAAAGGCTGTTGCTCATTACAGCATGATTTTAAGTCTGTGTGCTGTTTTAGATGCAGTGAGCTGGAAAAGAAAGTGGTCTACCCCGCCGAGGCTCACTTTCATCTCTCTCTTTCGGTAGTGTGTACGCAGATGAATCTGGGCTCATGCTCATCACCATGGAAATGGAGCTGGAATATGTATCTGTGTGAAGACAACGGGAAGCGAAACCACGCGTTATCGTCCACAGCCACCATTGCCTTCAGGGCATCTGCTCTTTCCAGGATTTCGGAGCCAGTCGAATTCAACCAGCCCTGGGTCAAATCTGTAATAGCCAAGTGTTGTGTTGTGTACAGCGGTGTGGGTAGACCTGACTGGAGACGCAGCTGGCAACTGCACTGAACGTTCAGGCTGTGTCCCTCTATAAGACATCAGCAGAGACTGTGGGTTAAAATCCAGCCAACCAACACCTCCCTTTTTTGTCACATCCTCTCTTCCTTTCATCCCGCCCCATCCCCGCTTCACACCCCCACCCACCCCTTACGCCCCCGGCTCTCCCCAGACTGTGGTTTTGCTCGTTTCTATTTACCTCTCCACTAATCCCCGCATGTCTCTCTCTCTCTCTCTCTCTCTCTCTCTCTCTCTCTCTCTCTCTCTCTCTCTCTCTCTCTCTCCTCCTCTTTCGTGCTCAGAGCCAGCGGGCTGCCACTCGACCCACACTGCCTGCTACATGATCTCTTGGAAAACAGCATTCCGTGTCTTTGTTGCTGTTGTTCGAAGCTGGAGCTTTTTTAGCTTCTGATCTAAACAAACTGAAAAGATGCCTTCACGACGACTCTGACTCCTTCTACTTCATCATGCTCCCCCCTCCCTCCTCCTCATCTCCTGCCCCCTGACCCTTCCCTGCTTCCACTCTCCTACGACCCTGCCCGAACCCCTTTTCCCTAACCCCCCCATTCTCCCTTCCACCTCTCACCCCCCTCAACAATGTTCTCATGTGTTCACTGGCTTCAGTCTTTCCTCGCCTTGCTGTCCTCTACCTTGTTCACTTGGGGTCAGAACTGCCCATCTGTCTGCCTGTGTCCAGACCATCACACCGTGGACTGCACCGGCCAAGGGCTTACCCGTCTACCAGACTCCATCCCTCTGGATGTTCGGAGGCTCCTCCTATCTAACAACGGGATACCTTGGATTCCCTCTGATTTCTTAGTTCTCTACAGTGACCTGGTCTACCTGGACCTAAGGAATAACTCCTTGAGCAGACTAGAGCCTGGAACCCTGGGCACATCCTCCAGGCTTGTCTACCTGGATCTGGGAAGCAACAACCTGACTGAGATCCCTTCGGGAACTTTTGGAGAATCCCGCAGCTTGATAAAACTGCGCTTGGGAAACAACCCCTTTCTAAGGATGGTGGGCGAGGGCGCTTTCTCGGGCCTCACTTCCCTACGGGAGCTGGAGCTGGAGCGGAATGCCCTCTCTGGCCTGGATATCAAGGTGCTGAACCAGCTGCCTTCCCTGCGAGTAATACGTCTGGAGGGGAACCCCTGGGTATGCAACTGTCATTTTGCCAAACTATTTCTCTGGCTGATGGAGAATCGTCACAAGCTCCCTACTGGTAAGCTGCTTAAAACTGCTTTGATCTGTTCGCAAAAAAATGTTATGCTCTTTAAGACACGCACACCAACAAATGCTATTAAACCACATATGCAGGTTGATTTCACATATACTTTACAAAATGTGCATTGACATCTGATGTCCACTTAACATGAACTGTTTCCTCCATGTTGTCACCATGTCTCAGTCCAGTTCCCTGACAGATATGCTGTTTAAAGCGTGCAATGTGTTGGTAGTATTTTTTTAATGAAAATGGTCAGATGCCAGCACTGATGCCAAATGTACTTCACGTTCACACATTTCCAGTCCATTAGCTGACCAGGGAACTATTAGATTAGATTAATGCTGCCAGTATCTCTAATGTAAACCTATAAAGGATAACACTTGCGACACTGCATCCAACACTTTATCTAGACAAAACATTAATAATGTATGAGAGTTTCTGAGATAAAGACAAAGGGGTCAGCACTGCAGGCGATCATAACAATATGCTAAATTTTCTGACATTTGCATAATTTATGGAACATACTGCATGCCATATTGCAAATGCTCATTCCTTTTTTTTGCACTCATTCTGTTCTCTTGAAGGTGGGTATTTTGTAAGCCCAAGATGTGAATTTGAAGCCCTTGTTTGTAGCCATGCCAGCCCTAGTTCATTAGGTCACTGATCATTAGTTCCACAAGCTAAGGTCACGCAGTATCAGATAGAGGCTTAAGGTCTTCCTGTTTCTCAGGGCTGACCTGACATTGTTACATATTATTCATAATATACATTGTATATGATTCATTTGATGTAAATAAATAAAGACTGTACTTCATCATCACATGCTAAAATTAAATGTAAACCAAAGTAGATTTCTAACGTAGTGTTGAATGCTTGAATAATAACCTCTGAAAGCACAAAATCACCACCATCTACATTCACTAAGCCTAAGCTAACACTACAGTGTACATCTAGAAGCATGTATGCATCTGAAAATGCCACTAAGAATGATAAAGCTATGAGGTATTACATTACAAGTTCTTGTTAAATGGCAAATAAGACAGCTGGGTGGCAAACAACCTAAAACACATGATTAAGTTACTACATGATCTATTACACATTTTACACTGTGCTATCTTATTATACAATCCTAATGCATACATTATGCATTAGGGTGCCTGGCATTTCTCTAATTAGAAGATAAACTCGAATCGAAGGAACTGATTTAAATTAGTCACTGCATTTGAACCAACCTTGTGGATTTATACAAATGTATTAATGTTGTAAAGACACAGTATTTATCCAAGCAGACACAGGTAGTTAAGATAAAGTTAACACAATGGTACATTTAGGGAATGGACATGGGCTGATAACAGACGGTATGGCAGACCTGAACAAAACGGAGAAAAACGTTTGATGTTGTAATGCTGGTATGACGTACAACTGGTATGGTCTGGACTCACCCTGCTATTTGTTTAAGCGGTCCAAAGGTCATCAACTGAAACTCAGCAGCGCACTTGTCGTCCATATGCACGGGTTAAAGGTGAACACATGGCATCCATAATTAAATGCAACACTGAATCTGATACTGATGACAGCACACTTCTAGTGCGCTACAGGTACTTGTCACGAAGTAACACAAACTCCGCAGTCTTAAAGCTGAGGACTTGTGCTGTGTTTGGGAGCAAAGTGTGCAATGTGCTATAAACATAAGTGACAAGCGATATGTGACTCAAGCCTGCACATGGGTCTTCAAACGCGATTCACAAGTTGGACATGAATGGTGTAGTTGTGTAGTCTCTTTACACACTACAGCTGCCAAATATTAGAAGCATGTCATTTCTAGAACATATATTATAACAAACATTATAGGGAGTGGTGGCCTAGTGGGTATGATACTTGCTTCTGGACCAAGAGGTCATGGGTTTAAATCCTACCTTCAGCATACCACCACTGGGTTCCTGAGCAAGACCCTCAACCCCAAAGTGCTCCAGGGAGACTGTCCCCTGTTGTTAGCGAATGGAATAAACGTGTTTGCTGAATGCCATGAATGTAGACACATTTTGATCTCAGAGGAAATTCCTTATGTAACAACTGCACAGACACACAGAGACAAGAACAATACGAAATATAACAAAGTCAAAATAAAATTCTCCAGAAAACCCTCAGAACAAAGAGACTGATATGAACAAAGAGACTGGTAATGGCAATAATTAACTACAGTCTTAATGCTCTACTTTATGTCAAACACATCATTGTAAATTGATTGCTCATGCAGTCCATCCAAAATACAGCAGGTGTGGTGGCTGTAGCCTCCTGCCTCAGACTGTCGCTACGGCAAGCTTTATCTAAATGGGTAAAAGCCTGTGTCATTGTATATGTGTTTGTGTGCGTGTGATTTGTTACGTGTGCTTGAGGGGGGAGCTCCAGCATAAGACACTTATGGTCTGCCATGCTAAAAGACTGGATGAGCTTGTGGAGCTTGGAGGACGGCCACGTGATAAGCACAACAAAAGAGGCTGAGGTCACTGAATCTCTTGCATGTGGAAAACCCCTTCTGGTTGGACTGACTCACCACACTCACTGCCACACACGCTTGATGATGATGGCAACTGACTTTTGCCAATGACAGTACGGCAAACACAGCGGCGTCTCTTTTATTGCGGGGGGAAATGTCTATCAAATATAGTGCTGTCTCTGCTGTTGTCTTTTTTATTATAGAAGAAAACACTTAGAAATACGATGTAATTATGACTGGTCTCATCAGTATAATGTGCTGATCGCTGTCTCCTGGTTCTGTGTGGAAGATGAAAGGGTGTAGAATGGTAATGCCTGGTTTTTCTAGCGCTAAGAGGTAAAATCACCCCTGTTACAGAAAATGGTTTGTCTTAACCAAATTGTTCAGCAGCACAAACATAGCTCAGAAGCTGTGACCCTGTATATTTATGGAACCTGCAGCACTCTTCAAATCATCGCTCTGATGTATTTTTGCTTGGACTCAAGGGGGATTTCGGTATAAATGTGATTAATCAGAGAGGTTCGGTGTGGTGTGTGTGCCGCGCCGTCCTGTTTAGTTGTGTTTGTCTGTCAGCACGACTGTATTACGTAGGAGATGTTCCATTTTAAATCTGTCATCTGGTGTCCGATGACCACGCCACTGAAAGCAGATTAAAGTCTCATTCTGTGAAAACAGAAAGCAAACTAGAAAATGTAACAAACGAATCATGGCCTCGACAAGTGAAAAAAGCTAAATTGGAGAGAATCCCATCCCACGTCTTCTAGTTATGTAATGGGCATTATACGAGGGACCAGTTCTCAGTGATGTTATATGAAATTCAGAAGTAAACTGAAGCATATTCATGTGCTTCAGTAATTTGCTGACTTGTTTGTTTCAAATGTAATTTAAGGCAGGCAATCGGATTATAAGGAATACTGTCTTACATCTGTCCCAGGCAGCATGGAGTTAAAAGTCTGAGGATTTGGTGTTTTCAGGCAGCTTTTTTTCTCCTCATTGGTGGTAGATTGCTCTGACGTAGCTGTCAGTGAAGCAGGGCTGTTTTTCAACCTATCTCACGATAGACGTGTCAGAGCACATGAGTACTCGGCGCGCTAACCAAAGCCAAAGAAACCTCCCATTTGGCCTCATTCCAGGTGCGCCCTGTCTGTCAGAGCGCCTCTGGATTCTACTGACATTGAGGGGAACAAAATATTTCTGACTGTGGCAAGAGACACAGTGTAATCTAATGTGATGATCACATTATTGCAACTGTGCATGAGCATGGCTAGTATAATTAGAAAATAACTTAAGGTTCAGTGAAAAATGTAACAAAAAAAGTCAAATGCAAGCCTTGAACACCTTTTGTGCTTTTTTAAGCACAAAATTTGCAAATAAAGGCATGGATGGATAAACCAGAATGACACTGTTGTTACGAAATCAAACGCTTATGTTTGGGCTTTTCAGTTAATGCACACAGAGGGATTTACTTCTTGACTTCTTGAATGCTTTGTACAATGAATATTAAGATAATGGTTTGTTTTTTGTTAGACTGCAGTCATATAATCACAGTACAGCTCACTCTGCAATAGTTCAGAAAAGAATAGCAAATGGTGCATTTTACACACACAAACACGGCTGCAAACTGTACCAAACAGTTAAAAGGAAAAGTGGTCTCTTATTTTTTTCCATGGCTGTATATATATTATTAGAGAATAAGATCTGTTGCTTCTTAGCTATCTAAAGACAAAACAAATCTGTCTCTATGATCATTTTTCCCACACTGCATTTGGGATTTTCATGTTCATTTTCTGGCCATTTGAACACCTCTGGAGCAGCTGTCTGAGTGTGACTGTTGTGTTTTCCTCTGCAGGGCTGGAGGGCATGGAGTGCTCTCTCCCAGAGGGTAAGGGACAGGTCTCTCTGAGCATGCTTTCTGAGGACAGCTTCCGAGAATGTCGTGGGATGCTCACGCTTAAGGACTATCTGATCGTCATTTTCTCTGGGATCTGTATATCAGTGGCTGCCATCATTGCCAGCTTCTTCTTGGCGTCCACCATCCACTGCTTCCAGAGGCTCAAAGCTAACAGAACAGATGAGGAGGAGGCGGAAGACTGAGTGTAAGCCTGCCAGATTACAGCTCAGGATCTCCTACACCAACAGGTTCATGGATGTCCGCACTGAGTACTGAGAGATGGGGCCCTATGTGTCCGTCGTCCCAAAAGACCTCTTTTTACCCGGCCGTGACAAAGGTGAGGCTGAATAAGCCACTACAGGTTGCGTGACTCCCAGACTCGATGAATGATGCTTGAATGATGTAAGACACTGGAGCGCTTATATACTTGAATACAAATGACTGAACCAAGCCTTAAGACGTAAACTGTTCCAGTAACAACACTGCAGACAGTTAGTGTGTTGTAGACCCCTTTATTCAGGCTCTTAGTTTAAATGCAATTCCACAGTACTACACAGTGTTATGATGTTAACAAAAGCATTCAGAGTGGTTCGATGAGGGATGTGCCGTTCCAGAGAACATTGCCAAGTCCGATTTGTTCACACTAGGGGTAGTAGGACCAACCAAACCATTTAATGCCTCTAAAAACTACCTCACAGAAATCTGATTATGAAATAATTATGAATACGTTTCCTGATGTCTGAGTTAACGTTTTGTAATCGTTTTTAAACTCTCTGTTTGTGGTAAAGAAGGTGTTGAAAGGCAAAATGATCTCTCTTTTTTTTTTTTACCATTTTCAAAATTTGAAATAAAAGTTAGAAGATGTGTAGAGGCTCGTTGGCTGTTTTTGACAGCACGTTAAATGTGCTGTATTTCTCATGATTCCTGTTTCCTTTCACTACCACTGTCAAGAAAATCGGGTCAGTGAGATTCTCTACTGAGCATCATTCCACATCAAATCACTCTGAAAAAATAAATCAGTGGAATTCTACTCTAAAGGCACTGAGCCTGACAATTAAGCACTTCGTTTGCAGCATATTTTTTATTCAGACTGTTTTCTTTACATAAAAAAGTTTTATTGGACTTTTTTATGTAAACCTGCAAAGTAATGAATATTTTCTATGCTGTTTCGTTAATAGGGAATTGAATCTCACTGATTACTGGTGAGGTTCATCTACTTGCACTTTACGAGAGTGTTGATATATTGCACATAATCCCAGTGAGCCATAAAGTAGATTTTATCATGATCCATAAAGGATATACCATAATGAGTCATGTCACCAAAGAATTCATTCAAAATGACTATTTTGTTACAGATGCAGTGGTTGGGGAGAGTATGGTATGCACACTAATTGACAAAGCTTTGAAAATCCATTCAGCAACTTTGTTTACTGGCAGAAATAGACACTGATAACTACCTAGATGTCATGCATCCCATGTACAAGATTACATTTCTGTGTCACAATCATGGTTGGTAAATGGGAGCCAGTTAGCAGCTGTGAATAGAAAGGGAACTTTTTATTCTTTATTTTTGCGCTTCTGTTTTGGTCATTTCTGTTCATATTTTTTTTTACTTTGAGTAACAGTTAAATAAATGGTGACGCCAAAGTGTTGAACAGTAAGTGTTTCGACTCATTATACATTTGTAAACCTATACAGACACATGGTCTTCTTAAAGCACAAATCAGCAGTTTGTGCCACTTTTTGTGTTCACATCAAGTAAACCTATTCAAACCTGTCTGTTCTTGCTACTGTGAGCCGAAACTGTGAAAATCACACACACACACACACACACACACACACACACACACACACACACACACACACACACACACACACACACACA
>JBBJLR010000139.1:20976924-20995090 GCA_037577145.1 Brachypetersius gabonensis | reverse complement strand
TATCCAAAGATTGTCATTTTAAAGGTGTCAAGGCTGTGCATAAAAATGAATCACAAATGCCTCCTACTGGCGGTTCACCGGTACTGGCTGGCCATTTACGGTGGAACGGAATCCACGAATAAGTAGCGGCGAATAAGGAGCCAACTTCAGCCTCGTGTCATGCTGGGATAAACAAACCTTCTCCAAACTGTGTCCACAAGGTTGGAAGGATGTCATTGTTCAAAATGTCTTATTATGCTGAAGGATTAAGATTGCCCTTCACTGGAAGTAATGCCCTATCCCAAACCCTGAAAAACATGTGTCCCAATACTTTTGACCATATAGTGTGTTTTCCCTAGGGCTGGTGTTTGGCTCTCATTCTCCTGTATCGCCTCAGGACCCCTGCTCTGCTCTCTTTGACCTCCCAACGCTAGATGTCCACGACTCCAAAAGCGCACGCGCAACCGAAGTGTGTTTGTTTTTGCACGTGACAGGAAAAGACTGGTTGGAACTTTGGTTCCAAATTTGATTCAGTTTACTGAGCCGATTCTTTTAAACAATCCGCTTCAATGAATTGACTCCAGATTGAGTCGATTGGCTCGTAGTTTTCTTGTTTTATTCTGTATATTCCTGGCCAATACCGTTCCACCTTAACACAGCCAGCCTCGGAATACAGAGACCAAAAACAAAAAGGAAAAGAGCGAGACTGACAACTACAGCCGGAAGTGGGGAACATGTCAACTGAATTGGAGAGACTTAATGTAAGCTTAGATGGCAAGATAGCAAGATAAGAAAACTCATTTGCATTGTCACAGCAGCAAAGTGGACAGAACAGTAGGAAAAAGTAGAAACCAATGTAATAAAAGGTATACAACCGTATGATATGAAGCATAGTGTATAAATATATAGTGCTCTTTACACCCAGAAATATTGTATCTATGTAATATGTCGCAATGGGTTTAAATGTTACGATTTTATGAAACATCTTTATCTGGATAGAAAACATCATAAACCCTTTGGTTACAGTGCAGCACAAGATTGGTTCAGGTTCGATTTGGGTTTTCTGAGATTCGGTTTAAATGAACCGACTCGAAGATGTAGCACGAAGCTCAGTTTGACATGGAGCTGAGAGGTAAACAGAAGGAGCTCGGAGGACCTGATTAAAGCTGTCAGGTGGCTCAGGTAGACCTCGTTTCACAAGGTCAGGTTTTCAGGGTGTAGTGCTTGGAGAGAAGAAGCCAGTCGAGTCTCTAAAGCCGGTTGTTCGTGTTGTTTAAAAGTTTCTGGTTGGTAGTCGAGCTGTGCTAAAGAAGCTAACAGGCTAAGTGGAGCTGCAGCCTGAACCCTCTTTTCTGTCTCTCCCTGTGGGTTTGGAGTTTTTAACCTGTTTGTGAGTCAGTCAGTTCTGTCAACACTATGGTCTAAATATGAGAAAGAGACGAGAAATACGCTAACCAGGGCCATGACTCTTGTTTTCTTTCTGACAAGGACGGTCTTTCAAGTTCGATGGTCTCCATAGTAAACCATGGGTTCTGTTGTTGTTTATAAATGCATTCTCTTTACATTTAAGTGGATTAAAACTGTTCCTGGCGGCTTGTTTTGAGTGATCCTCCCTTCAGTTCGGGCTAAAAACAATGGTAAGAGATCATATACAAAAGGTCTTTATTTAACTCTTGTTATTATCATGGTCAGACCAAGAAAATACAATGGAAGATAATAGACGATGGGAAAAAAATGTCGGCAATAAACAGTAGTGCAACAGCAAGAACATTACTGTAAGAACAGAACATTGCTGTGTGTAAGAGATATATCTGATGTAACAGCAGAGCAGTAATGCAGAATGGTTGATGGAAGTGACTTGGTGTTAATGCAATGTATAATAAAATTATACAATCAATGCAATAAATAAGCAAGGAAGAATAAAATATAATAGACAATATACATTTTTAAAAAGTCTGTAATAGGGATGCAACAATTGTAGATTTTGGTTGTACGATTATAGTCTGAGGAATAATCACGGTTTCACGGTTATCACGATTATTATGCATTCATTAATTTCAAAACACTTAGTTAAGAAAATCACATGAAAACTCCTTATATTTTAAGGGTTATTTATTGCTGCTCAATAACCAAATAATACAGGACAAAATAATAATAAAAAACAAACAATTGTCACATTTCTCTCTTTGGATTTAAATTTTTTTTTTGTATTTAATTAACATAATAACAATTAACAATTATATTTCTATAATTTATAATAGTATTAATGTTTTCATTATCAATATAAAATATTAAAATTAACTTAATTGAACAGTTGTTATCATCAGCTTTCATTCACACAATCATTTTAATAATTTGTAATAATTCGTCTAACACTTCGTTTGTTTACGATTGTCACGTCTGGTCCGTCTCGGTCTAGCCCCCAAAGGAGTTTGTCGCCTGAATACTAACCAAGCAGCCCTGGACACAAGGACGTGTGTGTGTGTGTGTGTGTGTGTGTGTGTGTGGGTGTGGGTGTGGGTGTGGGTGTGGGTGTGGGTGTGGGTGTGTGTGTGTGTGGGTGTGTGTGGGTGTGTGGGTGTGTGTAGGTGTGTGTAGGTGTGTGTGTGTGTGGTCCTCTCTGGTGTAGCAGCCGGCTGAGTGCAGCTGCTCGTTAGCAGGTTGCTTGGCAAGGGAGGACAAGTTAGTATTTTCGTTACTATTTTTGTTAGTATTCTGATTAAAACGAAGTGTTTGTGAAAAGCTCATTGAGACTTATTTTCAGTGATTTATTAAAGTTGTTTTTACAAGAAGTTTCCTGCAAGCCATCATCAGTCTACACCCCGACATGACAACGTTGCACTGAAAGCAGTGCACAACTCCCATTATATTCAATTATTCAATCTAACTCTCATTAGATTCATTAATATTCAATTACCTACCAACGAATTTCATTCAAGAATGATGCCCTGGTTGTTCTTTTTTTTCCAAAATTATCCCAGACGGCGCTTCTTTGGAGGAAAAAGAGTTTTGCTGCTAGATGTCTCAGCCATAGTTAATCAAGTGTGTGTGTGCGTATTAGCCTTGATCTCTTATGAGCTCGGAACTTTAAACTAGCGCACAGTTGGCATACCTTTGATGAGCTGCAGCAGTTTCGTTCCGCGCAACAGAAACACAGTGTTGAGAAGCCTTTACGATTAATTAACCGTGACAAATTAAAGCATGGTTAGTAGTGAAATCGCTTAAATGTTGCATCCCTAGTCAGTAAACAGTAATGCAACATCAAGAACTATTGTAACAAAATACCTAACACTGACCTTGAGGTGTGTCCGATTGAAATCTGATGGTGCAAAATAGTGTATGAAAGTGACTGTTAATGTAATGAAAAAATAAATGCAATAA
The DNA here is from genome assembly GCA_037577145.1 of Brachypetersius gabonensis. NCBI lineage: Eukaryota > Metazoa > Chordata > Actinopteri > Characiformes > Alestidae > Brachypetersius > Brachypetersius gabonensis. The sequence continues at coordinate 20,991,730 of JBBJLR010000139.1, read as the reverse complement.
AACAGCAGTAATGTGGGGATGAGATTAACATAATATTCAGTCAATTCACAGATTAAATGTCAAACTATTAGGTTAAATCTCATGTATGATTGTAAAAAAAAAAATAAAAATAAAATTTTCCACAGTCTGCTGACCACTACTAGCCAAAAGATAAAGACAAGTTGATGTTTAGTGTCAGCTTTGTAATTTGCCTGGGTTATGCTGTTTTTGTGGACCACAGTCAGCCTTTTACTTCTGTCTGGTGTCCTTTGTTTTGATTTACATATGGTGTTAAAATATTAATTATTAGATTTCAAAGGTTAAAATATAAATCTCACAATAGATTAAATGTATAATAAGTGATATTATATGTAGTAAATGTGAAATGTGAGAAAAGAAACTATTTACTACTATACTATAACTGAGAAGTATTTAACTTTTTAAATGATTTAGTGTGACCCAGACACCTCTATCTTGTTTTCTAGATCTCAGATGACCGCAGTAAGCATTGCGTGTGAATCCCCTGTCTGTTGCTGTCGAAGATCCCATTCTATTTATCCCCAGCTCAGCCCAGTCCCTCCACCGTGACCTCTCATAATGTTGGAGGGACTTGTTGCTTGGGTACTCAACACATACCTGGGCAAATATGTCAGCAATCTTAACACTGATCAGCTCTCTGTTGCTCTGCTGAAAGGTATGTGTTTTGTTTCTGTTAGTGAGTGGCATTGAGTTTGTGTTTGATCGAACATGGAATAATTTGGGTGTTTATTTTTGTTCCAGGAGCTGTAGAACTTGAGAATCTTCCTTTAAGAAAAGATGCACTCAGAGAGTTCGATCTACCCTTTGAGGTCAAAGCAGGTAAGGACTAGCTTAACTATGTGTGTAGTTCAGCTGATTAATGTCAGTTAATTTTGTCATATTAAACCAGACAGAGTTTGCAAGGTGTAATAAGATGAACTTGATGGATCCTGCCGAGTAGTGCTGCTGTCTAAGTGTTTGCTCAGTCATAAATTCAAGCCTAACCCTAATGCTGTGATGTTAGCCAGTACAGGAATCTGTTAGAAGACAGAATAGATAGTTAGCACTCTCCTTCAAGCATGACATAGCATTAGCAGCACAAAAAATTGCTGCTGCTTTACATGACTAAGAGGCTTATCCTAGCACCCACCCAGGTGTTATATTGGTATGGTAAATGCAAAAAATGTTAAAAGATGTTTGTTTCCCTTTTTTTAATCTGTAACCTATATTTTCAAACGTGATTGTGTTCTGAATGGTGTTTTGGTACTTTTTGCATTTCTAAATTTCTACAGGCTTCATTGGGAAGATTGTGCTTCAGATTCCCTTCTATCGGCCTCATAGTGACCCATGGGTCATCTCCATGTCTCAGCTGAACCTAATTATTGGTCCTGCCCACCCCCAGGAATATGATGTTGAGCGGGAAAGGGAAGCTGAGCAGGAGCAGAAGAAAAAGCTGCTCAAAGCATTAGAGGACAAATGGAAGGTAGTTTATGAAAGTAATTAGTAGAGGAAAAACGTGGTTCTTTGCCTCTCAAAGGAAACAAAGGAAATATAAATGTGTCTTTGTCGTTCAGAGTGAATGTGAGCAGAAGGGAGAGTCATACTGGTACTCTGTCACTGCCTCTGTGGTCACCAGAATAGTTGAGAACATTGAGGTAATTTTTCTCACAATGTCATGTTATAAAATTAATTTGAAAGCTTTGTTCATTGTCACCTGTTAGAATGTAATCTAATGTTTCCCCCCTGATGTCTGCAGCTGAACATTCAAGGTGTGCATTTAAGGTTTGAGGATGACTTCTCTAACCCAGAAAAACCATTTGCCTTTGGAGTTTGTATTAAGAACGTATCAGCACAAAACCCCTCCAAGGAACTGGTAAGACAGACAGATGATGTTAGAGAATGCAAATAATACCACAGCTATGTGTTACACAGGATTTTTTTGGTTCGCAGGCACAAAAACTCATGCGACAGAAGCAGCTGGAGATTGAGGAGTTCAGTGTGTACTGGGACACAAAGAGCACTATGCTCGGGGATCTTCCTCAAGCTGAAATACAGGTAGTGATGTTCACTGATCTTAAAACAATTTCTGCTCATACAGAAATAACCTTCTGTAGCATTTTACTCTTTTTGTTTTGCAAAGTAGTTTTAGAAATTTCATTAAAATAGAAGATTATTTTTCTGCTGTGACATTCACTCCTTGCATGTACCAAATAGGAGACAATGACTGCATGCATGCAGAGCCGAGAGCATCAGTACATATTTGAGCCCGTGTGTGCTTCTGTGTTGCTGAGGAGGAATGCCTCCAAAGAGCCTCTGCGATCACGTAGCACCCCACGTATCGAGGGTCAGGTGCAGCTGGAGCCCCTATCATTGCATCTTTCACAGGTACAACTTGACCAATCAGCAAAGAGCAACCAGTGTGACATGCAGGGGCAGCTTTTATCTAATGGTTTCCATATTTTATGGATTAGGGGGCTGTAGAGAAAGCAAAATGTTCCTATTAAAAAAAAGTAATAAATAAATAGACACAGTTGAAGTTACACATTGTGCCATTCATTCCCCAGATCATACAGTCCACAAATTAAAATTTGAGCTAGAAGAGTCCATCCAAATATAATCCCAATGCATTTACATTTACTTGAATACCGTAATTTAATTGATGTTTATTTAAATGTGACATTTATTTTAAAAATTATGGTGCTTTCTGGTGTAATCAAAATTTCAGGTGCAGTATCAGCAGATAATGGCCTTTCTCAAAGAGCTTGACCGAAGAGAGCGAGAGATGCTTTTTCGTAAGTGGAGGCCCAAAGTCTCTGTCTCAGGAAAGTAAGTCGTATTATAATTTATTTTTGGAATGCATTTTTCCACTTAGTCAGTAATGTGACATTTATTGCAGTACTGATACATTTCTGTCCTGTTTACTGTAGTTGCCGCCAGTGGTGGATGTTTGCCATCAGTGCAAACCTAGACGAAATCAGGGAGAAGCGGAGACGGAGAAACTGGGACTTTGCCCTTCAGCGTGCGCGCGATGCTCAGCTCTACACAAGCCTTTATAGCCAGAGGCTCAAGGGAGTTACTCTGAGTCCACAGGAGGAGGTAAAACACCCTCAATAGACTTATAGACTTAGAGGCTTGAAAGAGCATTCTTTACAAAGCCACAAATGACCAACTCATGACACTACAACTACAACTCATTACATTATTCTCTTTGCAGTGTAATTTTTTGTTATACATTTTCTTTTGTAACATTATAAAAGTAACTGGGTTAGATTTAGAATTGTGATGTGCAGTCTGTGGTTTTTCAATAAACAGAGTGAGTTTGAGAGGATTGAAGATGAGCAGACCCTGGAGGAGTTGCAGAGTCTCAGGGAAATCGTTCACGAGTCCCTTCGCAAACAGGAGGAAATTGCAGAGGCAAGCTAAGATGATTTATGTTTAAGATTAAGCAGCATTAACAAAGGCTTTTTGACACTTAACAACAAAACGTATTACAGTGTCAAAGCAGTGTCCGCGTTTATCTTGTGCTGATTGTTGAGGAATTTCGTTTACTTTAGCTCATTGCTCGTTTTCCTGGCCTGTTTAAAATTCAGCACTATGGCAGAGCAAACTAGGGCAAATAGAGCTAAATTAAAGCTTCATTGCAATGATTTGAATATTAATGAATAATTCTGTCTTGTTAAGTCATTCAATGCTGATGTGAAATGGTACATTGTCAACAAATGTATTGCTGCTAGCTGCTCTTCACTCTCAGTGATTTGAAAAATATGTTTTAGGCCAAAAACTATTGAGAATTTTTAGAAACATTAAATACTTCTGGTTCCTGTCTCCTCTACTGTGAACAATTCTCCCTCAGCACGTTTCTCAAGAATGGTACATTTACATTTACGGCATTTGGCTGACGCTCTTATCCAGAGCGACGTACATCAGTGCTTAAGAAGTCCACAACTGTGTACATTTCACATCAAACCAATCTGAATGACTCAGTGTTCACTTTAAGTAGAAACTTAAGAAATAAAGGTAATCCTGCTTTCATAAGAGAATTTTCATTGAGAGTCAGTTGTTGTCATCATTTACAATTAATTTATTTACAGAGTGTAAGAGAATCTGTCTCAGAGGCAGAAGTCTCTCCTCCCTCTATTCCAAAGAGTGGCAGTTCAGGTATGATTCAGTATCTGCAGTCCTGGTTCCCTGGATGGGGAGGATGGTACAGAAGTGTTGAGAGGGGGCCAGATGGGCAGCCTATGACAGATGATCTTATGCCAGGAACTACTCAGTGGGATATTCTGGGTGAGTTTTTGTGATTTCTAGGGTGAGCTTGTTGTCTTTACTTTAGTATATCTGATTTTTAAAGGAAACTGTTTTATTTTAAACATAATTTATTTAGGGTGAACTGTTTTTGCCATTCACAGCTGAAACAGATGACCTCTTTGACCCTTTGGAAGACTCTCAGACTCTCAACACTTTTACCAGGAGGGACCACCTCTTTGCACGACTGGATTTCTTTCTTGAAAAGGCAGCTGTCACTCTTTTCCAGCAAGACAAATTGAATCCTTTGTCTAATGAGAGTGGGGTGATTCAGTTGGAATTTTCAGGTACAATCAATTCCATATAGTGTGGCATCTTTTCCATAAGAAGACTGAACCTTATAATCTGTAACACAAAAACTTTGTGTTTATTTACAGGAGTCAAGATTGGTGTTGAGTCTCTGCCCCGATCAGAGTCTTCTCTGCTTTCTGTGAAGCTTGGAGGGTTGTTCCTCAGAGACCTCACCACCCAAGGCTCTATCTTCCCTTTCCTGGTTTCACCAAAACTTGTTAGTTTCTTTTATGCTATGTTTGAAAGTTTATTGCCTTTTCTGCATTTTGCATATTAGCCTTTGTACAAAACCTATCATGCTGGTTTTTAGAGTTTAAACTTACCTTTCATTTTTAGGACGAAGTAGCTGTTGCCATCAGTCAGTCTTTTGGACAGAGTAGTAGTACAGACAAAAGTAACACTGGTGAGTGATTTTTTTGTACAATAATTGAGGCTTGTCTGAGGTAATTTTGTTCATATTTTATGTGTCTAGTGAGATTTGGTCATTTTTGATGAGCTGAAGTCTTAACAAGAATCTGTGTTTTTATTAACTATACTTTTCAGCTACTGATATGGAGTCATCTGCATCTCCAGTCTTTGAGATGATCTATGAGCGTAACCCAATCAGGAGCAATTTTGAGAGGAGACTAGAGGTGAACACCAGCCCTCTCAATATCATCTACAACCCTCAGGCTATCAAGAAAGTTGCTGACTTCTTCTACAAGGGACGGGTTCATACCTCAGGTCTGCAATTTTTAGCTCTCAATTGCTTATGACTAACTTTTTATTTAGTTTATACGTTATCTTTTAGTCTAGTTATATTTTTGTGCTCTTGTTTTTTTCCTAGGGTTTGGATATCAATCAGAGTTAGAATTAAGGGTGGCTGAGGCAGCAAGGAGACAATACAACAAGCTTAAAATGCAGACCAAAGCAGAAATCCGGCAAACCATAGACCAGCTGCTAGTTGGAGAGTTCATTGTAAGAAACTATAATAAATTCCTCACTGGTTCTGTTGGTAATTTTTGGTTTTATTGTTTAGTACAACTATTGTATTTCTTTACAGGAGAATAGTAAGCGTTGGACCATGAAATTGGATATATGTGCACCTCAAGTTATATTCCCAGATGATTTTCAGTCTGATGACCCCATGCTAGTGGTAGTTGATCTTGGTCGTATTCTTCTTACCAATTCACAAGGTAATATTGTAAAATTGTGTACAGGATTTCGATTGGTTGATTGCCTGTTAAGATAACGTTGATATTTATCAATCAGTGTTTTCTGTGCTCACAGAGGATCCTAAAACAAAGTCCAAGGCCTCTCAATCAGAAGGAGATGAGTTAAGTGATGAGGAATACCAGACTCCTCTAGCCACACCTTCTGTGTCTCCTCCACCTGAACCAGAGACAGAGTTTAAAGGGCAGGAGAAGACCCCTGACCTCTCAAGCCTTAAATCAGCAGAGGGTGCTCATTCCTTTAACAGGATACTGTATGAGAAGTACTCTTTGTCTTTTAAGGACCTGCAGATTATGGTTGGTCGCTACAAAGATAACTGGAAACATCTGCAGGAAAGTGAAGTGGGGCCCACCCATGTAGTGGAGAAATTCAATGTGCTCTTGCAGCTAGAACAGAGGCTGCGTTACACCTCAGACCCTCAACTCCCTGGGGCAGTTCTGTCAGGGACATTACCGGACCTGAAAGTTCACATCAACCTTGAGAAGATGACTGCACTGAGAAGCTGTCTGGCTAGGCTAAGCAGTCCGGGTGTAGATGAGAGCAAGGATGATAAGGGGGAGCTTGTCAAGTCTCCTGATCCTTTAACCCTTCGTCATGAAAAGATATTTCAGAGGGAAGACAGTCACTGGAAGCTCCAGGGATCTGACAAAAATCTCACAAAGAGTGTGATGACTCTTGAGCAACAGACGCGGGAGGTGTTGGTTGAATCAAGGCTTCTTCTCGCAGAATTCAACATCAACTACATGCAGCTTGGTGTTGAAAGTGGAGGACGGTATATATCGGTTCTAAAGGTGTTTGGTACAAATGCTCATTTTGTGAAGCGACCCTATGATGCTGAGGTCTCACTCACAGTCCATGGTCTTCTACTGGTGGATACCTTACAGACATATGGTTCTGACTTTGACCTGCTTGTGGCATCTCACAAACATCTCAGTTTTGATGTACCCACTGGCAGTTTGAGAGAGAGCCAGCCAACATCACCAGTTTCACAAGATGGGAAATCTCCAGAGCCTACAGAACTGGGAATGCCTTTTGACAAAATATCTCCGCTGAGCTCATTTCTCAAAGATCAGGAGGCTCTCATTAAACTGGAATATACGTTTGTCAGCTCAGACTGTCCATCCATGAACTTGGATAGGTCTCTTCAGGTCACCGCCATGCAGGTCAACAATTTGGATATTATTCTAAATCCTGAAACCATTGTAGAGCTCCTTAAATTTCTTCAACAGTCATTTCCTAAAGAAGAAAGCACATGGACTCCATCAACACCACAGCCAGCACCACTGCCAAATGGACAAGATCAAGATGAGACGTATCAGTCTACTTACGTTCAGAATAAAGAATTGACTGTAGAGATCCATAGATTAAATTTGCTGCTCTTGCGAACAGTTTCAACTGTAACTGTCTTAGGCGGTGAAAAGAGGGGCATGAAAATTGCCACAGCCAGTATAAATGGTACAAAGGTCAATGTATCAATGGGAAATCGCTTGGATGTCAATGGCTCGTTGGGATGCATTCAGCTTGTTGATTTGACTCAAGAAGGTGGAAGAGGTCAGTTTGTGGTCAGTATAGGAAATTTGGAAAATAAAACCTCTGCAGAAGTTTCTGGATCAGCTAGCTCTGCTTCAGGATTAACTTCTTCTGAGGCTTTAGATTTCCACCTTTTGGAAAAGACCCAAGGAGAGTGTTCTCTAGAGCTTCACATGGCTTCATTGCACTACAACCACTCAGCAAAGTTCTTGAAAGAGCTCAGTCTTTCAGCCAATGAGGTAGAAGACAACTTTCGCTCCATGCTGAAGACTGCTGCTACAAAAGTATCCACTGTGCTAGCTACCAAAACTGCAGAGTACAGTGGAATGGTTTCTCTCTTTGAGACTCCATCCAAGCGATCCAGATCGCAAAGTCAAAGCAACTGGACTCTGGAACCCTTTGAAGATGAAATGAATCTTACAGATCCTAAGGAGAACCCAGGCTTGGATTCTTTTCTGGTCAAACTTACTCTGAATGTCCGTATAGAATCTCCTGTTGTGTCTATTCCTCGGAAACCTGGTCACCCAGAGCTTCTTGTTGGTCACCTAGGAAGCATTACTATTCAGAACTTTGTTGCAGGACAGGACACAGAGGGAGAGAAATTACAGGTTGAAGTTAAAGACATAAGGCTATATTCTGTAAATACCAGTCACCTAGTCCTGAGGAAAGGACCCCGTCTCGACAGTGGCCCCAGCTCCAGTCAGTCGCCTTCTCATACCAGCATCATCAACTTGGACGAGCCACAGTTTACTCGCCATGACTTCTTTGAGTATCTAAGTCGTGGAAAAGGTGAGAATATCTATTATTGTGACGGTGTGCAAAGGTTGCAACAGTCTTAAGCCTTATTATTTTAAAAACTTTGTTTAACTTAATTCACATGCTCTAAAGTCACCACTGCGTGATTGTACTGGTCCAGCTTGCAGGACATGCTGCCCTTTTAATTTGGAAATTAATTAAGTTAACTTTAGTGATCATTATTTAATCTCGGATCTTCATATTTTGGCTGTTTTATAGTTAACAATAAGAATAATCCCATGGTAGTTTTTAATTTGTTCACCTCCACTTCAGCATGCTCTGTTATTGTGAGATGTTGATTGCAAAACTTTTATTAATCACTTTGTGAATAAAGTAATGCACTTGAGGTCCAAAAGCTCCTTACATGCCTCCCATAATGCTGACCCTTTGCAGTGTACTGACCTGCTTACTTTATTTTCTCCAATTATACTTAGTAATCTGTTTACAGTAATATGTAAGATGAAACCCATGTTATCTTCATTAGAGATTTTACCCCCTTCTGTATTACTTTTAGTAGCACTGGTCTTTTGTTGTATCTATTATTAATTGTAGAAAGGTTGTGTTCCCCTCCGCTTTATTTAAAAAATATATACTTTTTTTTATGTATCAGACATTTCCAAATTGCTGTTTATTAGCAAACTTTTAGAAAAAGTTGTATAAATACATAGTGATGTAAATTAGCTTTCCTGTGCAATATTAACATTCTCTTTTAATATTCTCTCCTCTTCAGCCTTCCACATTCTAAAAGACACCACCATCCAGTGTACTCTTGAGAAAGTTCCCATAGATGAGGACACGCAATTCGCATTTCTGTCATGTGATGAACCATACCACAGTACAGGATTACTAAGAGTTGAGGGCAAATTTGTAAATGCTGTTCAGGTAAAGTAATCTGTTGAAATGACAACTAGTCATGATCGTTAATTCAGCTACTCTACTGTAAATGTTACATTTTTATTTGTCTGACTTTTTCTTTCAGGTTTTCCTTTGTAAGTCTGTGTATGAACAAGTTCTTCAGACTCTAGATAACCTATCACTGATTGAGGAGCAGAAAGTAACTGCCAGTCAACCACCAACTCCACCACCCCCCACACCCTCATCAACCAAACCTCATCGCTTTCCTGATCCACAGGGTGCATTGTTTGCCCGTGACCCCCCTCTTCTGGGTCTGTCTTACTCATCAATATCATCGTCCCTCTCAACACCACTACCCCTCCAGAGCTCCAACCCTCCACTCCAGCCACCCTCTTTCACCCAGGTCAGATCCACCTTTAAGGTTTCTGAGCTCCTGGTGCAGCTGAGTGCAGACCTCAGTCAAGGTTCTCAGGGCCTGGTTAGTCTGCGCTTCCAGGACCTGGAAGGAGACTTTGCAAAGGACCATCCTCACTCTCTGTCAGTCCAGCTGGCCCTTCGCTCCCTTCTTATGGAAGACCTGCTAGAGCAGAATCCTGAGTCTAAGCACAAGCACCTCATGGTTTCAAGGGGTGCTCCCAAACCATCCACCTTCAGCCCCAAAGAATACCTTTCCCAGTCGTGCCCGTCAACATCTAATGCCTTTTACCCAGAAATGCCACGCTCACTGCCAGCTCAAATAGAAGAGGCACAGAATGTCTTCCAGTTTTATCAGAGACACCCCAGTACTCCTTCTGCATCAAGCCGGAAAACAAAAAAGGACGCAGAATGCCCCAGCACCCCTCCCCCATCACCTTCACGGAATACGCCATCCCCTCACCCTTCCCCAGACTTTGATGACTCTTTGGTTCATATCAATGTGCTTTTAGTGGACAAACGGCACCCTGAGTTTAAGACACGCTATGGCAGTATTGGTCGTAGCATAGATGTGGACTTCAACTGTCTGGATGTTCTCATCACACTGCAAACCTGGGTTGTCATTCTGGACTTTTTTGGAATTGGTTCTACTGCCAATAACCATGCTGTGAAAGTGCCTAGTTGCTCCCCTCAGCCCACACCTGGGGATCTACTATACAGCACTACCCCCACTGGTTTAGCAGACTTGTGCCCTGAAGTAAATGATGAGGAAATAGAGGAGATGCTCAACACTAAAGTAGACCTGAAGGTAGAGATGGGAATTAATTTTATAATGTGTTTGTATGTGAAAATGCAAATACAGATTTTCTTTTTTCAAACTTCTTCTTTTCCTCTCTGCTCTCCTTCAACAGGTTCATTCTTTGTCTCTAGTGCTAAATAAGAAAACCAATGAACTTGCTAAAGCCAGTGTTTCAAAATTGTTTACACACTTGGAAATGATTGGTGAGTGTTTTGTGCTGCAGATATTCTATGAATTGCATTAATATTCCTTATTTAATAATTGTTGACAATATCCATTCTGTATGATATTTTAGATGGAGATCTCGCCTTGCAAGGAAGTCTAGGCAGCCTGTCACTAAGTGACCTTACCCCTCATGGTGACCTCTATAGGGAGCGCTTCACAACACGGGGTGGAGAGGCACTCGTCTTTAACATTTACAAGTAATTAACTTTTACTTATTATATCAAATATTGTGCACTTCACAACAATCTTTATCTTACAAACTGTCTTTTTTAATGCAGGTATGGACTGCCCGATCCTTCCCTAACCCGAGAGTGTGATATGAAGATATCTTTGCAGATGGCCTCGGTTCAGTATGTGCACACACAGCGCTTCCAAACAGAAGTCGTGGCTTTCATTCAGCATTTTACCCAGTTGCAGGATGTTCTAGGGAGGCAGAGAGCAGCAGTTGAAGGCCAGGCTGTGAGTAGGCCATTTGTACTTCTTGTTTGTTTAATGCTAACCTTTGAGCAGAGAATGTTTGATTTGCATCATTCAAAGTGGACAGGTTTTAATGGTGATTTCAGATGTACTCAAGTAAAATATAGCTTAGAGGTGAGCAGTATGACACTGTTATAATGTTACTGTGATAAAATACCCTTTTCAGAACCTATTAAAAAATGAAAGAGAAAAGCATGAATCAATTTGTACTGTTGGAATTCCTTTTCACAACACTTAAAAGATGTTTAGAAACCGGAGACACGTATGAAGCATTTTAGTTTTTAAAATTGTAAGCAAGTCTTAATGTGCAACATTATGGAGTTTCAGATTGAGCCATGCATGGGTCAGTCAGGCCTCGTGTGCTAGAAATAGTTCTTTTTTTAATATCTAACATTGCTGCTAAACACTAGAAGTCAGTCACCAAATAGTTTCTGTAAATAAGTCATACTGTGTCTTAAACCACTATGGAAATATGTCTTATGCACCTTAATGAAGATCTGAATGCGGTTTGAAAAAGTTGAAAGATGTGTAAATAGCCATGAATGTATTAATCTCACACCCAAAGTTGTCATCTTAATTTTTATTTATATAGTGCTTTTTAAAACCAAGTTGCCACCAAACAGCTTTAGAGTCCAGATCCAAGCCCCTAGTAAGTAAGCCAAAGGTGACAGAGGTGAGGAAAAACTCCCTCTGCTGGAGAAAGAAACCTCGGGAGGATCCAAGACTCATCCTCCACAGGTCGACCCAGAGAGAAGAAAATAGAGTCTTTATGGGGTTGAATAACAAGAGTAGGTCTTTATGAACATACAGATTGTCTACAACTAACAGAGTTAGAACCACTAAGTGTCCACAGACACAGTTGCCTCTAATTGGGGTCGAGCACGTGTGGAGTTGTGAGCAGCAGTAACCAGTCGAGGGCACTTTGACACAGTGCCCCAGGTGGCTAAATATATGAGAAGTAATAAAGGTAATTTTTTTGCATCATAGCAATATTTCATAGATGAAGGAAAGCTAATTTAGTAACAGTACTTTTGTGTGTTGAATGAAAGATAGGGATCCATAGTGACTCAGAGATTCATTACAGTTAACATTGGTGAGGCTGAGAAACATGAACTTTGATATCTTTATCAAATTGACCTCTGACTGTAATGACCGGCAGTGTGGCTCAGCTAAATAAGAGTTTGAAAGGGCTCTTCACCTGCTTAGAGGGGGTTACACCGGGAGTTGTCAGCTCCCATTCTGTCAGTCCAAAGACACTGAGCTTTGTCTAGCCACACTCTAATCTCCTTTCACATGCCTCAGTCCAGAGATCAGGAGGTTCTTATTAGGATACTCACAGCTCATACTTAACTTTAGTGGTTAATTGGTTAATATTATTAGAATTAGCAGTGGTCCATCTATTACTGATTCTGTAGCTAGGTTTTGGCTATTTTTTTTGTAATCAGTCGTATATTTCACAAAGGTTTGTAATATGGTACATTGTGAACTCAGATTTGTCTCTGTAAGCATAAACATCACTGTGGTTACGGGAAAAAGTTCTGAATTATTTGGTGTTTTCTCTTTGCAACACCCATCATTTGCCTGATTTGTGTCTCTGTGATGTACGATTATTGATAACTGCTCTTTTGGGCTGAGAGAGTTTGGAATTGAGAATGATACACTAATTTGGTCATGTATTGCAGGTGCGCGAACGTCCACAGCGAGCCTCTCGAATGCTCTTGGACATTGAAGCAGGCGCTCCTGTGCTCCTGATCCCAGAAAGCTCGCGTTCAAAGCGCCTCTTAGTGGCCAACCTTGGTCAGCTCAAAGTACGCAACAGATTCCTGTCTGCAGGAACCCATGGCACCTTCTCTCTCAGAGACAAGGTAGAGAAACTTACCATGGCACATACCTTTTTCCCATCTCTGGTGAGTCCTGCCACCCCACATGCACTTCCACACATTCAGTCACTCTGCATTTGTAGAATGCATCTCACAATGCATTTCCCTTCTGCTTGGTTGAATGGGAGAATACCCTTTATGGGGAAGTCTTTATGGGGAGGTGTTGTCATAACCTCAGGTTTCCTATAAAACAAATCTTTGATCAAAGTGCTTCTTCAATGCTTACTTCAGCCCTTTTCCTGTGCGTGATTATTAAAGGATCTAACTAATGCAGTTAGTTAGTGAGAGTTAATGTGCCTTTTTAAATATCATTGACCACATTCTGACTTTTGTTTCCGAAGAATTTGATTTTGCATGCTAATTCATACAAGGATCCATCCCACTATAAGGTATCAGTCAATGGTGGTTTTAAGTTTTGAGGTGCTTTTCTTTTACTGTATATTCATAATATAATTGTCACTCCTTTAGTGGCATGCAGCCTGATGCTTTTTATTTAGAATATGCTACTCTCAGCACTCTGTGAGATGTCTGAAGGCATTTTTCTGGTGCATGTACAGCATGAAAACCACGCTGTTTCAGTTTCTAAATATACTGTCACAATTCTGTTTAGTAAGCTGTTACTCTCTCCAACCATTTAAATACATTCTTTTTATATCTGATGTTTGTTCTTTTTGTTTCCTTTATCTATATTTTAGCATTCCATTCAATACTGAACGCAATTTGATTTTTTACAAGTGGGCAATATACAATTTTTGCTTATGATTTTTTAAACATTTCTTTAAGGATCAGGTAAAAAGTGCACATCCTGATACTTCAAAAGCAAGAGAGGAGGCATCAACAGACAAAGCCAAATCCTCCAGCACCACGGCCTCTAGTTTCACTCTCGGAAGACCCCAACGGGCCATGGAGCGAAACCTTTGTTCTCTAAGCCCTGGTCAGTTACTTTAAAAGTACTGTGTAGCATAAACCCAACATATATCACGAAGTCTCATTTATTTGTGCCTTTGTGTTGTAGAAGACCACATATGTCTGCTAGACTGCATTGCTCTGGATCTGGAGGAGATGGATTTATTTGCTGCGGAAAGACTACCATGTGAACCTTGGGACAGTGGAGAAAAGCACATAGACACTGATTTGGTTTTCACCTCCTATTCTGTGCGCAGAACAGGCGGCAGTCTGCTGAAGGAGCGCTGCCGCCTCAAACTTCAAGTGGAGCGTAACCTAGACAGGCAAGTACAACCAGTGATTAGCACAATTATTACAGTTTCTATTGGCCCAAGCTCTGGGTTTTGCTTCAAACAGAAATCTATTGTTGTGCTTTGTGTTATTTTATGTTTTCTTTATCATGTTTCTTGGGGTGGGGGTGGGGTAGCTGAGCTATTAGCTCTGATGCTGTTCCTTTACATTACTTAATCATTATCTACTGCTTTTTTTAGGGAGTTGAGTCATGCAGTCCCTGACATGTCCATCCATGGCAAACTGTCATCTGTGCACTGTTCCCTGGACCTGGAGAGGTACCAGCTAATCCGTGGACTACTAGAGCACAACTTGGGAGAGCCCGTGGAGGAGTTCCTCAGACCTTACAACCTGCAGGATCCCAGCATCTATGTAAACGCACCCCTAAAGCCTGAATTTACATTTTATGTCAATTACATAATACAAGAGTAATGGAATGAAAAAGTATGAAAAAATGATCTATGTCCATGTCTTGGTCATTAGTAAAGTTGCCAACAAAGACAGAAAGCTGCATGCAGATGCAGATGCTGGTCTCCACGTTTTATCATTCATTTTATTTGATCAATGGTTACCTGTGGCATCACGCAAAAGGCCTCCTTCTATCACATTTATTTAGTGTTGAGGCACTTATGGAAGTACTGTGTTTTAAACTGTATCCACATGAGGTTTACTTGTATCTAGGGCTGCAACAATCAAATATTTTTGGAATCAAGTATTCTGTCAATTTTTTCATCGATTAATCGAGTAATTGGATAAATCATACTTTTGTGTTTTTAAACAACTATATCAA
>JBBJLR010000139.1:20909804-20933354 GCA_037577145.1 Brachypetersius gabonensis | reverse complement strand
CACACACATACACACACACACACACACACACACACACACACACACACACACACACACACACACACACACACACATTCTCCTAAAGTAGAACAGTTCCCACTGAAATGATTATATGATCCAGGTTATATTTTACTGTTTCTATTTCAGTAAGGAGTCCATGCAGTTTAAAAGCTGAGACTGTCCTGCCAAAAAAGCTGCGGTGACAATGTGTTGAACTTTGTTTTGTTCAGAGTTTTTTCTCCCATACAGCACAAGGAAGTATGAGCGGGGAGGTTAAAAAGTCATAGATCATTTAAGCTCAACAAAACAGTCAGTCTTGCCTGTCAGCACTCCATTGTTGGGCATTTGAAAAGGCAGAAAGGCTTAGGAAACACCTGTTTGTGTGCCCGCAGAGGAGAATCCGAGGAGACTCATGAAACACAAGTGACTGCTTTTGGGGGCAGCAGCAGTTCACTCCAGCTCCTGTAGGCTGGAGACATTTAACCATCACATGGAAAACCACGATCTGGAGAATTAGTGCCTAAAGGGGTAACTCACACAAATAAGCTAATAATGCTGACAAAGAATGGGAGCCAGTAATCTGCACTTCACATGTCATTTGCACCATGCTATGAGGAGGCTGTTTGTTTTCATTCACTGTTAGCAGCATTAGTGTTTCTGGCTGAACTATTTCTTTAAAAAGAAAAGTGGAACACTTGTATTTCTGGCTGGACTATTACTTTAAAGTAAAGAAAATGGTTAAACGTTTTCATTTCTGTCTGAACTATTCTTTTAAGAGAGAAAACCAGATGAATATTTGAATTTCTGGTTGGACTATTAATTTATGGCAGAAAAATGGCAAAGTCAGAATTTCTTGCTGAACTTTTCCATGAGGACGAATATTTGGGGGAAACTGATATTTCTGGCTAGATTATTTCTTTAAAGGAGAAATTGGGGGATCTTGTATTTCTGGCTGGACTATTCGATTAAGGGAGAAAAACAGCCCAATATAAGATTTTTTCTGGACTATTTCCTTAAAGTGGTCTCTGAAAAGTTTTAATGACAGTTTATCAGCTAAATCACTCCAGACACTGTACTCTTTGACTCCAGCGCTCAGAGGGATTACACTGGGTATCCAATGCACTTCCCAACTGCAACACAAGTTGTTTTCTATTCCCTTGCAACGACACATTCAACAGCATAAGAGTCAGATATGATCAGTCATTTATAGTTACTGACATAAATAACTGGTTCACATCTTACCTTACAATAAAGGCTCCTCACAATAAGGCATGGAAATCACGACCTAATTATCTCTCCGTCTTTGATAAAGTCAGTAATCTGATTAGACTGCAGTAAGAAATTACACTAATCCAGAAGATGGTGCGGTAAAAGAGGAGAAGTGATGAAAACGCACAGATTCTGGTCATTTATTACAGTACAGAGCTGCGTTACGCGCGCGTTTAGAGCGGAACGCAGGCAGAGTACTGAAGTCTGGGGTACCTTTCTGGCTCCTTGCTTGGCAAATTCTCTGGCCAGGTGACGGCCAATCCCTCTGCCTCCTCCGGTGATGAGGACCACGTCGGTCGCCAGATTTTTGCGCCTCGGTGGCAGGAGAAAGCGCACGGCTGCCTTCAGGACGCACAGCAGAACCTGGAGGGGAAACAACAGCGCGCATCCCCACAGCCTCAGATCCATCATGACGAGAGAGAACCCACTGATAGAGGAGCAGAGCAGAGCTGTTGAACGTCTAGGGCGAGTGTACGTGCGTGTGCGTGTGCTACTCAGCCTCCTCGAGAAGTTTCACGCAGCCTTGGTGGTGGAGAGGTAGGACCCTCCTGGTTTAGGCGCCCCTTGGTGTAAAGCTTAGAGCCAACAACGCACTCCTGCCAGTCCAGGTGTAACGTGTTAGCTGCAGGTACACACACACACACACACCCTCTCTAATGAGCGAAGACCCTCTTGATTCAGCATCAGACTCTTGCACATGGAGACAGGCTATCCAGAGTGTCCCGCGCTCTCAGTTTGTTCAACACAAGCAGGTCTCTGAGGAGTTCTTCGACTCAGTTTAGGACATTATGAACCCTGCTGTTAACATCTAAGAAAGTATACTCATCTCTCTCTCTCTCTCTCTCTCTCTCACACACACACACACACACACACACACAGTTTAGCAAGTAGGATTATCTTTATTTTCCACCTGAGTAGCCTTGCTACTTAGACACAAGTACACACACCTACACAATCTCTTCCAAAATAAGCCAGGAGTAATAATAATAAAACCAGTAGCCTATAATAAACACCGGTGAAGATTAAATATCAGTGCCTCTATTTATCGTCCTGACATTGGGATTCCTGTCGCTTCTGGGGATACAAAAAATAAAACTGTTTGCAGGACTCTCTACATAGAGAGGGTTGTACAAAATCCTCTCAACACTTTATATGAAAAGAACGTACTGTTTTTGTATGTGTCTCACTGGAAATAGGTCTCTAAAGCGTTACATAACTGTCCAAACTACACCTTGCTCCCGTCCTGCTGCTCTGTAGGTTTTCTGACAGTCTCCACTGCCATCTACTGGTGAGATGTGGCACAAGGGTATGGGCATGTTAAAAGAGTATACAACATTTTTTACATTTATTGCATAACTCTCATTATTGAGAAAAAAAATAATGGTTTGATGTGAATTGCTTTGCTGTAGAGAAGCTTAATGACTGATGCATATTTGCTTTAGAGAGATAGCAATAGGGACCAGTGGACAAAAGTATTTTCCTAGTTAGTAACTTCCTAGTTATTGAATACAGGTGTATCAGTCATACTCACTGCCACAAGTGTGTACAGTAAATTACATTTGGACAATGACATGCTTCCAACTCTTTGGGGAAGAACTTTTTCTATTCCAGCATGACTGAGCCCCAGTGCACAAAGCAAGCTCCATAAAGACATGGGTGGAGTTCGGTGTGGAAGAACTTGACTGACCCACACTGAGTCCTGACCTCAAACCCCATCCAACACCTTTGGGATGAACTGGAACGGAGATTGCGAGCCAGACCTTCTCATCTAACGTCAGTGTCTGAGCTCATAAAATGCTCTACAGTATGAATAGGCACAAATTCTCACAGAAACTCCAAAATCTTGAGAAAAGCCTTCCAAGAAAAGTGGAAGCTGCAATGGGGGGGAGCAACTCCATATTAACGTTTATGGGTTCAAATGTAATGCCAGTCTCTGTTGGTGTAATGGTCTGGCATCCTAATACTTTTGTCCATATACTGTAGTGTATGATCATTTTATTTTTTTTTATATGTACTGCAGAAAATGGTAAAATAGTGATAATTCAGGGGGAAATGAACCTGGCACTGTTTTGCCTTACATTGTCCTGGTGAGGTGGCTTTTAGAAGCGTTTAGGCCTTTGAGACATCTGGTTCCTATAACTACCATTGTGCAGTCCTGACTCCTGACAGTTTCTCTGGAATAGCGCAGCTCACCTCGCGACTTTATTTACGTATTATTAATCAAGTTGTACAGAAACGTTGAAAAAATTGGTTAATTTCACATTTAAAGAATTGCCAAACACAAAAATAGCAGTAAACAGCTCAGAGTCATGACATTTTGAGTGCAGGTAGATTCAATTCCGCATTATAAGGGCCACCTTCATTTATTCGAAAAACATACTCGAACACAGTTCAGTAGAAACTGAGTGCAAAGCCAAGGCAAGTGAAGGACATGCGGCATGTGGTGTGATGTGAACCGTGGCAGGACCAGTATGCCTTTGGTCTTTTCTTGTCTATTTATTTCACCTGTGTTTAATCTTGCAGAGAGAGAGAGAGAAAGAGAGGGGTGACTGAAAAGTTGAAGCTGTGATGGAGAAGACAGGGGTGAGCCTCATCTCTTTCTGTTCATGTAAACTCCAGGGTCACAGATAGCAGCAGCATTGTGAATGTGGATCCAAACAGATCTCCACCAGAATCAGCAACTGGAAGAGTCACAAAGTGATGAGAGTGTTTATGCATACAGGGTCTTCGTCTCATTATATTACAGTTTCATTAATCCAACAGTAATTATCTGAAGCATCGCGCGTCAGTTTTCATTAATGCTTACCATTAAATTGCAGCGTCTCTTTCTTTATCCTTGGATTTTCTATTGAAAAAGAAAACAAAGAGTAAATTGTTTCATATTTTATATCTGTGTATCTAGTATAATGGAAAGCAGTGTTGGTAATTACAGCTTCAAGACATTCACAGGTAAGAAGACATTAGCTTTTTTTGCAGCATTGTGGTTGAGTTTTAGCCCATTGCTCTCTGCACACTCTCCTCAGTTCCTCAAGGTTATGGATCTCTGTTGGTTTCAAAAACTCTTCATAAAATTTTAACAGGATTTAAGTCAAGAGATGCCATGCAGTCATCTTCACCTTTTGTGGGAAACAGTCTTGAGTTTTTTTGGGTGTGTATTTGGAGTCATGGCCTTGATGGAACATCTTCTTTCTTGGCTGATGACACTGAATTCTTCTATGATATTTCCTGGTACATCACTCTCAACTTTTCCCTTCAATAATGTGGAATGCCCAGAAGCGATTGTGGAGAAGCAGCTTCATATCAAACTTCATGTTGGTGGTGTTTTTGAGATCAGAGTTCTATTTTCTTCATCTGTTTAGGTTATGTTGTTTCAAAACATTTTTGCAAATCTCGTTCTTTTTAATGAAAGTGACAATCCAGTCATATGTGAACACCACAGCACACAGTGTGGACAGCATGAAATATTTCCTCTGTGTTTAACCCATTCACCAAGTGAAGCAGTGGGCAGCCAGGAGCACAGCGCCCGGGGAGCAGTGTGTGGGGACGGTACCTTGCTCGGGGTACTTCAGAGGCGCCTAGCAGTCAGTTAGGAATCGAACCCAGGACTTCCTGAACACAGGGTGAATGCCCTAACCACTAGGCTACCAGCTGAACGTGAGCTTGGTGTGGCCGGTAGGAACAGAAGTTGTTGTGGGCCAGTTCATTGCTTATTATTCTGTTTAACTGTTGTTCTTGCTGCTCCAGATCATCCTGCAACTCTTATCAAATGACTGGCTTCTCTCTTACCTTCCTTATCATTAGTCTGAGAGAAATCACACCTGCCCAGGGACGACTACTTGAGGTTCCATGAAATTTCCACTTGTACTTAACGGAACCAGTTCATTTAGTGCGGATGTTCGAGATCTTTGCAAATGATCTGCAGCTTTTTACATCCAAGTAATAATAACAGAATAACATTGTCCCTAAAAAGCTCCTTCACCTTCACCATGATTACTCCTTGTCGTGTGAAATCTTCCCAAGCAGTGACACCATTATTTATAATGACACTATTTCGCCAGAGGACCTTTTTATTTTTGCAGCATTAATATGTAAGACATGGTTTATTTTTGTGCATGTTTTAATACATTGTCTGAATACTTTTTACTAAGTTTTTACATGAGGTGTGTGTAGGTGTTTTGATACTGACCGAATACTATGAGGCGTGTGTGTGTGTTGGTGGATCCCAGTGGATTCTCCGCAGTGCAGCGGTACATGGAGCCATTGAGCTCTGCAGGAACTCGCTCTAGAACAAGAACATTCCCTTCCCTCTCAGCACTGCCATCCAGCAGCAGCCCCCCAACACGCGTCCATGTGAACAAAGGTTCGGGAAACACCTCGTTCTGCAGCACACAACCACACAGAAATACCTGTTGTTACTTTTATAAGGCCTTACCTTTTATAAGGCCTTAAACTTATTGTTATTAAGAATAAGACTTATTATTCAGTTACTATTACGAATGAATGAGTACTATGACTCCAGTACTGTATGTAAGCTACTTATTTATGAAAAGAAAAAAGAAAAGTCTTAGAAGTTCGATACATAACCCTGAAAGAACATTACAGTTGACCAGGCAGGTCCTGAAGGACCCTCGCCCTGTTTAATTAATAAAACACATTGCTCATATACAAATCCTAATTTAAATTCCGGAAGTCTCCTATGGCTTCCAGCTACACTTAGCAGAACCAAGGCAGTAGTCCAAGAAATTAAATGTAACACTGCTTAGGAAAGAAGTGTGTGCACTTTATGATAATTAACCAAGCTAGACTAAATAGAATTTCTCATTAAAATGTCAAACAAATATGAAGAAACAGTAGCACCAGTTCTTAGAGACAAGCAGTAAAGACCCTTCGTTTTATCTGTTATACAACATTAACATATGAACTGAAAATAAGCTGTATTAATGTTTTTACTGATAACTAACTGTGCACCGACATTTAAATGTCACCCATCTTCAGTGTGGCATTTATCTTCAGCACTTTCTTATGATCTTACCCCCTTTGTTCCCACTTGGAATCCCTCCACAGCGATGCGGACAGTATCTCCCACTTTCGCTCTGCTTGGAGTCATGGAGAGCTTAGGGCCCTTTGGAGCAGCTTGGGAGAGTAAGAGAGGCAGCAAAGACAAACAAGTTGGCTGGTTAGTTCATTTGCCAGGGGTGCCCACATCTGGATTCATAAATAAATCATACAAGTGTAAATCGAATAAATTCAATACATCTCCTGACATAGATAGAAAAACAGGCTCATCTCTTTCATGCTGAGTCAAAATGACACATCATTCTTAGGTAATAAGATTCTCTCTGCTTTCACATTTACTTTCATATATAAAGAGCTCGCCATTTACACAAATGTCATACGCTGTCATGAGTTGTCAAGGCAGATTTTGTTCATTAGTATAATAGACATGTTCTCATTTCCAGTATTGGAAAATGATAATGAATATTTGATGCATTAAAATCAAACTGTCATGACATCAAACACTATAGCACATGATGACACTGTATATTGAACATGATCCATTATGGCACCTCACAACATCATATGACACCTGCCATGACATGCATGGCATTTTTATGTGAAAATGATTTAGAAGTGTGAAGTGTTACCAAACAAACATATGAAAGGGAACATACTTCACACTTCAGTCATCTTTTATTGCAATTCTGATGGCATCCATAAGCCTTTAGATATGTTACATCTGTCCTAAATGTAAACACATTCACTATCATAGCTATTATATTTATTTCATTAGCAAAAAAGCCGGTAATAGTATCACACTGAAAGCTGCAAATCCACATGCTGATGTACTTTGCTATTCTCAGTGCCCCAACCATGCTGCAAATTGATTTGAATGAGTCAAAGGAGATTTCACCATAGTCTCTTAATGTATTGGTAGATGGTAAGTAAGACTTTAACATTATCTGATGTGATGTATGTGATATTTGGTAGGAACTAATTATGGTCGTTCTCCAGGAACAAACTTGGGTACACGTGCACAACACAAACTGCTTGAGAGTTCTTATATTTACCGAGTGTGACCTCTGCTTGCATAGGCATGGAGAGGGCAGGGTGTTTGACCTCACAGCTGAAGAGGGCGTTGTTGTCCAGCTGTGGGTTCAGGTGCCAAGTGAGCATGGCCTGCACCTCCATAGTGCCGTCACTATACTCTGTCTTTGTGTGATTGAAGTAATAGAGCGGACTGGAGCTCAGCACCCAGCGTGGGAACTCCCGGCTGACCACAGTCTCTGGGATGATCTCAGTGGTGGGCCGGGGAGCCTCCTGGCCAAGAGCTCCGGGGGTATAGCTCTGATGGGGCCGGACCCTGTCGAGCCGCACTGGTTCAACGTCTGGCTCAAGGAGAGACAGGGACTTCTGCAACTTGGTGTCATCCAGATCCCGGCTGATCAAAGGCCTGCTGTCTTTGGATAAGAACAAGCCTCTGTTCCCGGCCTCCTCAGGGGACTGGGTGGAGGGGACCACCTCGATTAGTTCACCGTCCCGCTTAAAGTGCACCTGAGGGAGGACAGACAACAGCAAAGGAAGGCTAATAAAAAAGTGAAGATTTAAACTGGTTATCACCAGAGACAACAAAACCATTACGTAATTCAATATGAATATTCAGATATACGGCCAAAATATGCCTAAATTCATCCGGTCAGATGTTAAACTTACAATAAATACAGGATTTTGTTAAGAAGGAGAATAAAAATTTAATTTAATTAGGTTTTGAACTTGTGAAGAGATATTGCTTTCTCATTGTTGTGGTTTCTTCTGATACACTGCAAATGACTAAGTGTAAGACTGTCAAACCAGAATGTACATTTAAAATACATGTAACTTATAGCTTAACTCCATATTTAATGTAGTAATTACATTTGAAAAATACAAATAAAAGGTTTCTCTAACTCCTACGGGTTGATGCAGTGAGCCAAGAAGGTCTGTAATGCCTTCGATGTCATCAATTCACATTTGACAAATGTTCATTATCCCAATTACAAATTAGTAACTGACCACGGGCGCGGGTTTTCCTCCAGTCACGATACAGACGAGTGTGAAGTTTTGGGCCTCGTAGCGATTGAATCGTGCCGGTTGGTCTGCCGCAATTACAGAAATAGATTGCGGAGGTGCTGAGAGGGGAAAAAGTCAGTAGTACTCATTAGTGCATCAAATCATTTTGATTGCCACAGAGAAGATACAGCTGTGGAGCATCCTTAGGGCCACAGAAAGTTCAGAGGGAAAGTTCAGAAGGTCATAAGAACAGCCCTGAGCCATGAGTTCTGCATCAGCCATTGCTAATTTAAAACTGCTGAGAGACCTCAGAGCAATTTGCTCACCCAATCATTAATGTAAGGAACCAGGCTAACACATTCCATATCACTACATTCAACATGTTAACATAATCTGTTCCCAACACGTAATCCTGACGCTTTTCACGTATACCAGTACTTAGCAGATCATTACATGAGCTTCTGCGCACATCTCGCTCTTCGTGTCGCAGCATGCTCTCCTCCGGAGAATTACTCACTCAATTAATCAAAGCAAGCTAGAGGAGTTGGCTTAACATGCTTGTGAGTTCCCACTGAGAGCCACCGGCTAATAGGCAGCTGTAAACCAAGACAAAAAAAATGCATGTACTGCTTCTAGAGCTACTTCTCATTTAGGAAAAGCATTATTATGAGAGCATCATTATGCTGAAATGTTTTAGTGTGAGGACTGAACAAGCCTTTTTTTTTAATCAAGTCACTGATTCATTTAAAACGAAAGCCTCAAAAGCTTCTGATTTCGTCCACAGAGCATCACGTGGATAAGTGAAGTGCATCTAACCCCTATTCTAACCCCGGGTCTTTCATCCACACAGGCTCAATTCTGAGTTTGGTACAGAAACAATTACAGATGAACTGATCTTGAGTTAATGCTTAGCCACAGTGCACTGCTCAGCTTATCCCAGGTGGATCCGAGCTAACTGTGAAGATGATAATGGTCTATGTAAACAGGACTGGAACCTACACATAACAGCAAGTGTTATGCTTCCAGATGCTAAGACCACCTTGTCTCTGGAGGCCCTGTCGTAGATCCCCACGTGACATTCATATGGCCCATTGTCTTCCATTTGGACCTCAGGGAGCCTAGTTACAACAGAGAGAAGGAGAGCACTGATTCTGAAGATCTCTAGTGTTATCA
Source organism: Brachypetersius gabonensis (assembly GCA_037577145.1). Classification (NCBI taxonomy): domain Eukaryota; kingdom Metazoa; phylum Chordata; class Actinopteri; order Characiformes; family Alestidae; genus Brachypetersius; species Brachypetersius gabonensis. The sequence continues at coordinate 20,923,865 of JBBJLR010000139.1, read as the reverse complement.
AAGCGGGGCAGTACATTCTGACAGGAAAACCGCAGGTAATTTCAAATGTAAGTCACGGCTCAGCTGGACGTAACCTTTACCTCACAGTTGACTGGTAAACCAGGTCCTCTCTTCTGCGGAAATCCTCCATGTGAGAGAAATTGGTATTGTACATGGCATCATAGGTAAATATCTTCTGCTTCGAACTACCACCCTCTGTAACCTATAAAAAACATTACAGCATTACATAAGTGAGTGCTATACCATATGAAAATGAGAAATATAAACCAAACACATACGTTTCTTAACTAAAACGCTTCTGCGGAAGACCTGTTACAATCTATTACAACAGGCAAAAACGGTTTCAAGAAGTTCAGAACTGTTTTCAATCATCTGAAAGGTTTAATTTGTGCTGGAGTCAAGCAGAGGGCTGATGTGATTTATGCTCTGCTAAGTAATTAATAAAACTAAAACTGCTCCGGTGTTCTGCAAATGAAATGACAGAATTTTTATTAAAAATGTCATCACATCATGAAAGAAGAAATAGTTCTTGGCCCGGTGTTAATGCACTGTAATTGAATGCTGTATCTGGAAACTCATCTGTCAAAGCTGAGGCACAGAAAAAAACACTGCAAAATGAAAGAGGCTTGTCCTAGAAACATTGAACCATGAACTCCTAATCCTAAATAATATACTCATATTTCAGTCCACTTTTCCTGCGCACTGTAGCAACAAAAGGGCCGATACAATTAATGCAAGAAATGAACAGCTGGCTGTTTAAGGAATTATTATGGCAGGGGGTGAATGCAGAGATGTAGCCCTGAGCTCACTCACCCGAAACCACACTATTTCTCTCAGGTTGCCGTCAGTTCTGAAATTGCACTTCAAAGTCACCGTATCGCCCATAACCACGGGGGGCAGAGGCTCGATGGTGACTGTTAAATACCCTGCGGGACAGAAGAGAGATCACACACTGAACCTGTAGTGCCCTGGAACACTCTCCAAATTACCAAATGAGCCAAAACATAATATTTGGAGTGTTGTTATAGCTGCTAATCAATCTAAATTCAGTGAGATACAGTAGGATACATTGTATGTCCAAAAGTATCCAGACACTCATTCAGTGACTAAATTCAGTGACTAAATGTGCTTATTGCTAACACAGAACTATAAAAGTATTCCTGAAAGAGTGGAACTCTCTGGTGCTGCGAGTGAGTCTATAATAACGTTGTCCAATCTTATCCTCAAAGGGCCACTTTAGCTGCAGGTTTTCATGCCAGCAAATCTGAAACACACATGGTCAGCTGTGGAATCAGGTCTGTTCATGCTGTCTGGTGTGAAGCCCTGCAGACACACCAGCCCTCTGTGGATAAGATGGAGGACTCCTGGTCTTCTAAAAATAAGGGTTCTTTGGATCAATTTCCCTAAATATCCTTTCAGTGGATGAGTTTTAAAAGAACCATTTTGTAAATGAGATGTGAAAGTGTGACGATGTTTTAAAGTTTAAAGAACCTCATAGTCTAAAGGCTCTTAGTGTAACGTGTAAACTGGTAAAGTTAAATTACGTTAAGTTAAGAGGCCTTATATCTAAAAGATTCTCTGGATCTAATTAAAACGGTTCTTTTGGGGAGCTAAAATAGTTTCACTCAGTGAATCGTTTGGCACCTTTTAATGGTATAAGTTCATCATGCTCAATGCCAAGCGTCGGCTATAGGGGTATAATGTCCCCCAGCATAGAGGTGTGGAGCACCTGCAGTTATGTGAGCACCTGACCTCACTACTTTTCTTTTGAATGCAGTCAGATCCTCATGACCATGTTCCAAAATTTCGAATTCATTTTGTAACTTGTATCTATAGTGGAATTTGTAATCACATTTACATGACATGACTGTGGATACGCCAAATATGGTATTCTTTTTCTATGTCTGTATTTTGTTTAAAGGGTATTTCTTTAAATAGACATATCAGTGAAACAGAATTGAACACCTGTGTTGCCTACAAAGACACCATGACCATTATCATATTTGGTACAGGGTATCCCAAGCTGAAGAACTGGACCTCAGGTTTCATAACCATAGGAGCATAAACCTAGGAGGTGAGGACCAGCATCATGGGATGCTGGCATCATGGCATCATGGGATGCATCCACAGTCTGGCAGCAGTGGCTTGCCTGTTTTTCTACTTTATTTGGAAAATTAAGGAAACTGTCTATATCATTTTCTGTTGTCTAGTTGTTTTTATTGGATTTTGCCACAATGTAACTCATAAATGCAATTCATAAATGTCACAGAGATATTAAGAGAAAATGTATATTTCTGTTCCTAAAAACAGTCAATTCATTGGTATGAAGGTTGAAAGAAGGCACATGAAAGGGAACATGTCTCACTGCTAAGACTTTCTAAGTGAGCTAATCAATATTTAATTTGGTATCAAATCAGCCAACTCAGCTTGGCTGCTAAAGCTAATATCTATCTACCACGTACAAATAACTAGGTTTAATCATATCAAATTTAAATTGCACTTGCTTGTCAAAACGTTTTATAACTGATATTGCAAGGAATTAAAGGAAAGGCATGGATTTTTAGTTGTTTGTCAGAGAATGAGAATGCCTCCAGTGTCAAGTAGATTTTGCAGCCCATGCGATCGTTCTGTGACAAAGAAAGGTATCAAAGGGCTTTCTAGCTATATGTCAACCATCCATCTGTTATCATGCATTAGAAAAAGATGTTCCGCAGCTTAGTGCGTTATGTAACGCTTGTGACAAGGTCATATGAATTCATCGCAAATACTTTCAAGCTTAAAGGGTCTGTGCTAAATGTAATCACATGGTTTTTAGTAAATCCTTCATCAAGAGCGTGGCGTTACACTGCTGTTGCAAACTAATGATGCTGAATGAAGGGACATGCTAACGAAATAGCATCTTTGAGACCTTACCACCAGTTGCTGACAGCCATATTCGTTACTTTGGCTGACAGTTACAGAACTGAAGCACAGCAGCCCCATTTTTCATTCAGCAAATACAAACATTAGTTCACACAGGTAAGACAGCCTGGTTTTGGAGAGCACCTTGGGTGCAGACCCATTCAAACAGTTGTGTGTTAAAAAATCAGTGTGGGAAACAATATAATCTGTCACAAATTCAATGACCTACAAAATCCCCCTGTTCCTCCGTATTGGCTCATCCACTGTGACGTCGGCGAATGGATTATTTTTTTCATGTTTTTTCCCTCCTCCCTAATCCATGAGCTTTTCTTCCATCAACCAAGTGGTCCCTCATGCTGCCCCATAGGCAGGTCAGACACCAAGGCCAGAAGGTCCAGCGATTCCACAGGCACTTAGTGCAAACTGTATGTGATGCTAAATATGAGAGACTTACATTTTTCATGAAAATGGCAACAAAGCTAAGGCCAAAAGCTTGATTACAAGGATCATGAAGGGGTATACACTCTAGAAACGTCTTCACACATATAGAGGGATTAGCAGGGCATTCGAGATGATAGCATCATGTTTACTAAGCATGTGATAATGCAGCAGTTCCCAGTCCTGCTCATGAAGTCCCCCTAAAATGCACATTCTGAATGTTTTCCCTGCTCGTAAGCACCTGACTCATCTCATCGGCTCATTAACAAAAACCTCAGGAGGTTAAAAAGGGTGTTTAGCGTTCAAAACAGTGAACATTAAAAATTGTAACTCAGGGGTAGCAAGGGAGTAACACTGCTTATTGTATGAGCTGCAGGGGATTGATAATAGTGTTTATATTTTAATTTTTAGCCTTAATTGTCAGTTTTAATTCTCTTTACTTTGCTGATTCGTGTGCATATCGACTTTATACACTGCTGACACAAGCTTGTTCCTAAAGACAAGCCTAATATGAGTAGTGATACACACGATGATGATGTTACATTCATTTTCTCTCAGAAATGGGTAGGACACAGGCAAGCTACTTGAAACTTTTATTCATGATCAATTTGCTGTATTTTGGACAGCGCGGCTCTGGTTACGTGTGGAATAAACGAGCGGGAAAGTCAGTTCCTCATCACATGGTTTTATGTTTATTGGATTGGCCAGAAGAAGATGACTGACGTTTATTTGAAACATGCTCCTTCTCTCCAGACCGGCAAGCTTATTCCATTACTGCAGTTCACTTGAACATCAAGGCTACGCATTATCTGGTAACTACAAACATGCATGCAGGAAAGGCCAAGCCGCAGCTATCCCTCGTTCTAAATCAACAATTGGTTCCAGCCCAGAGTAAAGACATGCTTCTTTAAATGCAAAAATATTTATGAAACATTTATATTCATCTTTGAATAAGCACATCAGTAACAAATGTGTTGTTAAAGCCCTGAACTTTTTGGTCTGCTCCTTTTCGGCTTTACTCTCATAGTTTGACAAATCCTGATCATTGCATCAACTATAAATACTGTAAAAGGGAAAGACTGCTAAAAAAGGCTGTTTCTATAAATGTAGTCTACATGAAAAGCCCATATTTCAAAGGCTGGGTTCTCAGTCTTGACCTACAGAAAGGAATCCAAACAAAAGTTACAGTCAAGGACACATCTGCTCATCTGCTCACTGACAAAAAAAGACACGACATGCGGCTAGTAAGCATTACTGAATTACTGCTATAGTAAGGACTCTTGGCAAGCTGTCTAACGTGCACTGACACACATACACACACTGCACCTAGGGCTGGTCTAAATAAAATGGCATCAAATGTTATGCAACTGGACAATTTTCCATAATGGGGGAGTCAAATATCACTTAAGGAATGATGACTGTCAGTGACTCATGCTGATAGCAAGTGACATTAGTGACCTTTAACTGTTTTATGCTCAGATTACTCCTCCAATCGGGAGCTCACATAACAATTAATCAGAGTCATTTAGCAGGTGGCATGGTCTCCAATAAGACTGCCCTGTCTGTAATGAAAATCAGTACCAGTATAAAGAAGGAACGCAACATCAGCACCAAAGGCAGTCAAAAATAAAAGCCAAAATGCTTCATCAAAAACTATATAGGCCAATTACAGGAGATCTGGAAGCCTGCAGTGAAGTGGAGATCAACGAGTTGAGATGAATGGTAGAAGTTAACAGTGTTTAACACACACACACACACACACACACACAAACACACACACACACACACACACACACACACACACACACAGGAGTACTGCTGCAATACACAAGGTGTCCTTTCACTGTTTATGCACTTCTGTGCCAGTGTTGCCTGTGAAAACGCCCACATCCCACATGCTCAGGGCACTTGAAGCCTCTCACTGACCTCTGGCCAGCTGAGTTTGCATTAAAACCAAACCACACAACAATTAAATTCTGCAATTAGAAAAAAAGTAGACACAACCTTACCCTTCACTGAATCCATTAAAACGGAGCACAGGAGCGGCAGCAAAGTGACCAGAGTGTTCATTTTCGAAGCTGAAATGAGTGAAGCCATACGTGTCGCATTCCCATATTCCTCCTTAAACCTCCTTGGGTGGTACATTCGCCCCCCATCCCAAAGTGACTGCGCTGGGCAAGTCGTCAGAACGCTCCATGTCTTTTCATGAGGGCTGGAGACGCTCCGTTCTCTGGATCCCTGTCGGAGAGGCGCCCGCGGATCTGTGCTGCTGGTGGCTGCATCCAGATTTACATGGGGCAGGAGGAGGAGGAGGGAAGGAGGGTTGGATGGAGGGGATTATCGCAGCAACAGCTTCCACTGAAATTCCTTCGCTCGCTCCCTCGCCGTGCACGCGTACGCGTGCGTTCATGAGCTGTTGATGCGCATCCTCCGGAGACCCTCAAACCTCAACGCCTTCTGCAGCCAGACAGGGGTTAAAGAGAAACCCTCCCGCTCTTCCCCCACCACCTCCTGGGTTCGCGAGAGGTCACTGGGGCCAGACAAACTGATACAGCGCTCCGATCTTATCTTATGTGAGAGAATTTCAGCCTGAAGATCCTTGAGGTGCCTCCACCAAGCTCACTCTGAAACAGTGGCGCGTTGAAGGTGCACATTATAATTACACTACACGGACAAAAAGTATTGGGACCCCTAACCGTTACACCAACAGGGACTTCAATGGCATTGTATTCAAATACATAAACTTTAATATTGAGCTGCTCCTCCCTTGGCAGCTATAACAACTTCCACTCTACTTGGAGGGCTTTCCACAAGATTTTGGAGTTTCTGTAGTAATTCGTATGCATTGATTCTGTAGAGCATTTAGGAGGTCAGGCACTGATGTTGGACGAGAACTAGTCCAACCCCTGAAAAACAGGTGTGTCCCAATAATTGTATCCATATAGTACATCAAAACAGTTTCAGTTTCTTTTAGTTAACCTGTGTAATGGGAATTTATTCACGTGGAGATTACAAGTTTATATAATTATTATTATTATTATTATTATTATTATTATTATTATTACCACTATTGCTTCTACTACTACTACGACTACTACTACTATTAGCTCAAATTGAAGAGGAATGTGCTTCTTGAGTTCACATCACATCCGAAAAGTTTCACAGTCATCAGACCCGAGATTCACCCTAAAGATGTTTTTGAAGCATTAAAAAAACGTATTTTTACTTTATTTACTGGGTTGCAATTACACATCCACTACAGAAAATCCAACTTTGCATAGCCCAATGCAAGATTCCTGTTTAGTTGATGATTTTAGCATGTTTGAGAAAGCTTATTATGTGGTCTATGCAAAACGTGTGGCATATTTAATTTTTTTTTTTCAGTTAAGTTCAGTAAATAGACGTTTTGGATATGTCATGTTTGAGTTTGCTGCCTATTGCGAATGTTTTATTTGAACTGCATTTAATAAATGGAATCAAAAGCAAAATGTGCTGCACAACCTGTTTCCAGTGCAAGTTCAGCTCGGTCATGAGAAACGCACGATTAAGAGGGAACAGAGGTTCACAGGGCATATTAATTGAACGGGTTTTTTCTCTCCCTCGACCCTGTACGAGTATTCAGAATCGGTCTTGGCTTTGCCCTTTTGTGTCCTGCTGAGTTGAAAGGATTTGAAAAGGACTCTGACTGGCACATAGCACAAACGAAGAGGGGGAAAAAGCTGTGCACACTGCAGCACTCTAAGTAATCGCTGTCTGGGGTTTTTTCCTTGTTTTTTTTTCCTGCACACAGTAAGGAATACTTGAAATTCGTAAACCGACGAAAATGTAAAGCAATTCGGGCGACAAAATTAAAGAAATTATCTCGACTATAGCCTTCAATTAATCGTAATCACAAACAGGATTACCCCCACAGGCCAATCAGGCATCTTCAAACAGAAGAGCTCCTACCGGCATGAAATATTTATCAGTTTGCTAAGCCTATAGACTTCTTTAAAGCACCCCAGACTCAGCAAGGTTCCTAATAGTATTACACTGCGTTCCATAACTGACATTATGCCTCTCCTCTAACTCCAGCACTCGGTTTTTGGTGCAAACTGATAATAAAACAAGCACTAGTGGACGGTCGCCTTGCATGCACTAATACTAATAACGAAACTCGATCCAAGTACGTGCATTATTTCCACATGAAAACAGTATATTACGTCATCACCATTTTGTCTCACTTTATTCACATTTGGCCGTGATTATGCCGTTGTTCATGCAGAAATTATGAAATCAAGCAAATTTAGTGCATCGATGCATTTCTTCAGTGTTTTGCAATCCCCTTTTTCGCGATTTTGCGCAGTTAACTTCCGTCAAAACTAGATTTTCAATCAATCAGTAGCTCCTTTGTGTAAAAAAAATCCCACGTGGCAGAGATTTTAACAGCACTGGACTGAATCCATTTAATTTGAGTGCTACCACTTATTACCTCTCCTGTAATTCCAGGAGACATCGTGTCTGACAGACAGCTCTGCCAGAATCTCCCACGTCACGTTTGACACAGTATCTGTCAGGCAAACAGGGCGATTTGGATTCCTCACCACGTCGAGTTTGAGTCACTGCTTGCATACATTAGCCCGCATGCGAGCTGCTTCATTCAGCGTCTGCTGATATGTTTATTGGGAGGGATGCCTATGGCTGCCCGGAGATAAGAGGATGAAAATGGCCATGGCAGAAACATACGTTTTAGAGCTAAAACAGCAACATTTCAAACAGCTTCAAACAGTTCTGCTTCAAGCACAGAGTGATGTTCAAAATGAAAAAAGGTATTTGTGAGAGCTCCTCGAAACATCGTGTTCAAAGTCCAGCTTTCAAAGACTTGGTGACAATAAAAGAACGAATAAAGGCTGATTGCTGTATTGTAGTAAACATTATTTATTGTTTTCATATTCTTTTTCCTTTTTTAAACAAAGTGACACAGTGTAAAATAAGTACCATAAATGAAAAGTACCTAAGCCAAACCAAAAACCTTTTATTCCTCGCTACAGAATAGCTCTTTCACATTCTGGATCGACTTAAAAAAAAATCAACTGAAACAGAAATTTCAACATGTATGTCTGTCTTTGTACTCCTACTGTATACATCCACAATGATGTCAACATTAAAATACCCTTTTTTTCATTATGCAAGAGACTAGATGTGGCACGACCATTCTGAACGTGTTAATGAGGGTGATTTTCTGCATTCGGCCCAGAAGAACAGCTTTATGCAGCTTGGGCACATCATTCCTGACATTTTAGGACAATGAGCATTTTTTTTTCATCTGTAAACTGGTTCTATCTGCTGGGCTTATACTATGGCATAATACTTGATAGAGGTGCCTATATTCCACTGTTTATAGGCATAGCAATACAGGCGTACTGCTATAGCTATAAAAGGGGCCATAAGAATTTTGTAACACAGCTTAAGACCTACAAACAGAGGCATCCAGTCCTTCAGTGTTTCTTCAATCTTCCATCTCACAGGGAACAAGTCAGCATCTTTGAGTTTGTTTCTTGTTTCAGACTGTTAGTGGAAGCTGCCAGACCATGAGTGTATTTTCATTGGAGCTGGAGGAGGCAGAGGAGGCGGAGCCGGCCACAGTGAGTCTACGGAATCCTCGTCCCCCTGACATAATGGCTGCTGACGTCACTCTCTCTCGCCGTGGTCCCTCCTTGGTGGATGGTCCTGGGCCTCTGACCCAAACTTCAGGGTCGTCACTCAGCTCGTAGATGGAGCCATCCTCCAACGTGTGCTCCAGAGACTCCTGGGAAGAGTCGGTGGCTTCGTCGGGTCGAGCGGTCAAGACCTTGCCTGGGAGCTGGCAGGTGGAACGCAGTCGGTACTGCAGCAAGACTCCTTTGGGTTTGGCCTCCCTCGGCGCAGAGCAATCCTCCTGCTGCTGCTCTTTCAGAGACTCCTGGGATGAATGGCTCCTCTCCTTGTCCTCTCCTCCACAGCCAGAGTCCATCCCTTCCACCAGAGAGTCCCTCTTCAGCAAGTCTGGAGACAAAGTGCTGTAGGTGGCCACCAGGAAGTCGACTGGGCCGTCGTGAGCATTCAGTGAGGTCATGCCTTTACCTGTAGGAGACGAGCAGGAAGATCTGTGTCAAGTCTGCACAAAGACCCAGCAGGTAATGACTGTCAGGTTATGTCCATGTCTCACCTGTTATTTTAGGGATGCCCTCCAGTTTGGGCACTGGCAAGGTGACAATGATGCCCTGGGCAGTGCCCACCCACAATAGGCCTTGGCAGACAAGCAGGCTGGTGACACACACAGTCTTTTGACCTGTGGGAAAAAAACAACCATTACGTCACTGTGCTGCTTCTGCTCCACCTGCCATTAGCTTTATAGTGCCAACATAAAAGAGAACATAGCCAATAAGTTCTGTTAAAGTTTCGAAACATACTGTTGTCTGCATTCACTGTTTTTGTGACGTCTTTCTAAACTTACATACAGTGTATCTGGCTTTTCAGCCCATAGCAGCTAAGCCTTGACCATTCATGGTGAAATTATAAAGTAACATTAAAATCTAATTTTGTGTAGACCCATCATGGCAGGGACACCACAAAGTGTGTATCATCCTGCTCCCAGTTTCATTAGGAATTCCTGTTGCCATGAAGGGGTTTACTTGGTCTGCAACAGTGTTTTGGTAGGTGATACCTGTCAAAGTAACATTAACTAAAAGTCTCCGGGCAGAACAGTGCCCAGATTTTTATACGGCTTGCCATAGTGCAACCTGGTGCCACCTCAGGTCAAGGTAGGTAACCAACGCACACGTACGGCTGTCCACGTGATTTATCAGACCAGACTACCTTCTTCTTCACCCTGTCCTGTCTGTGGCCACACAGCCCCATACATAGCAAGCTGTGTGCACTGTGTGTTTTGACACCGTTCTATCATAGCCAGCATGACCTTCTTCAGAAAATTGTGCAACAGTAGCTCTTATGTCAGCTTAGACTGACTATCCTTCACTTCCCACACACATTAATGAGCGCTGGGTGCTCATGACGCTTTTTGCTGCTTTTCTTTCCTTGGACCACTTTTGGTAGCCGCTAACCACTGCATATTAGGAACACCACACAAAACCTGCCATTTTAGAGATCATAGCAGTCATAGCAGTTTGCGCCCTGTCAGAGTCTCTCAGATCCTTATGCTTGCCTATTTTTCCTGCTTCCAACACATCAATCTCAAGGAGGGACTGTTTGCTTGCTGCCAAATATTTCCTACCCCTTGACAGGTACTACTGTAACTCAGGGCTCTCCAGTGTGTACCTGTATATATACACACAGTGTTCATACATTTTCAGTAAACCCCCAGTTTTATACCGAACACGGGGTCGCAGATTCGGTCACACACAGATTTTTTTCAGAAATCCCCACAACATTACACGGAAACGGCAAATAACTTCCGCCTTTTTTTGCTAAAAAAAAGTAAATATCTAGAAAAAATAGATTTGGTGCCACAAAAAAGCAAAAAAAAGGTGGAGGGTATTTGCAGTTTCCACGTAATAGTGTTCTCAAAAATCTGTGTGTGACCGAATCCATGACTCCTGATCCACGTAAAACTGGGGGATTACTGTATACACATACATACATATATATATATATATAGGTTACATGTACACATTTATTTGCATGCACATACAAATGTGTATTTTTCTATACAATTGTAAAGTGTACTTTTTATTTTTTCTCATTGTGTTGTATAGCTTTTAATGTATTGTTCTGCTGCTCTTACCTTTGTACTGTTCACATTCTGCCATAGCAATGCAAATTTCCCACTGTGGGACTACTAAAGGTTTAGCTTGTTGTATCTTAATCAGTGTTATTCACTTCACCTGTCAGTGGCTTTAATGTGGCGACTGACTGATGTACAGCACAGTTTTATTGCTGTACACTTGCCTGGACTCAAGTAGGTCGAGCGTGTGGAGATGTTGATCTCCTGCAGGTGTTCCAAAGTCTCAGTGTGGAAGAGGCGAAGAGAAGAGCCTTCTGAGAACGCCATCCACACCCCTCCCCCGGCGCGCACCATGTGCGTCACATTCACCATTGGGTCTGGGTGAGCTTCAAAGCACTAAGAACGACAAGTAACACAGTTTTGAGGAAACGGCGAGAAAACAAAAGCGAAATCCCAAGAAAGAAAGGAGGGGAAATGTAGCAAACAAAAGCGTGAAGAGGAGCAGAGAGAAAACAACAGCAAGAGAAAACAATAGTCGAACATAACATAGAATATACAGGCTCAGCTTTGTCGAAGGCAATAGAGGTAAAACATTTCTGGATGTAAAATCTTTAAGCTGTGCAAATCAGCTGTCGGGTCTCCACCCCAAACACACGCACACTTTGTTTGTACGTCCATATGTACACATGTGCAGAGACGTTCTCATCTCCAGTTCAATTTCCGACAGCTGGAGCCAAATTTATTCCCGCTATTAAGCGCCAGGGTGGAGGGAGGGGGTGTGCTCCTTGCGGCAAAATGGAGAGGATGGCTTAGCTGTCAGAAGTGATCAAAGGCTTGCATGCAAACATGCTGTTGGGCTTCTACAGGGAGGATATCTTTTAGGTACTGCTTAGGATGCTCTGTCATAATGAAGCTCACAAGGGAAGCAGACTATATGTCGAAATAATGCACAATAAAATATAACTTGCACTTATAAAGATGTGAATCAACCCTGCACCGATGCTAGCTTCAGTGCACAGGAAAGCGCAGGCTTTGATCGACAGAGACAGTCGAGTTGCCTTGCCTCATTGGCACTGTTTACACCTGTCAACAAAGGGTCTTTAGAAGCAGCCACAGAGACAGAAGTAGTGGAAAGATGAAGATCTTCTTGCAGTGTTTTCATTGCAGGAAGGAGCTTTCACACAAGTCATATTTAGGAGGTTTTGCTGTAAAAAAAAAAAACCCCAAATGGGCTTTCTCTTTTTTCTAAATGACGCTTAATGAATTGTTCTAGGTGATTAACAGTGCTTACCTGTGTGTTGAGATTTTCGCCCTCAATGACAGCCACTTGGTTTGCACAACTAGCCCACACACACTCATCTATCTTGAGGAGTTTGAGCACAGGCGCATATCCAACCACCACCAGTCTGCCTGAGTCTGGATCCCACAACGCCTCTGAAAATACAACAAAGGTTTGAGAAACATGGCAGTATGTTTCTTCAATAAAAGGAGCCAAACATCTCAGACCACAGACTGGAGAATATGAGCAACAAATAAAACACAGAAAGTCATTTCCTTTCCCTTTTCTTTCAAATAGCACCCATGCTTTAATGAAGGATACCACAAATGTGACAAGTTGTTAAAGAAACAAGAACATTTATGTCTATTAAAGGGCTGTCATGATTACAAACTGGTTTATTTATTTGACATTTCTAATTAACTGCCTTAGTCATTTCTTTGCAATTTAAAAGATAAACAGGCAGTCAAAGCTCTATAAAGCTGTGTTTAACAGCTTGAAGATTCTCCACAAGGGGGAGCTATTACACCTCATGCTTTCTATTATTGCAGAGACCTATATTAATATATATAAAGTAAAAATAAATGTTTGCTTTTATATGACTACTTAGCAATTTATTAATTGTCAACTCAATTACAAAAACAATCAATAATGAAAAGCCCTAATCTAGGCATTCACGTTTATCAGTTTATTATTTAGACATCAATAGGAACTGCACCAAAGGACTGTGCACACAACTTAATTACAGACAAATGATTAACTGTTGCGTTTGAATATTCAGTGGATAAGATGTTCAAACACTCGGTTGCTTAAGAAGATTCGGGCTGTACTCTCTAGGACATGTTCAGGGAGACAGGCTGTTATATTGACTTTGCATTGATGAGAAGTTCAAATTAATATTTGTATCTCAGCATGCTTTCATAAAAGTTAAAGGCATGCAGAACTACTTGAGTATAAATGGCAAAGATGTCGAATTTGAGACAAGTGACCTCACCTCCACTCTTTCTGCTATAAACCACAACTTTGCCATTCGTCAGTCCAGCAAAGAGAAGGTTTGCCGAGTGTTTCAGGCACAGAACAGGACAACCTTCAGGATTATGGTAGGTCAGGAGGCACTGGGCTGCAGTGTCCACACTGCCATACACTAAAATACTGTAATGAAACACACAAACACGCACACATTCACATTTCTCCCTGCGAGAATTAAGTTGGCTGAAAAGGCAACATTTACAATAAATATAAACAGTGAAAACCAAAATCAAGTTATTGGACTTTGAACTCACTTGCCATCTTGTAAACCCACACAGATGGTGTTTCCAATCCTGGCATGTCCTTCAGCAGCCTGTTCCTCATCATCCTCAGCAGTTCTGGATTCCATCACATACTCGAGGCTCAGCACTGGAGAGCCCAGAGAGAAGCTCTTCACTGAGCGTGGAGTGGATCTGTTCAGCGAGAAGATCTCCACCTGCCCATGGGTGTCATCTCCACCACTGGCCACCTGCACAGGACACAGTGAAAAGTTAGCATGTTTGAGAGACCGGGAGAGAAGCCAGAGAGAGAGAGAGAGACAGAGAGACAGAGACAGAGAGACAGAAAGACGGAGAGATAGAGGCACAGCACTGGAGAGAAAGCGAGAGAGAGAAAGAGAAAGCGAGAGAGAGAGAGAGAAAGTGTGTGTGTGTGTGTGTGTGTGTGAGAGAGAGAGAGAGAGAGAGAGAGAGAGAGAGAGAGAGAGAGAGAGAGA
>JBBJLR010000139.1:20882947-20893713 GCA_037577145.1 Brachypetersius gabonensis | reverse complement strand
ACACACACACGCACACGCGCACACACACACACACACACACACACACACACACACACACACACACACACACACACACATACTCACACAAAGTCACAAAGCAAAAAATAATGTTTCCTAGACCCCAAAGAGCTAATAAGAGACTATTTTCCAAGCCCACATTTTTAGCTGCGGTTGCACATCTTTTAAAAGTAACTACGCACACATTATTTTCCTTTTGACCAATCGAACATGCAGTGAACAGTCAAAGCACCCGCACAGCTGCTGGTCACAGCTTGGGCACAGCAAAGGAAATGAGTACTATTTAAATAGAACTGCTGAGCACAGAATCTCCTGTTTTCCAGTCTGAAAAAAGCCTCCCGCAGCACACAGCCAGAACAAGGCAAACAAGGTAGTCGGGTAGATACAAAGGGCCCACAGAGCTAATTATACCACCCACATGAACATGTCTTTGAGTTAATACAGCATACATACAGTGCCTTCAGTCAGACCACAGCTCTTGAATTAAGCACCTTTTCAATGAATATGTCTTGGTATTTGATTAGTTGTCTCTGCTGTTAAGCTGACTAAGCTGTGATGTACTGTGTTTTTTATAAAGAGCATGAGAAAAAAGTTCCTGAAATGGGTTACTATTCAGCACGCGTCTGTTCTTCTGCTTAGATGACATTACGTAATCCATCATACCTCTGCTGACAAACAACAGAAACCAAAGGAGTTAACAGGATCAAGCCTGTCTAGCTACACTGTCCTCAAGGCAAACTGGAACTATTAGCAGCAGACTTCGGACCCTCTGTGGTCAGACTGGTTTGGAGGAGAGTTTTGAGACTCACTGAGGCTACGAAGAGGTCCCCGATGGTCTCTGTGCGGTCCCACTCAGCCACACGGGAGGACAGAGCAATCTGAAACATGGCATGGCACTGCAGGATCTCTTTGAGCCGGAAGAAAATGGGTTGGATTTTCTTAGGGCTCAGGATCCGTGGCTCTGCCTCCAGTAAGGGCTTCTGGTAATCCTAAGAGAAGATTACAATGTAGGAGATGAATATATGTCTTTTTAAAAGACAAAGCACAGACAAGGACATTCTTAAGTACGACTAACTTGTTTTATCACTCTTGTAACAGAACTTTATCTTGAAAATGCCAACTTTCGTCAAAATTGTTAACTTTTAAAGTAAGCAAATAGAGAGATTTTATTCCAAGTCATTTTCTGGATATTTTTGTCGGGCCTTTCATGATGAAATGTCCACATAATGTAAAGCGGCAGCTGTCATTATCAAACGCTGCAACAAAAATCCAATTAAGTTTTCATATGACTGCGACAATGCGCATGTACTGCCAAGACAAAATCCAGTGGGGCTGCCTATGAGCTAATTATATAATCAAACCCATAACAATCAGCCACCTACTTGCAAGATTCTTTTCAGGGAGTCCAAGTAGCTTATCTCACTTTGGACAATAGAGCCAAGAATATGACGTCTTACAATCTAAGACAAAAAAACGCATTTGTTATTGAAACAAAACGAGTCTTTAAATGGAAAAGAAAACTCCCTCCCAAAAAAGACAGCAGCATAACATGAACAGGTCAATGCAAAAGTTTTTGGTCAAATTAATTGTTTTCGATATGAAAATATAATAAAACATCCGCTATACAGGAAAACATAAGTTATGACATAATGTCTATTTATTTGATGAGTTTAACATATATAAAAACATACTTAAAATAAAATGCACCATAACTATTGCACAGAACAGTTTATGGTTTATTTGTTATGTCAAATTCAGTTAAAAAAAACAGTCATTGTACATTAAAATGAAGAGAATGCATATTTATTTTCGAGTAAGTAAAACCAGAAATGCTCAAACACTTTATATCTGAGAAACCAATGAAAATACTGACATGCAATATTGAAAAAATAAAGTGGACACATGACCATAGCTGCACACATACACACCTGTTGGCTACTGAGGCCCTCTGGCATGGGACAAAGCTGTGGTGGTGGGTGCTTCACATCAGAAACAGTCACATCCAGGTAACCAGAATCATCCTCTGTGTCATCTGCATCATTCCACATCTATAGTTAATTCCTTCACTCCAGTATCAGTACTTTCCCAACATCTTTTCACTCACGCCTACTCCTTATCATCTGCATCCATCAAAATGGACCA
Source organism: Brachypetersius gabonensis (assembly GCA_037577145.1). Classification (NCBI taxonomy): domain Eukaryota; kingdom Metazoa; phylum Chordata; class Actinopteri; order Characiformes; family Alestidae; genus Brachypetersius; species Brachypetersius gabonensis. The sequence continues at coordinate 20,891,553 of JBBJLR010000139.1, read as the reverse complement.
ATGCCTCAACAACCTCAAACAAACTATCCTCAGTTTTCTAAATAGATTTCTGTATCAGTGAAGCATTTCAAAGGTTTAAAAGAGGAAAATCTCAAACCTGTGTTCTCTTTTTTATTCAGGAAGGAGACTTTGCGCAACATGGCTATTTTAGTCTTCTCCAGGCCATCCTTAGTGCCGTTCCGGGCAGCTTTCATGAGCTGTTGAACCTGTGAGAGAGGAGAAGCCTGCTGAAACGGGCAACTTAGAGGAGTCACTGTCTGACTGATCCTCACTGGAACAGGTTTGGAGGGGTTTCATTTTCACTGTGAAACCAAACTAAAGAGAGCTTCCACTAAAGAAGACTAAAGAAATCTTCCACTGTACAGGACAGTTACTGTTTAACTACTGATTAATCATCTGTGCTGAATGCGTACTGTATCTACACTGCTCTAGAGAAAGTATACCTTGATGTCATAGGTCTGTTTGATCTGGCTGACATCTGGAGTCCCTAACCGCATGGCCAGCCCACGCTTGGTCCGGGCACAACGCTCCTTTAGGCGCCGTACATCCGGGGAAATCTACAGACATCACCATATCCATATCCAAGGATGGTGATTTAGATCAGGATTTACAGAGTGAGAGGCAGAAGGACACAGAAAAGATAGAGAATGAGGAAACAAACAGAGAAAATCAGAGTGAAAGCAGACAGTGAATCGTTCAAGGGCAATCAAATAAAGGCGAAGGCTGATCCACTATAATGGGCAAGGCAGTCTGACGGCTCAGAGAGTGCCTGTATTATCCAGCAATTTTTCCTGTGATTGACATATAAATTACACACAACAAGCACAGATACATTTAGCATCAATTCCAGAGAGACCCAAGCCAGCGCACTGATTAGTTTACCTGTTTTCAGCAGATATCATGCATGGCATTAAGCATACGTGAAGAAAGTGCTGATCAGAAGTGTTCACAGACAGAGATAAACTAAAATGAGCAAAAGCAAGAGAGGAACAGGGGAAGCCCAGGAAGGAAAGAGAACTGAAAGAGATTGCTGAGTAAAAAAAACCCACTGGCAGAGTCAATTAGCCTTCCTCTCCCCACCCACATGCTGTCTGCAGGCCACAGCAGTCAGAAATGGTTGTTGTCATGCCATCTTGTAAATAACACAAAGTAAGGCCAGTATTTGCTGATGCAGCAATGCCCGTTTCTGACAACAGCTGCATATTGCCACCTTGTGACAAAGCACAGAAATGATCGATATTCAGTTTCCAACAAGTCACATTAGCACAGTTTAGAATTTACCCCTAATGGAGTCGACCAGCCAAAACATATTTGCTGTCCAAAGTTTGCATTTTCAGTTCTGAACTGAGTCAAAATCTAACATAACTAACAGGGAATAGAAGTTTCTAGTAAACCAGTATCAGACTGTACAAGCTGCCTGCTTAAATCATTACACTCCTGATTCAAACCACATCCACTTGTTAAGCAACCTCAAACTAAATTGCTTTTGTCATTTCTGACATACTGCTATCTATACAAATTTAGGCCTCCTTTTTTTTTTAGACCTGTTTAAATGTATTCAGCGTGGAGGCAGCACCTGTTAAAACCTGATATTTAAATCTAGAGTGATCTGATCATAAGTGGACAATGAGCTGTTTCCATTTTTGAGTCTCCGAGTATGTTTTATTTTCATGTAGAAACATTTGGAACGCATGGACTGTTTATGTAGCTTGAAAAGAGATGAAGAAAGAGGCCACGCAAAGTAGCTGCTTTCATCTCTGCTATGAAAACACAATTAATGAGTTGGTCCTTTGTTGCTTCTGGGTAGGGCTGCACAATACGTCGCAAATTTACCATCATCACGATATCAACATGCGCAATACACATATCGTGAAAAAATAAACATATCGCATTTATTGACTGAACGGCAATAAAAGGTGTTTTTCCAAAGCTCTTCACCCAGTGCCACAGAGAAGAGGGCAAAAAAATCACTGAGCAGTTTCTTCATTTTCTGTGCTGCTGTTATAGATTGTTCCTTTTGCTATATTTTCTGGCTAAGAACTTACTATAATTTAAACTATGTTTACATTTATTTAAATAATACAAGATTTTTATATTATTTTCTTTGTTGTTTTTTTACAACAAAGTTCAGTGGTTCAAATGTTTTATGGGAGGCATTAAATGCTCTGTTAAAGTAAATTCTTTAAAAAAACATGTTGGAATAGAAAGATTGCATTTCATTTTTTTTCTACATAGACTAGTCAGCATCTGGAGTCTCTGTACCAGCAAATCCAAAGCAGAAAAACATTAACACTATAAAGGCTAAGTTTTTACTCACTTATCGCATGTGATATCGCCATCGCAACACTCAACTACATTATCGCATTTCGCATGTTTTCCTAATATCTTGCAGCCCTACTTCTGGGTATAGATTAGGATGCTTTAGCGTTCACATTTCAAACGTCCGGAATTTTTACTGTCTGGACTTCCACCCCTGGTTACGAGGTAATACGAGACCACTTCCATAGTTGGTTTGAGTGAATGTGTATTCATGATGCATTGCGTCCCATTCACACTTGTACTTGTCACTTTTGATCAGATCTCTATGTGAACATGGCCTCTGTGATAATTCAGGCATAAGGAAATTGAATAAAGAAACAGACACTACCTGCTTTAGGTAGTGGCTGAAAAGAGACAGTAACCCAGAGACCTATGAAGGCTTATATACACTTCTGGTCAAAAGCTCTAGAAACCCCAATTTTTCAGGGGGTTTTTTGTATTGAAATTTAATGTCTTATTGTTCATTCTGCAGAAGGTTCTTCCCAACTACGTCGCTTTGCTTTCACTCTTCTGTCTAGTTCATCCTAAAGCAGCTCGATGGGGTTTAAGTCTGGGGACTTCTGGCCACTCCATGTCTTGTTCTTTTTTCTAAGGTAGTTCTGGCAGAGCTTGGACTTATGTTTTGGGTCACTATCTTGCTGTAGGACGAACCCAACTAAATAGGCACACACCAGAGTGAACTGAATGGAGCTAATTATTTCTCACTTCTGGGTAACCTTACCATTTTAAACCTCTCACAGTTCAGCACTGTCCTTTTGTACCATTTCATGCTATTCACTGGACTTGAACTGTTTGAATTTCAATTTAAAAAAAAGCTTGAAACACTGAGGTGTTTTAAATCTTTTGACCGGTAGTGTCTGTAAAGACTTCATAAAGCTGATAGTCCTTTGCATGGCCCCCATTAGTACTGCATTCTGGCCCAGGGACGAGCAGACCCCATGCTTGCCCACCTTGCTGCGGGTTGGTTGCTTGACCTCAGTGTCCGATTGCTCATCATAACTCTCAAACTCACTGGAGCTCCACCCGTTATCCAACATCCCTGCTGACTCATCAATCCTCTGCACATCCTCATAGATCATATCATCACCTATGAAGAACAGGAAACACAGAAGAGCAATATATTGTGTGCAGCTGCGGGGGAGCACTCCTTGCTCTGCCATTTATGGCACACAGCCGCTTAATACTAAATTACAGCAATGTAACAGTACTTTATGTTCAATATAAAGGCCCAATTATAGCCAAGGTTATAGGAATGCTGAGAATTGTAGGTGAGAAAAACATTCACAAAAGTAGATGGGCCCAAAAAACACTGTTTTATCATTTACTTTGGCATACAACAATGAATGAGTCTGGATCTAGGCTACAACTGAGCTGTTGTTTTACAATGCAAAAAACCAAGACACTATTTGCAACCCTCATTTATTATTCAGTAAACAAAAGAGTTGTCTCAATTCTACAAGCACAGTAGTTATTAATATTGAATACTAATATTCAGATTGTGCAATATTACTCATCTGCTTTTTATTTACTCATCTGTATGCTACTGAAATACTAAGTCACTTTTCAGAACCATTTTCACTACTAATCTGTTATTTTATGTCTTTTAGTTATTTGTTATTTTGTTAGAGTTATTTTGTTATTCCGTTTGTACAATTATTACTATTCTTCTTAAATTCTTTACTGTCCTATCTTTATTCCTCATGTTTATGACAAAAGAACTTCCTCTGGATAAATGAAGTTCTTTCTTATCTTATTGTATCTTATCTTATCTTAATAGCAATATTACAGGTGTATATGAAGAAGGCAATAATGACTGAATAAATTAAATCAAATATTTAGAGTGAACATGACACCATAACTGCTATCAGACTATCATCACTGCATCCAGAGCTTCACTGACCTGCATCAGGCGAAGGAATGTTCTCACAAGGGACATCATCATAGATCACCTCTGAGCGAGCCGTCGGAGCCAAGTTCTCCTGTGGGGTAGATGAGGGGATGGTCCCCTCTTCTATAGGTTTTCCTATAGAAAAGGCATTCTTAATGTCAGTAAATGAACTCGATGCTGACGTCCTCCTTTTGTATTACCAATCAGCTTCAAATCACTGATATTCTCAGCAAACAGTCTACGCATCTGTACCAAATCCAAATAGCTAGGTGAAAAACGAAAACCTCTGTATGAATATTGACTCCACAACGGATTGATCTAACCGCAGACAAAAGCACTAGCAAGCAAAACTGTCAGGATTCATTTACAGGGACAAACTCTTCTTCAATGTCACCAGCATAACTTAATGCACTTTTATTATGCAGGAACACTTAGTTTTACAGGGATCAGGAGTCACGGATTCAGAACCGAACTCATATTTTTACGCGGAAAAATGTGCAAATATCCTCTGCCTATCTTTGCTTCTTGTGGGAATAAATATATTTTTTTCTGGATGCTGTAACACTTGGCGGGGAATTTAAATGAAAAGAGCTGAATCCGGGTTTACCTCTATATTTTTTTTAAGGGTAATGCATTAAACAGAGTTTAAAATGAAATTAGAGTGTTCTGGGAGTATATTTGGGGGCATATGTAGGGTTTACACTATAAAATAGACCTTTTTAGGCATTTGTTTTTACCAATAAACAACACTATATGCGGGTGCTCCTGGAACGTAACCCCCGCGAAAAGCAGATATTACTGTATTCATAAAGACATAACACTGCAGCCCAGGGCAGCAGCAATAAAGGGCTTTCCATCAAGATACACAGCCTTCATTTCTGTTCCCAAAAGCTGGAGTAACGCTGCAGGGATCTGTTTATAGTGTGTTTAACAGATGGTATCTAATGGTATCTGCTCGGTTCATCTCAAAGACAGACGTCCTCAAACAGCTTATGAGTGGCCACATCTGAAGGTCATGTCTAGAATTACTGTCTGGATTGCTACTGAAGGCACAGCGTACAGCAGTCTGACTTTGCATTGACTATCAATACCTACAACACACACCTGCATCAGGCAGAAGGCTCATAAACAAACAGTATGACAGTTTTACACACAAAAATAAAGCATATAAAATCACACAGGAGATTAGGGGTGTAAAGCTCTGACCGTTCATCGCACTTTGATTCAAATATTACAATTATTCAGACATTAATAAGCTACACAGGCCTGAATACACAAATGTGTCCAGAGTAACTCTTCACACAGTGGTGGAATATGGAGAATAATAGCAAGCTTTCTTGCATTTTCTGTTTCAAAATAATCCGTTTATTTCTGTTTGGACAAAAAAGGCCACATATTATTTGAATCAGGTATAACTCTACCATTCTACCACCATCAGATCAATACATTTACACCCCTAATAAAAGGGCAAGGACTGCAGTTCTAGTTAGAGCAGCTACTGTACAGATAAAGGATTTTTAAAAAGTCATTTCTAAGGAAAAACACTAGAAGGAGGACAGGGCTGGCTGTGGGACACATATACCTTTGTGCAGTCGCAGTGTGAGCTCTGATACCACACTGAACCATTCCCGAGAGCGAGCTGGCACTTGAACTGAACACATACACACACTTCACTCAGAACCAGAACACTGCTTTCTCTTTCAGCTCTCATATCACGACCTGATTTGCTGCAAATCACCCAATCACCAAAAGATGGCAAACCACTGTTTCACTGCCAGCTTCATGTACAATCTGTCAAATCATAGATCAATTATGGTATCATGATTCTCCAGTACCACTATTTTATAATTTATTACAGCTGATGATAAAGAAAGGCATTAGAATGGTGGTTAAAATGTAAATGTGTGCAGAGAGATTTAAAAAATGCATCATCTGGGTGATTATCATTGAAATACATCTCCTGGAAAACATGATCTCTTTATTAGGGGAATTTGGAATAATGATGCTTCCAGTGAGCTCATGTGTCCCCTGGTTTTGATTAGGTGAAGTCACTGTTTTGATCGGAACGTGCCGTATCATTGTTTGGGTCAGATTACATCCCCCAGAGTTTGTGATGGTAACAGAGGGCTGTGTTGTAACACAGTTCCCCCTCAGAGCCAACAGACCTGTTTGAGCCAACACATGAACGTCCTTCTTTATGACAGGCATATAGCAACATTCAGGTCTCGAGCATAAACCTACAGATCACAGACAGAGCTGAACAGTGGCAGTTCCTGGGGACTTTCTGTCCCTTTATTACAAACAGACATTGTAAAACTGTGACTTTTATAACAGGACAGCGCAGTACCTTCATAAATGGTGTTTCTCTTCCATGTGCTCTTGGTCTCCTCAGTGACTCTGTGTTCAGTAGAAACAGAGCTCCTGAAACATTGACAAAGTGGCCATTACTCATACAAGGGGAGAATTAGTAACAGTGATATATTCTGAAGGTGAAGGACAATGTCCCAACTCACAGACTCTTTGACTGTATAGCAGAACACAGCTAAACCACTGGTGTCAGAATTACAGTAAATCTTTGTAGCTTCCCTTTCTACCCACTTGAATTGAATGTAATGGACAGTTTCCTACACCTGGATTAAGCCTAGTCCAATTCTATGTTCCTTTGACTTGAGAAACCTCATCAAGAAGGTGGTGTAGTCCATGACTAGGCCTAATCTTTGTTTAGGAAACAGACCATAAGGGCCTGAAAGAGAAAATCAAAACAAGATATCCTAAATGTTTCTGTAGCTACTCATACGCAAGAATGAGATCTGATGGAAAGAAAAATTAGACTTTTACCTACATCTCCTGCTGATCAGACAGTTCTTTTGAGCAAGATTTGGAGTAATTTTGCACATGTCTCTTGATGTGTTTCAGTAATGGTCTCAACAAAGTCACACTTGAACAGATGTAGACGTTTTAAACACTGATGTACGTCTCTCCGCATAAGAGCCGTAAACGTAAACTTTATCTTAAATTTCAACAGTGTCACATGATTTATGTGGTGAAAATGTAGGCATCTATAGAAAGATCTGAAGCCAGGCTGGATGGCACATCTTCTCTTTATTATGATTACTTAAGACAGAAATGTCTTTAGGGATTTAATTGTTTCTCGCTAAAGACTAGTCTTCTTAGATATGATGCAGGAATATTTTTTATCATTTGTATCTGGGACAGAAGTATGTGAAGTGTCCCTTTTGTCTTCTGCAAATCTTAGGAGAATTTCATTTTTGGAGAAGTCTCCTGAGCCATCAAAGATTAACATTTGGGCAATACAGTTTTTTAAGTGACCCACTTAAACAGTCTCAACATTTACTTCATCAATGAAACTCCTTAATTCAATCAAATTCTTTGATATAAACTGCTAACTTTTCTTGTAAGTGGGTTTAACTGGGTCACGTCAGTATAAAATGTTTACATTACAGTCAACTTACCCATCTGGAGACTGCCTGGCTACCATATCTGGATTAAAAACAGAACACAGTTTGCATTAATTAATTTCTACATGGCAGTGTTGCAACATACATTCAAACAAGTTGTGAAGTCACTAGACCATGGGTTTCTCTCACCTGGGCTTGTTATGTGTGAAGGGATAGTTTGGGACTCCTGACCAGCAGAGGTTCCTCCATTTATTCCTTGGCAATGACTGGCTGAAACACGCTTCATTGCTTGACTGTAAAGTGCATTTGGGTCCATAGCGACACCAGTGGGGCCCTGTGAAGGCCCAGCTCCAGCAGGAGAAACTCCTAACTCTTGATCTCCACCAGCATTCCCAGCAGTGGCATTGCACTCGTCTTCTTCGCTATCATCAAACTGAAACTTCTCACCCAGCTCCTCATCTTCATCCTCCTCCTCCTCTTCCTGCTGAGGTGTCTGAGCCACCCCAGTGGGCATATACTCTGAAATCAAGTAAGACAGTATACATGTGAATAAAATGACACGTAAAAATGGTTGGCACTAGATACGTAAAATCATGGTTCGATTTGATTGTTTATCTGACCTAACAAATAATTTGCAGCTCTTGGGGAGACACTTCATGTAACGGGCTCGGACGGATTTAGGCCCTGGTTACCGGTCACGTGCCGTTTTTTTTCAAATTTTTGTTAGTCACGTGCCCGAGGTTTTTCTGTTTCCCTTTGGTTCTTTTCTTTTCTTTTGATTTATGATTATGTTCCTTTGTTTACTTACTTTAGAGACTGCTTTCCGCCCATAAGGGTCGATGAGGCCTAGTGGCCGAGTTTTGTTTATATATTCGGTTTCTTGTTCATATGTTGGTTTATGTAATGGTCTTGTGTTCTGTTCCCCTCTGTGTCCACCAGATGTCCCCATTGTCACCCCAGTTTCCTGAGTTCCCTCCTAA